>JAQPZY010001547.1:3730000-4122686 GCA_029931535.1 Margaritifera margaritifera
GATTTGACGTATTTATAAATTTGGGGGCATTTGCCTTAACCGCTTGTGATGTTCGCGCATGGATATCTTGTTGAATGATATTTTTGTAAATTATATAATGTATTCAATTTTGTTTTGAATCATTATATTGGGTCACCATACATATAATTAATATATCCAAATCTGAACCGATCAATGTAACGGCAGGGTTGTCTATATTGAGGGCTCGTGATGTACTGAAAGATTGAAGCTTATGTTTTTTATTGCAAAGTGAATTTTATATCACAAATTTTTTATAAATGTTCCGAACGAATTCATTAATTAATTAACCAGTTTCTATAATCATTGTCGTGTCAGTTTCAGAAGCCAGTAAATTGAAGCAATATAATAAAGAAGAAAAGATTTCAGGTTTTGTTTGTGTAATTTCTCTCTCGTCCATCAAGTAGTGATTATTCTAGAAAATGCGTGTAAAGTGTGGCTTAAATTTGTTTAATATTTTTTGTCTTCTTCAAATTTATCTAAAGATGTGTCATGTAGTCACAAAACCTATTACACAGATGCAATAAAAGATTATATTCCAACAGTCATGAAAATGTGAATATGCAATAATGATAAATATTTACCAAACCGTTGTAGCAAGTATTTACATTGGTTCACATCACCTCACGTGATGCAGAAAGCTGAATATCATTAGTTCGTAACACCAGAGGTTATAAAAAACGTGTTCCTTTGCAAAAACTGTCATCAATGCAGGTATATACGTAAGAGTACAAAATCTGAAACGGATAAGACTGGTTTCGGGCTCTACTCCTTGGCAAATCAATACTGTTTAACTAGTTTATTAAAAAAAAGAAAAGAAAAAAAAGTCAAATATTTTGGAATCAACAAAGTATTAGTTACGTACAAAAATGAATAATAATCGGAAAAGCTAAATATATACCATGCAATGTACTACAGGTTACTTTCTAAACGCTAAGAATACTCGCGTGTTACAATATCTGTATAGTGTCACGCGCAATGTCATTAACGTCATGAGAAGTCGTTCATCTTGGTTTGTGATCTGAACAAGTAAATTCGTCCTGATGAATATAATTGAAATAAATAAAAAGGAACATTTAAGTTTACACGCCACTCTTCTATTTGTAAAATAATACTCACAGTGGACATTGATAGGGCATTTTTTAGTTTCTTAAATCTAAATGGGGACACCGTGACAGTGTTGCGAAGTCAAACTCAACGTCACTCAGTGCAGATATTATGAAGGCTCTCAACAATGATTTAATTTATCATTCTTAGCTCAACATGTGCGCTGTATGTTGTGTTCATGTGTGTTAGTGTGTGTGTCTCTCTCTCTCTCTCTCTCTCTCTCTCTCTCTCTCTCTCTCTCTCTCTCTCTCTCTCTCTCTCTCTCTCTCATTCCAATCGTTGTCATTGAACTGAGCCAGGGTCACGATGTACCAAAATCAGAGGGGTCAAACACTTTACAACTGTATTCCCGTCTGACTGAGTGGTACTGTAGTGATTGTCAATTTTTAAAATGGACGAAATTCTTCATGAAAATAAAAATGTTTGTTTTCTACTGTTGCCTCCATTGATCACATATGAGACTTTTATCTGACTCCAAATTCGACTGTGAGCAGTACCACGTCTATATTATAACAGATTTAGACTTTCATACTGATCAAAAAGCAAGGGGTCTAAATGTTTGGAGCTGTAAAATTACAACTGATCACATGGTCCTCTTGAACATGGATTGCTTGAATCTTACACTGGTACAGAAAATTTTAGAGAAGACTGGATATACTGGGACGAAGGTTAGTATTGTCAGGTCGTCTTCAAACTCAGCATGATTTAAACGTCAGCAAGTCTTATATTTGAGCATGTTAGCACGGCAACTTCAAACGGCCCCTTCTCTGTCTGTCTGTCTCCCTTTGAAGAAATTTTGCGTCCGGATTGTGATCGAACTTGAATTTGTGGCCGAAGTTAAATTTTCCATCACTCGGCTTAATCTGAGCAGGCCCCTAGCGAGCGTTAACTTGTCTAAAAAGATACTCCAACGTACTTCAAAAGTGTTTTCTTTTAAACCAGCGTAAAATATTCTAGCGTTTATTTTAATAGTAACATCGGTTTCTTTCTAGACTGTACATATCTCGCAATTGTCCAGGTGCAGACTACATTTAGTTTCTTACTGTATGAATTTCATACCGACCTTGCTCACGAGCAAACGATCCAGCTCTGTGCGAGTTACCTTTCCTCGCCATGGCAATCACCAGAGAGAGAGAGAGAGAGAGAGAGAGAGAGAGAGAGAGAGAGAGAGAGAGAGAGAGAGAGAGAATTGAAATGTATGTTCAAAAGTTTACAAGAAATAAATTTAATCATGTGTGTCCTTTCTTTGACCTTTTTTTCCTTTGAAATCGTCCTGTCTACTCGCTGATGTTATTATTCACTCATTTGTAAGGTATTCCTACACTAATTAAATTCCTTATATATTTCATTTATGTTTTATGTTTGTGATGATATTCAGTGTATTAGTTATAAGTTCAGATGTACCAGGATATCTTACATATAATAGGCACTAACTTGGACGCCACATATACAAAAATCAACATAGGTTACGTTGCATATTTCTGAAGATAGTTGCATCTGCATGAAATTACTGGAAATTTTAGTTTCAGTGAGCTTACGGAACCAGCCGAATCACACCTGTTTTTTTGCTTTGTCATGCTACGCAAAAGGAAAGAGCCTGAACTCAATAAACAGGTCGACTGCCTCAATGTGTCCTTGGGTAAGGCGCTTAGCTTCAATTTTCTCTGCATGATATAGCCAATAATGTGTTAAAGTGCCGTTAAAAACCAACCAATACACACACACACACACACAGACACACACACACACACACGCACACGCAAATCTGTTTAGATTTCAATGCTGGTTTCTATTGAATGCAAGTAATATTTTTCACTCATTAGCAAAACTCCAGGACAAATGATAGAAAATTAGAGAAAAAAATATTAACGATTTTCTTAGGGACTGCAATATGATGCAACAATAGCTGACAGGTTCAATTAGAGTAGTTATACTTTAAAGAGATGACAATGATTGGCTTTATTTAATAAATTTGCCTTTTATGTATCTGTAGCAATACTAAAATGTAGCTGTGAAATTTTGCTGTATTTTCTCCAGTGTGGTATTCTCGAGAATACAATTTATCTTACAAGACAGTGTTCTAAGTGGAATGTCATGCCGTGGCATAAGTGACAAATATAAGTCGAAATACAATGACACACTTGCCATACTCATCACAAAATGAAGCTTCCTTTATATGCTTACAATAGATAGGACACCTGTCTGCAAATAAATCCTTATTTCAAGACCAATGTTATTCAATTTTCATTTAGTGTTAAATATTTTTAAAAAATTGAAATTGAAAAAAATCCACAAGTTAGGGGCAAAAATATCCACCCAGGTTGTTGCTTTGGAAGCAATATGCCGACAGAAAGTTTAAAATGGTACTTCTGATCTCTCAAAGGATCTCAAGAAAGTATATCACTTGTGTGCACCTAAGATAAATATGAGAAATTTTGAGATCCATGGTCCATTTCCAGAAAAAAAGAACTTAATAGATATTAGTTGCCTTGACCATTGACTTAAACACTTAGTAAGAGTTTCACAAACTAATTCGCATGTTGATTTATAATTGTCAGAAGATATTTGAACTATTGAGAATGGTGAAATTTGTAATTTGATCCTTTTAGAACCAAACAAGCAGAATATTTTTCACAACTGACCAGTCCAGGAAGTCCAGTGTTTGCTGTTAACAGACCTCTGTGTTATGTTGAAAAGAAACATTAATCTCTCTTCTACAGAAAATGGTCAAGAAAATATATGAATAAATATATTTTTTCAAGAGAGATTGAGCATTACTACAGTTATGGTGACAGTGAGTGAAAAACTTTTCCATGGTCCCATCTTACTGTAAAAACCAAACCACCCGCATGTGTTATATGCACACTGTAGCACTATCCCAGGAGTGAATACAACACTTAAAAATTACAACTATGTATATAAGTTTGGTTTGTATAGAAATGAACAAACGAAGTTTCAAATAAATTAAAATCTATGCAATTATGTGACAAATTAATTTATATTTATATTTATAAGAAAGAGATCTAATCTAAATATGGTGTTTCCCACCATGGATATGAATATATAAGCAAACAACAAACACAAAAGAAAGATTGGATTTACAAACGTTTGCATGACTATGTTGAATGGAAGTATTGTTTGACAATTTTAGATGTCACGCCTAATTGGCTATAACTCCGATGACACAATGTTTGTGTTTATTGTTTGTCTTCTTTGTCTCTGTTTTGTAATTGCCATCGACAAGCGTCATTAAAAAATTCATACAAATCTTGTTTTTGTCGCAGTAAAACCTCTACTCGTTTATATTTCTTTCAAATAAATCTCTTAAACAATTTTCTGTACGTTTTTTTGGTATCGGAAGATCAAGCGTACGAAGTGTTAATTTTACATTTTTTTTTTAACCTGGAATATTTCAATATACGTTTATATTTAACTAGTAACCATTTAAGATATGAGAAACTTTGATCTATTTACCTTTTGGCATACAGTTTTGATATATCTCCAGCTGGTGATCAGGTGCTAACCTCGCTGAATGTTTTAGTTCCCCAGCAATCAAGAAGTATATTTGGTAATCGCAACTACCAGTTTCACACCAGTCATCAGTGTAATCGACTTCAGAGGAAGATTCACCAGTGACCTTTTCAACTCTTGTGACCACTGAGGCCATGTTCACAACATAAGTTTGGCCGTATCAACTTACTGCTTCGTGAGAACCGGAGCCCTGCGATCCGACAAGTGGCCAGCCCACGAGACCACCGTGCGTCCCCACAGCTATTTATACATCCATCCGCTATTTAGATATAAATCATTGTCTATACCGCAGATTATGTTGATGTCTAGGTAATTCTGCATATATTGTATTGAATCTATAAGTACGGTTGCGCCTAAACGAAACCTTACACCCTTGTGCACTAGTCGTGTAGTGCAAAACTTTACACAACAAAGTGCACTTTAGTACACAAGGTAGTACACTGCAGTGAACAAGGCAGTGCACTATAGTGAACAAGATAGTGCACCATAGCGAACAAGGTAACGCATTGGTGAACAACGTAGTCCACTGTAGAGAGCAACGTAGTTAACAATAATGAACAAGACAGTTCAGACTTATCTGTAATAAATGAACTCACTGCACTTCAGTGACATGGCAGTAGTTACGGATATTATGGTGAGTCAAGTTTGAATAAAGGAAAACTCAGTTTACATGTAGCATCTCGTTGTATAATATACAAACTATGACGCAGATGACGCCAATTATGATATTAATGCGGTTGATTCCCATACTTTATATTTAAACATAGAATAAATCTGGAAGGACGGGAGTTAAGGTGTCCCCTGTGAAGTAGTAGCAGAAGGTGTGTTGTGTGGAATTTCTATTCTTTGTCGTTATTATTATTATTATTATTATTTATAATAGTAGTAGTAGTATTCGTCTATTTCTGTTTTGCTCTCTTTCTGTCGTATATTAGTACCATATCGTCCTATAAATGACCATTATCTTAATGGTGGATAATTGTTTGGTGGATGGATGGATGGGTGTTTTCTGTCCGCGTAGTAATTCAAGATATTGATAATAATGTTTTAAAATAACGAGAAGGCATTTGAATCTAGACTTTTTGTATGATATGACACCATGGAGAATCATAGTTTAAAGTACTCATAGCTGCAACAAAAGCAACCGCTTGCGTTAGACTTGGAGTATGGTATGAGCCTAGTGTATTCCAGCTTTGGAATGACCAAAGATAAGTTTTACTGCCGTAAATTCCTGTATTCCAAAGATGTTACTTCTCAAGCACTGCGACTTTATTAATGTGTTGTATCACTTCAACCCGTTTTTGTAAATGTATTTAGTGCTGTTTGTGTAAACTTGACTGTCGCAATTCATTTAGAGAGAGCGCCTCTGTGAAGTTAGATGGACAATAACAAGTCGCCCCCGGAGTCTTCAGATTAAGAAACGACCAGAGTCTAGGAAATAAGATACTGCTTTTTATTTTTTCATTGTATACTGAGAAATGCGCGAAAATTATATATTATATGTTATTACATACACATTTATGTCTTACATGCTTGATTATATGTTATTACATACACATTTATGTCTTACATGCTTGATCTGGCGTTCGATACAGCTGTTGAATCCGTAGTTTCGTATCACACACCCAGCTTCAAAATACTTGACGTCCGCGTGTAGATATGTTTAGACGCAGTGAAACGAACTTTTATAAATCCCAAGTTGTTTTGAATTTCATTTCTGTAGTAAAGCTAAAAATATTTACAACGCGTAAAAGAGGGGGTATGTAATAAATACAAAAACCGCATTTGTGCTTTGTTCTGAGTCAGTTGAAATAACTCGTTTGATATGGCTTATGAATACGTCTCGGTCTGAGGGCCTCGACTAATCAGTACGCCATATGAAACTCATTCTTTCCGCAAACTCAGAACAAAACTTGTATGCAGTTTTTTGTATTTATTTCCTCTTTCTTTCCCAAGTGAAATGTTTGTTAGTCCATGAATCTCGGGGACTCTTGTGTTACTCCATGGATCTCGGGGACTCTTCCAGAGGTTAACAAGTTCAACAAAGAGTATATAAAGGTTACCTTAAATCCAAGAAAACCTATATAAACCTGAAATAAAAAATATAATTCAATAAAAATAATAAATTAAATTAAACTGAATTAAAGTAAATTTTGTCAAGCTGAAACTTATTTTAACTTAAATATATGAAGGTTCATGTTAATTCCTATGTTATTTTCCGAAATCATTTTTAAATTCAGCATTTCTTTTATAGAGCAGTTCTTTTCCACGAATGAAAATAGGTTTTCTATTTGATCTATTAATCTTACACTCTTGTAGTTTTCATTTTTGTATCCTCTTGTTTATTCTGATTTGTTTGTGCATACATATATTTCGTAATTCTCCTATTTTCTCCCTTTCGTGTTAATTCATGTATTCGTTCATAATGACTTAAATGATATATTCATTCATTCTTATGCTTACTCTCGCATTATGATCCTACTTTTTTTTTCATTTTCATTTCGATTTGCATTACCTTTTTTTGTATCATTTTAATTTCAAGAATGACTGATAAAGTCACAAATTGAATTAATTAGATCATAGATGGCGGTCTAAGTTAGAATTATTCAGACAAAGATCAAGTGTCAGAAACATTTTAGCGTAAAGTGATAATTAAGCCAGGGACTGTAACGTTAGTCTCCGATTAAAATCATACTTCCTTCGTGGAAAAAGAGTTGCTGAAGAGTCTTTTGTGAAGAAAAAAATGTCCAGGGAGTTAGATAATCTCGAACTGTCTTTTATAAGTAATTTTGTGTAAATGCTTCTCTCTCTCTCTCTCTCTCTCTCTCTCTCTCTCTCTCTCTCTCTCTCTCTCTCTCTCTCTCTCTCTCCACAATAAACAATTTTTTCCTAGCCAACCATATCTTAATTTGTCATTGATAACATGGACAGCAGTTTGTCAAAATTGTTTTCTCTTTTCTAAATGTGACTCGCTTTTTACAACTAAAGATAATTTCTCACAAATAATAATACATGTTTGAGGAGTAAGTCAATAATTTTAGAATGCCAAGAAATTGCTGGACAAATCATTATATTTCCACAAAATCTGACACAAAGGTTTAATTTATAACCTAAGAAATATTGGAATTGGTGATGGACTTTTGGAATTTTTTTAAAAAGTATCTCTCAAATAGGACGCAAAAGTTGTTATAGAAGGTTGTACTTCAGACCAACAGCATGTAAGGTTTGGTGTGCACCAGGGATCTATACTTGGACCACTGTTATTTTTAATTTACATTAATGATATTGTTACTGATATTCAGTCCAGTATAAGACTGTTTGCTGATGATTGTTGAGGACCCAACACTGGCTGCCGGTGTTTTGAACGAAGACCTACTTAAAATCAATTTGTGGGCTGATCAATGGCTAGTTGATTTTAATCCAAACAAAACCGAATCAATGACTATATCCCGAAATTCTCAAACGGAGCGTCACTCACAACTTTTAATGAATTATACGGTTATTAGGAATGTCACTTCTCATAAACACTTGGGCCTAACACTGGATGAAACCCATCGTCGCAAGCCACGGGCGATAATCCGCTATGCTTCATTATCACTCGTGGCCGCCTGTACGCAGATTTCTTCGTTTCTCATGAATATGCATCAACCTACTTAACCAATCACTGCGAACGAGAGTAAATTTTTCTCGCCATTGTGACCCAACATGACCTTTCACGCTGTTTGAATAAGCCAAAGTTTGTCTTCCGATTACAGTCACTTATCAATCGATAAAACTGGCACTTTCATTTATGTGTAGGAGATTGCAACGTTGTGTTGGTGATGACATAATTTTTTGTATATGCGAACTCATTAAAAATGAGGAAATCTCAGAACAGGCAGCCTCGGGTAATGAAGGAGCATAGCGGATTATCGCCTGTGGCTTGCGACGATGGATCAAAACTGTATCTTGACATGTACATATACAAGAAATAACTACAATTGCGTGGAAAATGTGTTAGACATACTAAGAAGTTTTAAATTCAAACTTAATAGAAAATCATTAGATGTTCTTAATTTTACCTTTATAAGACCTCTTTTGGAGTACGGGGATATTATCTTCGATAACCATACCCAGTATGAAAAAGATGAAATAGAAAAAATACAGACTGAAGCAGGTAGAATTGTTTGTGGGGCAACAAAATCAGTATCATATGCTACAGTTTCGGAGAAGACTAAATGGGAAAGACTTTCAACAAGGCGCTTCATGCATAGAATGATAGAACAAATCTCCAAACGCCCCTCGCCATGACAAACAAATTTATACCAAAGTTCATTTCTATCTAAGTCTGTTGCGGAATGAAATATTCTCCATTTGGAAATTCGAAACAACCGTTCGTTATACTCTTTTAAATCACACTTAAATATGAACATGGAAAAGGTCCCAATCTATTAATATCAAGGTGAAAGATTAGAACAAATATTGCACACAAGACTTTTACTAAGTTGTAGTATATTAAACGACGATTTTTTCAAACACCATTGATAGAAATATATGTTCATGAGGTGAACCAGAAACCGCAAAAAGCATTTTCTCTTATACTGTACAAGATATAGTACAATCTCGCACATCAATGCCAACAGCATCATATTTTTTCTTTCTTTTTTTCCTCATTTGTTGTCTTACAAGTATACGGTAACATGTGTCTGCTGTACATGCTCATAAGTTACTATTTGACATTATTACAATATTGTATGTAGAATTTTCTTTTAATATCTCATTAGTATATTTCAATGTTTGCAATCCTTTTCCTTCAGTAATCACATCAGCCACATTATAAAAGTAAATGTTAATGAGAGAGAGAGAGAGAGAGAGAGAGAGAGAGAGAGAGAGAGAGAGAGAGAGAGAGAGAGAGAGAGAAATAAGCTCATGCTTGTTGTTCTGTCCTCTATATCTCATGTTCGATTTTATGTACTTTACATGATGACCAGCAAATATATATTGTTTAAATCAAATGATTATATGTTTACGATTATTTTCTTTATAGGGAATAATACAACAATCATTGTTCTCTATGAAAAATAATATTATGGTGAACATTATGGTCGCTTTACTGATAAAGTGTATTTTATTGACGTTTGGCAGGCACTATGGTCAACCTTTCCTAGCAAACAAGTTTTACATTAAATATTAGTGACGTAACGAAAACGCATTGTTGGCAACTTTGTACGTGCAAACCATACCGTTCATCAGATGAATCCAATAACTGGTCTCTTATCATAGCGGGAATTATTATTTTACAGGTTTCGGACCACTACTTATTTTACAGCCAGAGAACGAGTCTACTGGTGGGGGAATAAAAAAATAGAGTATTAAATATTTTGAGATGCACCCATTAGCTAGTTAATGCATTTAATTTTCTTCCATTATACATTTCATAAGCTTCAATATATGTACTATAGTTGACAACAAAAACATTTACTTTTATTTTGATATCCTGTTTTTAATTTCTTCTAGCAAAATAGCATATGAACTCTTGGTGCGAAGCTATGTTATTAGGTGCAGTTTTTCATTGATTGATTGATTCGTTCATTTATGCATTAATTCATTTCAAGCACAACAATAGATGCAATAGATGTAATTCCTAAAGCCGTGCCATCTCTCAACACATGTTTATTAAGATATTCCAGTGTACAACCGAGTTCAGCCTTTTTATTGTGTACAGCCTTGTTCACGATAGTTCACTACCTATTTCAGTGATTAGAGCACGACCATATTTATTATATTGCACAACCTTTATTCGCTACATTGCACAACAATGTTCACAACAGTGGACTACCTTGTTCATAAATGTGTACTACCTTGTTCATAAATGTGTACTACCTTGTTTATAAATGTGTACTACCTTGTTTATAAATGTGTACTACCATGTTCATAAATGTGTACTACCTTGTTCATAAATGTGTACTACCTTGTTCATATATGTGTCATACCTTGTTTACTTCGAGTGTAAACTGGAGTGCATTTTTAGTTTAACGTAGTACACAAGAAGTGCACTTTGTGTAAGGTTTCGTTTGGGCTGTAGTTGTAATCATATGATTTCGTTACGTCTAAACTAAGCGGCCTCAGTTGCCAACACTGTACAAATACAATCAGACGATATTTGGGTATCACTGTGCACCGTTCACAACAAATAAGCAGTGAAACTTATTGCCTTCAATTGTCTTCACTGTTTGTCTGGTCTAGTAATTTTAAAGCAGTGTACATTTTAATCACTGTTGCTGGTCTTCTAGTGAGTGAGTCAAGTTAACATTTATTAAGACAGAATGGCTCAAATCCCCTGTTATGGCTGTGATTACAATGTTAATTCAATCATTTCCTAAGTGGTTTAATATGCTCCAATTATACATGACTTTTATAATTTATATTTTAAACATCGTAAACAATTTAGTTTGTTTGTTTGTTGCTTTACGGCACAGCAACACAAGTATGTTATTTAGTACCGAGGCAATTGGAGTAAAGTGCCTTGCCCAATGCCACACCACGGCAGCTGACAGGCAGGAGTCGAACCCGCACCCTTTCGGTCGTGAGTCCGGCTCGCTAACCACTGAGTCACCGCGGCTCCCAAACCAATACTAAATTATCTAATCAACATTATAAATATTTTGTAGTTAGTGAATATTGAACTGACATAAATGAATAATGGGCCAAACCATATCTTGTAGTTGTAATTAATGGAGTTAATTAAAGAGTCCCATTAATTCGCCATAATGAACAATATTAACCTACTTGTGTGTTTGCACATTGTACGTCCACAGATTATCATTTGAGTCAAAGTGCGTCTGATACGGTCAATAACAATTGCATCTTTTAAGGACTCGATGAATAGGCGGTGAGTATTCTTTCGATTTACTGTCTAACAACAACACACCATCACACACCATGTTTGCAAGATTGTTTAGCCAAAAATCCAACTTTAAGAATGGTATTCTATACGTCTATTCTGTCACCTTCTCGTCGGTTTTACTGCAGAAGAATAGTTAATAGAAATATCATAACTTCTTACTTTGACCGTATAATACAACTGACACTGACCGTACAATAAAAAGTACTATGTGCGTTAGAGAAACGTTTGGAAGAACGAAAATAAAATGATCTCTCAAATCAAATCTTTTACCTATGCACACGGAAGAGATTTAGCTATCATACTGTCAGTGATTTATTTAGGAGTAAGTCACTGTTTTATAGTAAAGCGGACGGGAAGGTGACATTTGTAATCGATTTTGAAATACATTTTACATTAATCGTTCAATTAAATACCAGATCTTGATTACATATATGATTCTAAAAGTTTGATGTTTGGATGAAACCTATAAAAAAAATGATGTGTGATGACGTGTTGTTTTAAGACGGTAAATCTGTAGAAAAGACTTGCCATCGATTCCTTTAGTATTTAAAAGCCTTTATTATTGTTGACCATATTAGACGGACGTTAACTGAATTGATGATCTGCAGATGTACGGGTGTATGTGTGTGTGTGTGTGTGTGACCGTTAGTGAACGCATTAACACTAGCATTGGTTAGTTGAAAAACCCATTTCATTCATAACAAAGAAAGAATAGTTGATTAAATAGTGAGTCATTTGGGAATTTCCCGTAATTCTACTTCTCTTCTGTGAAAATGTAATTCCAGGATGTGAATAGCATATTTATTATGATCGACTAAAACTCCAACTTTTGGTGTAATGCACCGTACAAATTAATTTAGACAGAACCGAAGAGAAGAATTCGTTTAGCAAACGTTATTGGTGTCCGAACATAACTATGTAAGTAATCCGTGAAGGTTACATTTGTTTGTTAACGTAAGAAAAGGATGGTCAAAAACTGGAACTATAGTGTGTTCACTATATCAATGCGCATGAGATAAAGGTAAACTGAGAATCTGACATGGTGCCTGTATTCTCTGATGATTCCGCCATTTTAACAGTAAGCTTGGGGTGTGTAATAACAATCTCTAAGGGGGTGGAGCTTATCTAATCATTTCGGATCCATGTATTGTTGACCTCAGGGCTGTCGAAAAAAAAAGACATGCTCTGAATGGATATATACTTAATTGCGGATCAGAGATATGGGGTTTCCTCCCAGAAAATGATGTTGAAAAAATTCATACAAAATTGTGTACACATTTATTTGGGGTAAAAATCAACCAATTTTGATGTTCTTTGTGGTGACTAATGAGTTATACACACTGTAGGAGATCAGAGAAATATGTCCGTTAAACTTTTGTCTCGACTGTTGGTAAATAGAGACAGTTTGATTTTTTGAACTTATGTAATAGATATACCAACACTTTTCTAGATGTATGAGGACATAATTGTACATTTTTCAAATGTACTGATTTATTATTTACTTCAGTGTGAAATATAGAAACTTATTGGCGAAATAATTTTCATATTTTTTAATTCCTATATTTTCACATGTGAAAATATAAGATTTCCCATCATGCCATGCGACGCTAGATTGTGTGTGCCTACAGAAGTTATACCTGCAGCAACAAAAACGAACACTTGGTGAGCTAGAACAAATAAATAGAAACTGCATTACATTTCAGACATTGAAATTAATTTTTGCTGACGAAATTTTGGGTCGACGCTGTTCGCGTCTCTATGAAGTTATTCCCCTTACTTCCTTGACAACAATGATAAACCCGGTGTGATACATTGATGAATCGGACTTGCTTTGTGGTCAAATATGATAAAATAGTTTACAAAATGTCAAAAATATAATTTACTGCGACAGATTAGGTGAACCCAATCATACCGATATCTTAAGTCACTGATATTTATATGACCAGCGTATGAAAGTGAGGTGAATTTACAAAAAATGGGTGTGTGGGCGGTGGTGTGTCGTGCTGAATAGTGAGTTTAATCATCTAAGCTTCGATTCTGGAGAAACTTGGGTATATAATAAAAAGAAAATTTTCTTTTCCTGTGTTAATACCGGATATATTTTGGACTAACACCGAATATTTATCACTTGAAAACTATTTGTGTATGATAAGATGTAGCTCATATAAAAATTTTAATAACTAGATTTAGAGCTATATCGCATAACTTGAATGTAGAAATGGGCCGTTACGATGGAGTACCAAGGAACGAGCGGCTATGTAATAGGTGTAATATAAGAGCTGTCGAAATGGAATATCATTTTCTGCTTGTCTGTCAGTTTTATAGGGAACTGAGAAGAAAATATTTACCACGACATTATTGTTCATGTCCGAAGATAGAAAAATTTAAAGCCATTATGTCTGCAAATTCAAAAAGAATCTTAAACGTGTTGTCTAAATTTTTATACTTTAAGCAACAGAAAAGGTCAGAAAATAACTAATTTTGTATAAATAAATTAATGATTAAAATTGCATTCTAAGATAAAATTATAATTTGTTCTTTACATTTTCTGTAAATTTATTGGTAATTTTCTTTTTTCATTAAATGCTATGTATATTATGTGATAAAGGAATGGCATGATTGTGTGTCTCTCTTAATGAATAATAACATATAAACTAGAGCGATTTTTACCAACAGGCTCTTTTAGTAAGTAGGATTTTAAATTACCTTCCCCAGATGACGTCATTCAAGGACAACAAGTAAAACATATATGTGCACTGAAATGATTGCTTGCTTCTGTAGATCAGGTGGGTTGGAAAAGCTTTCATTCTCCATTTTTTCATAAAACCTTTCTTTGATTAGGGCTGGGTATTATTATTTAAAGCCGATGGCTAAACTTTCCAGACAGGGCCCGCCGAGGACTGATAGCTTGAGAAAGAAAGTAAAAATTCAGAATTCGCACTCTTTTTTACATTTGTGAGATTATCATCTCTGTTGTTGTTTTCTTTAAATTAATCAAACTATAATGACATAGCCCGCTTTGGACCAGGTAAATCATTAGGCCTGAGCCATTAACATTTAAGTATATAGATAGATTAAAATAGTTCTAACCTGTCAATAGATTTTAATCACACACTTTTGGGATCAGATGACTGCATTCTGTGAAAGTGGTACTTGCTATTCTTTTCAAAGAAATTCTCAACTTCCAAATTTTCTGTAGACCTATTTTTCATATTTTCTTTTATAGATCAAGATTGTAAACTAATGTCAATAATCCAAGTTGCCATTTAAAATTATTCTATTTTTTAAAAAAAAATAAACAATTGAATACTTAAAGAAGTCACATGGACTTTATTAATGTAAGGAATGTAACTATGTTAACCTTTTCCCCTATTAGATCATGATCAAAAATCTATGCCAGTATCAATGTTGAATAAAAATTAGTCTAACATAAAAAATGAATAAATCAGGGCAACTATCGTAACACTAAAAGAATGGTTTCAAGAAGTAATCTATTCAAATAAAAAATATAACTATGTTGACTTCAATTCCTTTATTAGGTTATCTGTAATTCACTGAAGCCAAAAGAAAATAATTCCTTATGATCACATGGTTCACCACGTCAGCAAGACGTGAAGGACTTATAAATTTTAAAACCTGTCAAGGAAGCCCTTTTTTGGAAATGTCTTACGAGACCGCAGTCCTCCATTTAAAAGCGACCCTTCCGTAAAATGATCTGTTTACTTTGGTCTGACACTCCAAACGTCAAGGAAATTCTAGATTGATTTAAACAGCTGGACAGGTGTTTAATTCATAACCAATAGTCTGGTTTTACTTACGAATGATACAACTAAGACAAATAACCGGATAAGGAAGTAACAGCGAAAAGTTTGTTCTTTTCTAATTTTTTGTTCTGTGCAAGTTTATTGGTGATGTAACGAAATAAGAAAAAACTCACTTCCGTGTGTTTTTCCAAATACTAACTTGATATATAAATGAAGAAGAAAATAATATTAGGCAAAAATTATACAAAGGCTAATTTTCCATATGCGATCCACAAATGCGTGAAAGGTACTCAGGTCATCAGCAGTGAAAAGTTACATGGTGTTTATGATTTCCTTATTTTAAATGTGGTTTATACAACAATATAGTTCCTTTGCCATGAATTTAGCCTAAAATTATTAACTTAAATTTTTTTTAAAAATTAAATGAAAGGGAACCCATTTATTTTAATATTAATTTTAGCATAAATCAAAAGAAAATTTTAATTTAAGTTTTACTCTCGTTTATGAGAACATCGTATCCTCTTAACAGAAATATGAAGGATTTTTTTTCAATACACGAGGTTTACTGTAAACGATAGCGTTCTAGCAGACGAAAGAAAAATGTTGTACATATATATTTCGAAGGAAAAAAGCACATTAGTTGCAGTGAGCAAACAGTTATTTGTTGTTGTTGTTGTTTTTTTTTGTTTCTCGCAAGTGAAAAAGTAGAGTGACGGTTCATTTTAGTTCCTTTCAATTGTGCCATTAAAGTCACATTTCTTATTCTTATGATATTCCACACTATATTTTGCAATTATAATTACAGGAAGTGAGCAACAAAACTGTCTCCAGTGAAAAGATGACTCTAACACTTGAAGACTCGAAACAAAGTGATACTATCGCCAATCATCATTATAAACCAACACAAAAAGAGGGGAGTGCCCTACTGACTGAGAACAAAAAAGAAGATCATGATGGCCCAGTACATACGTGTTATGTGGATGAGACAAAAACATCCCGATCCAAAAAACATTACCCCGACTCTGATATTGGAAGCAAAAGGAACTGTTGTTGTCACTCGGCGACATGTGAGATTAATGACAAAACAAACGTCGCTGGAGAAAACAGTGCGGGAAAACCCATACTAATTTCACAAGGTTTTCATTCAAGAAAGAAATATGGACGCCATGAATGTGTTAGAAAAACAAAATGTATTCAAATCTGCCTGCCAGTCTCAGTTGTAGTGAACATTGCGCTTACTGTAGCGGTAGTATTTCTGGTCACAAAAAGTGGAAAGAACGTAGAGATCGAAGGAGAAAATTGTCCATTACTACAGTTACCTAAAGAGTTTTTAAAAGGCTCATTGTGCATACCCTGCAACTATTTAGGGTCAACGGTGAAGGCAGAAGACACGTTGTTTGATGTAATTTCGTCTTGCGGTTCTAAGTTTTGCTGTGTAAACAACGGTACTCTCCAGAAGTTTTTCCTTCCTGTAAGTTTCCATGGTCTATTTCTCTCTCTCTCTCTCTCTCTCTCTCTCTCTCTCTCTCTCTCTCTCTCTCTCTCTCTCTCTCTCTCTCTCTCTCTCTCTCGTGAGTATATGAATCTTTTTCCGTGGACAAATTCATAAGGTACAAATATTATATGCTAATTTATTTTAGTTACCGTTTATTTTTGACCTTAATCTGTAAGCCACTCTTTATTTATGACTCTTAAAAGCCTTACAATTCAAACATTATTTGTAAATAAGTCGAACCCACGACTTTAGGTTTCAGGGCTAAACCCCCTTGACCTCCCAGCTGCGGGCGCCTACTCTTTACAGAGTGCACAAATGGGGTACTTTAAGCGTGGTGAAATGTGCTGCACATGATGATATTGCACTCCTAAACACTCTATTTTTTCGTTTACCACTTATATACAGTTATATAGATTTCATTAGTTTCATTTCAGAGATACGTTAGAATGTTCTTCTAGGCAGATAAAATCATAATTACATGCCACATAACAATTATAATAAGTTGTCTTTCATTGTCATTAATTCAACGTTTAATTCGCTATACAAAAGTATGTGAGGTAAATACAGGAAGAGCTGCTCATTGTTCAGGATAAGTTCGCTTCACGATCATTGCGGAAGTTTTAAATTTAACATGGTTTGTGTAGGGATTTACCACAAATTGCCCGAACACAAAAGTCCCTCAGAGTTTTATGTCGGTCGTATTATAATTTGAAACTGCCTATGTCTTCTTTTTTGTTCTTGATAATATGTGAGTCTCTATGCATTCATGTCATAACACATTGTGTAAACTGATAGAGTTGTTTGCGGAAGTTACACAGCAAGAAACTATTCATAATGCTAGTAACTTTAGGCTACATCAAAGGAACAAAGCTAATAAAGTTATTTAGAGCAACTTTGCTGAACATTTCCTTTTTAAGACTAGATGAGATATGGTGTGTAGCTAAATTACATAGAATTGAACTTATTATTTTACAGAATTCATGAAACGATGAAGCTTGAAAATTGATCACACACCGTATGAACGGCCATAGCGAAGTTCAATGCTTATAATTACAAAAGTTACATAAAAAATATAAAAAAAATGAAGAAATAAATAACAAAACTATATTTTAAAAATTATTTACAAATATTGTCAAATAACACAAGAAGGACGCATGAATACATAATAAGTTCCTTTCTTGTGTAATAAACTAATAACTTCAAGTTTTCAGCGTCACATGATGCGATTTTAACCAATCAAAGCGATTGTTACAAGGCTTGGTAAATATTTGTAGTTAAACGAATATGTTATTCCTTTTTACAGATGTTACAGGAGGGATATACAATTAAAGGTAATTTTCCGTCCAAATAATACTTGCCTAAATATTATGCATCTTAATTTCAATTTGTCAAGAGACGAAAATAAAAAAGAGATACCTTTACAAGTTATGTACTTTAAAAAAGAGTTCGGCATTCTACATACTTATTGGCATTTGTTTATTTTAGATGTCCTTGTACAATTTTTTAATTTGCTTTTAATAGCTAGAGTCAAATTGAGGTAACCATTGAAGTCATCAATGGAGTAATCTAGTGTCAGTAGGAGACAAATGACCATTGATGCCACATCAAAGTTCTGTTCAGTCTTGAGTCTTGTCAAGATGTTCGGATTCTACAGAAGTGTGCACTGATTATCTTAACTTTATGACCTCTGATTGAATTGAATTTTTAAAGTGTCAACATAGATGCAAGATAGTCAGTGGCGGCGCGAAGGGGTTGTGGTTGGAAAAGGGAAAATGCCCGCGGGCGCCAGGCGAAGATGGCGCCGTCGGGAGTTTTTTTTTATAGCTTAAATTTGTATAGTATTTCACCTTCACCTAAGTGTAACGGGGGCAATTCTTCACAAAACTTATATTTAGGAGGAAATGAGGTTGGCAACTGACATAAAACTGCTCTCTTTTGCAAAGTATGGGTGCCACTAAAGAACATTGCCCCCAGGCACCTCAAACCCTCGCGCCGTCACTGAAGATAGTGTGTGGTAGCCATGCAGATGGGTAGGAAATATAGGAATATTTAGTTTGAGATTTTGTAAGAATCGGGGAATTTAAGCAAACATATTCGATGGGTTAATATATCAAGACAGGTAACTGACTGAAAGTTGAGGTACTGTCAGTGCAATATTTTTTTTTAGATGAATAGTGTGTTGTTCGCAAGAGAGAAGTGGTAATATCGCAAGACAGGTGGTTACAATGTGCAGTACTGTCTGGAGTGATATTATTTTATGTATAGTGTTTAGCACGCAGGAGAGAAGTGGTAATATCGCAAGACAGGTGCTTGTATTGCAATACTGTCTGGAGTGATATTCTTTTATTTTGTAATGTCTGTCTGTACACGAGAGTGTCTGGAGAGTTAGGACAGTAGATATTATGGAATTATTGTAGAGTAATTCACGGTCATTAAAAATTTTACAAGAATTATAAATATCGTACATAATAAACAGTAGTGATAGTATTGATCTTTTTTTTTTTTAATTGGTCATGATGTTTAAAATAACCTTGTGACACATTTTGTCCCATGAACCAAGAATAAGAATTACAAAATATGTAAATTAAATATTACATATTATTAAAGAAATAGTAATACATATTTACTATAATAGCTCATATATCCTCTGTTTGATTTTAATAATTCTTTAATCAGAAAGAAAGAAATTATAAAAGAAGGTTTGAATACATGTATCTGAACAAATAAAACTGTATATCTATGTAAAGACTTTCTTTGTCGTGAGTATTATTATTATCATTTTTATTCACAAATTGCAGCTACAAAAGAGCGGCCAGCTTCAGAAAACTACGCTGACGTCAATATAACACTAAGTACCTGGCGTTCCAGGAACGCTTCAGCTCACCTATATGCAGATGTTACGTCATTGCCAGGTGAGAAGTGGCGGTATATTTTCAAAACAAGGCGAAGGTAGAATGTATACTATCTGTAGACATAAAATATTCCAGTATTGTTGTTAAAGTATAATTTTTACGACTCCAGATCTTAAAATAATGTAACAGAAAGAAAGTGAAACCAACAATGTAAGTAAAATCAACACGCAGTTTATTTCTAGGCAATAAAAGTGAAAATTCAAAAGACACTTACAGTAACGTGAATTAAAGTCCAAATAATCCAATAATCGCAAGTGTCCTAATTACAAGTCCTAAAGTTGGATGTTCCGAATGAATTCCAGTAGCATTGAATGTCCTGATGTGTCAGTAGTCTTAAATGACCTGATATGCCTGAATGATGTAATCCAGAATAGCTTTGAATGAATTCACTTAAATCCCAAAGTCAAGTATTAATCCAAAATGAGGATGAGCACTTTTAGTAATTCCAATAAATATTTCAAGTCAATAATTCCTCCTTCTGAATTTACTCTGATTTTCACAACTGTAACATGTGATTGCTAAATAAATTCAAAAATAGACTGATCTTTATGATATGAAGTTTAGCATAGGAATGAAATCTTGTTTTCCAAACCTGTATAAATATAAGGATAAGTCATCTGGCAGAATATTCTAGACTATGAGTAACTCTAATGGCAATTTCCTGTGCGTACCTGACTTTTCTCACATCAAGCCATGGAAAATTCCAATCAAATTGTTAAATACTATGTAAACAAGACTGACCTTGAACTCAAATGCAGTAAATATGTTGTTTACAAAATGCCCACTAAAGTGCAACTTACCTCATGGACACATATTTCAAATTCAATATACGTAACATAATAAATATATACGATCGCATCTATCATTTCACCTCCAGCAGTTCAAGGTATCAGTATCATTAGCCACAAATAACAGTGTAATACTGTCTCATCTATTACTATAATATATAGCGAGTAATTCCTGAACGAGAAATAGTCCCTAAGCTTCGTTTTTGTCTATGTTTAAGTTGAATTTACTTTTTCTATCCTTTATAACCTCTTCCTCCTCCTCTTTTTATTCATCTCTTTCTTTCTCGTGCCTTCTTCTTATTATTACTAGTATTATCATCATTATTGTTGTTATCATTATTATTATTATTATTATTATTATTATTATTATTATTATTATTCCAGAAAAGCTGACATGGCAGACTAATGCTGGCTTTGGCTCAGCCTTCACGAAAGGAATAACCTTGACACCAGAGTCCAGATTACAGGTGCCACGCGCCGGATTTTATTTCATCTATTCTGCAGTGACGTTTAAATGCCAACTGGGATCTGCGCCTCTTGTCCATCTGTTAAACCGACAACACAGAGGTCGTCCGAATGCGGGTGTTCAACAGCTCTTGTTGAGTAAGACAAGTGAGTGCGGACCTGACGGAATCTACACCAGCTTCCTAGCAGGCGTGCTGAAATTGACAAGCAACGATGAATTATCAGTGAATCTGACAGATTTTTCTTTGACTAGTGTGTACAAAGCAACACTCTCAAATTATTTTGGTGTTTATTTAATATAACTTACGTTGGCATATTTCTTTCTTCAGCTGAACTGATTCGACACTCAGTCATGTCATATATATTAATTAATTTGTGAAGGGAATTATAAATTTAAATCCATCGATCAGGTGCATTTTATAATTAAAAATGGGGAGGGGCGGGTAGGCATTCCAGCACATTCAATCTCCTTTATTGTTTCTTTTCTTCTTTGCTAGCCATGAATTGTTGAATTGTTGCATGGAGTCTAAGTGTTCTTTATTTCTGGCACGTGTATGCATTTTCTAAGAAATTTTAGTGTATTTATAGAGTCGGATAGTAATAATTAACAGTGGCTTGTGATGAAAATTAGAACGGGTAAACATGTATTTATGTAAGCATGTATGTATGTATGTATGTTTGTATGTATGTATGTATGTATGTATGTATGTATGTATGTATGTATGTATGTATGTATGTATGTATGTATGTATGAATGTATGTATATATGTATGTTGCAACATTCATTTCTGTACAGAGCACTTTAGAATTACATGTTCCCAAATGATAATCAAGACAATAAGAAGAATATTATGGTGTCCTTGATTAAAATGGCTATTTTTGTAGTCGCTATGGGTGACCTCACTGGTTTCACATGGATCTTCCACCAGAAAGGACAGCTTAAGGATGCAGACATACGGTTAATGTTACGCAGTTAGGCACTAAATAGATTTCAGTACTTTGATTGAAGAAACAAATAAGTGTTCGTGAAAATAGAAATGAATACAATGTTATGACCCTTGACAGACACGCAAGACCGTTTTTACACCTACATTGAACTCCTATGAAAATGGTCTTCCAACAAACAAGAGATGGTTAAAACTCAAAAAGAGATTTGATTCGTAACACTTATTAGAAAGCTAGTAAAACGTCTGGAATAAATATTTAATAATTCCTCCTGTAATTAAATTTGAAACCATTAATTGGTTTTTAGTTGTGACACAAGCAAGTCCGTATTATTCCTTTTTTTTTAAACTTCCTTAGATATATTGACTCTGCAAGCTACAATAACAAGACGTGTTCAGAAATGAAAATTATTGAAATAAAGCATGCGTTTGTATTGGAAGTCGAAGTCAACTTTTCAGAAAATTGTTAGCCATGTCATTATATTTTAAAAATGATCTATTTGTTCTTCTCAGATCGGTGATGAATTATTTAATTGATGACGTCATTATGTATGCGACGGTCTTTTGTGTGTATGCTTGTGTATTTTACATGCCGAGTTGGTTTTGAAATAATGTAATCCAAAAATTACATTACAAACAAAGGCGCCATGAGTTGATTTGGTAATTATTTTATTTATTTGTATTTAGATACAAAGTTGTCTTAAAAAAAGAAAGAAAGAAACATGTGGACAGTACTGTGTTGTTCCTATTTATGTAGCTTTGTTATTCAGTGGAATTAGTTGTTTAAATACAACAGTTCTTTAAAACTTTGAAATTGCAAGGCGTTATTCTCTAGGACACTCATGGATATTAGATACGAATCTGTGGTCTATCCATTGAAGTGATGTTGTTCTTGTCTGTGTCTGTGTGCATCACTTGCGTAAATTTTTTTAATGTTGTTAATACCTCTTCAACTTCAGTCACTATAACTCCGAACTCATTATGAATCAAGTAGCCGAGTGCTTCAAATGTAAGCAGCATAGATTTTATCGTTTATACAATTGTTAAGTATACACGAATATAATAGTGTTTGTATTGTGATGAAACTATTGTATATTTTGCAAAATAAAATTGGCAGCTAATAGGAATATCCTTCGTATGTGTCGTTTGGACATATTAAAAAATTGTTTCCCAAGAATATGAATTCTTTTCATTTCATTAATTTTTTGTACTGAGAAGTGGTTTGATATTTTTGCTTGATGTCATATGTTTATTGAGTTTACATTTTCTAAACAATTCGATTACCATTAAATCTTTCATACTTTATCACTATAATTATTTTAATTCTACTAATGCTTGATGGACATAATTTTACATACCTATATATTTAGAAGGATAAATGGCGAACATGTGAAACATAACATGAAATATAAGGATCAAACGAATCCAGCTTCTACTTCTTTATCATAGGATATTTAAAAATATTTCATCAATGTGCTTTTACTAAATTGAGAATGAAATCCATTAGTCTAATTCACCTTTGTCGTGTTAGTGGTTTAAGTATGTGTGTTAGGGCAATACAAATCGAGATCAAGCTGTATTTGTTTTCCATTGCTAATTTTCATTCTTAAATCCATTTATTTGTGATTTTCGCTATGCGTCATCATAAAAACAATACTAGTCCACTATTTTTTTTTTTATCCTTTTTTCTTTACATGGTTTGTTGTTTCCTGTACAAACTGGCAATGAGATCGGACCATACATTATCACAACATGAAAGTCTTCTCTCTTACAATTATTACACACGCAAATCACCAACATTGATTCTAAATATTACATATAGTTTCAGTGATGTGAAAATAAATAAATAATATATATATTACAATTTATATCACATCTGTAACTTTGCGTATATAGAGTATTATACAAAGATCAACTATGTTTGGAAATAAATAATGGTTCACACTGGTCCCAAATTATCGTGGAACTTTTTTTCTTGTCCGATTTGACTGCAATACATTTTTCTAATATATAATATTCTTTAAAGAAGATTTTAAGGCCATTTAATGTAGGTATATCTCTTTTCATCTTGTATGTGTATATGTGTAGTACTTGGTGAGAAGAATAAGTTATAAAGGTTTTTCACACAATTGCACTACATCTGTATCTAAAAATAAAACCATTCTAGCGCTTGGAGTAAGTGCTATTTTGAGTACATCTTGAAATCCAGTGGGAAACATTACTCCATAACCTATTAACGACATTACCTTCCCAAAACAGATGCACTGTTGTTTCTGGTGAACCATTACCAAAGGTACATTTATCAGAATCGTTAGCACGTATTTTATGCAAAAATATGTTCATCGGTGGAATTCTATTTATAACACGATATTTAAACCATTTTAAGTTTGAGTTTTATGTTACTTTAAACACTTTAAAATATGTTCTCGGCCAATAGTCACTAGTAAAGTTTAATTTTTCTTCCCATCTTTTTTCACAGGTTGGTGAATGATTAATGTGAAGAATAATATTTAATTGGCGAGGGATATAAGGTCTGGCATTCGTGCCTGTATTTAATTTTAGCTTGAATATTCTATATAATGACCTTATAGACTGAATGACACCTTGAAAGGCAAGAAAATTTGTATTGATGTCGTACTTTGCCTTAAAGCTTTCAAATTAACGAAAACCTTGTTTGTACATGATGGGTACTTTGTTTACTCTTATTAGTGTGTTCATCCTCAAGTTCGTTGTCATAAGATCTTCTCTTGTTTGAGGAATATTCTTTGTAGTTTCCATGCCGATGATATTTTTTAAAACTTCTTTGATAATTTACCTGTATATTCATCTCCTTTGATAAT
Organism: Margaritifera margaritifera; assembly: GCA_029931535.1. Taxonomy (NCBI): domain Eukaryota; kingdom Metazoa; phylum Mollusca; class Bivalvia; order Unionida; family Margaritiferidae; genus Margaritifera; species Margaritifera margaritifera. The sequence goes on from JAQPZY010001547.1 coordinate 3,754,751, forward strand.
CTACCTGTATACTCATCTCCTTTGGTTATTTACCTGTATATTCATCTCCTTTGATAATTTACTTATATATTCATCTCCTTTGATAATTTACCTGTATATTCATCTCCTAATAAGGCATATGTCGTATTCAAACAAGTGAACACATATTCTTCTAGTTGTAAGAAGTCTACGAATCCAAGTTGTTTTTAGAGCTAATATAAATATTTTAATATCTATCATCCTTTGTGGGTGTTCTGAAACATAGACTCTCTTTTTATTCTATCTACTTTATGACTTCCATAAAAACATGAAAAATATTTCATTCAATTCGTTAATAGTATTTTACGGAGGGTTTGGCGAGGAGATGAATACATGGTTTAATTTTGGAATCACTAAGGTTTTCTAAACTGTTATTTTGTCATTGGTGTGAGGGTTCGTTGGGACCAATTCCTCAGAAATTTCTTTACCATGCGTGTTTTACTTTCAAAATCTATCTGTATCGTTTTATGTAAGTCGACTGAGACCTTTGTACCTAATGGAACAAATTTAGTAAAACATTGCAGTTTTAACCTATGATGAAAGATTTCTGCACAATACTTCTTACTTCCTATCCAGGCTACTTTTGTTTTTGTAATATCGAGTTTCAGGACTGAGATCCTTGCAAATAAATCCAATAAATCAATGGAAGATTTGAAAGATCCATCAAGAATCAAAGTAGTATCATCTGCAAACTGCCTGGGGAAATATTCTCTTTCCTTCAATTTAATATCTTTTATATTCTTATTGTTTTTGTCTTACTAATGAAAATGCAACCGAGGTAAATACATTGGAAGATTTATGTAGATATTGTAAATACAATAAAACCAATGACATAAATGGAAAAAAGGTAGAAAAATATCAACATTGTCGAGTATGTGCATTTAAAGATAAATGTGAAAATGGAAGATCGTATGCATATTATTACGTGAAGAAAGAACTAGCTGACCTAATATTTGTATGTTAACAATGGTAGCTCTATAACCTACATGTATTTTAGTCAGCATGTAAAAACTAAACTACATACAAAATTTCCAACAGGAAATGATGATAACCAAGTAAGCAAGCAAGCGAACGAAAAACATGCACACAAACAAGTAGACAAACAAGAGAATAAATGTCTAAGTGTTTATTATTTACTTGAGGCATGACAATTTGTGACATTTCATTACACACATATATATTAACACTTGTTAGTAACTATATACTTCCTCTTTTGAGTTTCATAATAAAGTAGTTGGATAAATGTCCTATTTGCATTACAGTACAACCACTAAAGAATTTCATTCGTGCACAGACTTGGGCGGGTTTGTACACTGTGAAAGTCTTACTACAAATGACGTGTTTAACAAGTAACCACGAACGCAATTTGTTGTCATGTCCAAATTTACCCGAATGAAGTCTACATGGGCTCTGTGTTATATATCTAAATGGACATGAAAAGACTTGTATATCAATATGATTAAATCAAGTAATAAATAAGTCGGTACGAAGAGAGTAAGTTGGAGGAGGGGAAGATGTGGTGTGGGGATATGTATGTAGGCACTAAATTGATTCATTTGAAATTGTTATATCTAACACAAACGTGATACATCACCTACCTCCGGTAAAATTATATCATTTCTGTAGTACAGTCCTATACGATTGTTTTAATACCCCAAAGCTCTGCAATATTTTAATGATCTGGTGTTAACACTGACCTTTAGTTCAACAAGTGAAAGAAATATTCATTCATCATAAAGATAAAACAGTTTTAAGTTAGATAATTGGTCCCTCCGAATGAAAAGTACGTCAATGGGATTCCCCGTACTTGTAGTATTTATTGGGGCCAGGGTGTCCGAGTGGTCTAAGGCGCTCGTTTTTACAGATCACTCACATCTCTGCGTGGATTTGAGTCTCGGCTCTGCTAACGTGAGTATGTGAGAAAGCTTGCCAGTAGCTTCCCGTGGGTCGGTGGTTCTTCTCAGGGTTTTCCCGGGTTCTTCCTCCACCAAATATACTGGCCGCCGTGTATAAGCCTATCATGTGCTGAATAATGGCGTTAAATCCACAAAACAACAAACAAACAAACCATCTAGTACTTAGATATGAAAATGGATTCCAGGAAACGCATTATCATCATCATGACGGAGTAAAACTCAAACGTTCACAGTAGCCGTGGTAGCGTGAGCGTTGGATTCGTACTCCTAAGGTGTCGGGTTCGATACTCGTCTAGGCCAGCCCGGGTTGGCTGCCTCAGTGTGTCCTTGGGAAAGGCACTTATCTCCCATTTCCTCGGGATGATATAGCTAATACAGTGCTAAAAGTGACCTTAAACCAACAAAACAAATCAAACTTTAAGTATACTCTACGGCAGTGGTTCCCAAACCCCGGGTACCCTATACTTGTACTGCATTCTGGGTCACAAAAGATGGTATTTAGGGTCGCGATCAAAAATGTTTGTGAACCACTGCTCTACGGCATTAAATGGTTTGGATTTGGTATCGAATAATAGATTTCGTTTTGCAGACGCTTCTACACTACTGCAATCATAGGAGTAAACCGTGAACGTAACATCTGTTTATAAACATGGTAAAAATAAGGTCAGGTTACTCTTATCAGGTGAAGCCACTATAAATATCTCAATGCCAAACATAGCTTTATATACATCCGCAGAGCTTCTACACTGTACTGCAATCATAGGAGGTGGGTAGTCCGTGAACGTCACATCTGTTTATAAACACAGGAAAAATAAGGTCAGGTTATATCGTATCATTCGAAGCTACCATGCATATCTCAATGCCAAACATGGTTTTATATACACCCACAGATAGAATATTCACTGATAAATAATATAGAATTTGGATATATTAAAGATACAATTCGATGCTATATTGTACTCTTGTTAAGTTGTTTGCACTTTAAGATGTCATATATATATATATATATATATATATATATATATTGAGACAAAAATTGATAACGGCGCAAATTCAAAACGGTTTCCCAACGTTTCGAGCTCAACAAGCTCTTCGTCAGGAGAATAAAGAGCTTACATATACAAAACAAACACTAAACACAAAATCTAAGAAAAATTCTGAACTCCTAAATGTTAACATCACAAGGGGAATTTACAACAAGAGATATAATAATAAAAATATGTGTAAAAATAATAATAATAAACGAGTGGGTTATTGTATCTATCACATAGATAACCAACATGTTTTGACCTAATTCCATGGTATGAACAAAGGACGGAAACACATCATGTTGAAAAAATCAACGCCATCTGCAAGATTTGCTACAGAAATTATATCCCTGTAGAGTTATGCATGGAGGTTCTAAAGGAAAAATGTCAAGAGACTTGTGTATCGGGATAATAATAATAATAATAATAATAATAATAATAATAATAATAATAATAATGACAATAAAAATAATAATGACAATAAAATATTAAAACAATAATGCATGTAATTACTTGGGTAAATATTATTGCAAAATTGGGTACGGGTGAAAAACTGATGACTGGCTGTAATTTTGATAAGACTGCAACGGGTAGGTTAGATTTTTTTCATTTAGTGCGAAATCCCCATGAGTTTTCCATTGTAGTATCCAGTATCGTTAGTTACGTGTGTGTTCTATTTCGGTCCACCCCAGGTTTGATTCAATCGGTAGCATCTCGAGGGACTCAACTGAATGTCCAGTCGAGTTCTACTGGTTGGCAACTTTCGAGTTGATTTTGCTGCGAATGTGGCCGTTGTGATTATTTATTTGCTTTCTGAAATCAACGGTTTCGCGAACATATTTAGTGGCACAGATCTTCCATGTCAAAAAATAGATTGCATTCTTGGCTCAACATCCTAACTTCTGATTGATCGTGTAGCTAACTCATGTCGTCGAACTTCTTATTGATTCGGTCTCGGGTATATGTATGCAAATTAGGCACCGCTTGTTTTTGCAGCGGTATGTGTCTGAATCTGTGCTCTTGTTTGAAGTTACCTTGGCACGTACTAGATGGTCCTTGAGATTTTTAGGTCTACGGTACGCAACCATAGGAACTTCTTTAAATATACCCTTCAGACGCTCGGACGATTCAATATGGTGCCAATATTTCCGAATGATCTGTTGTATGTTTGGGGCATCGGGGTGTAAAGTTACCACGAAGGGGGCACGGTTGTTGGTCCTCTTGGTGTCATATTTCAGGAGAGCTCCTCTATCCAGGAGTCTAGTTTTGTTAATAGCCTCCTCAATGTAGCTATTTCTGTATCCTCGCCTTCTAAGGTTCCCGTTGAGCTCTCCGAGTCTCATTTCAAAGGTAGCAGGATGAGAGCATATCGTTTTGGTACGGACGCACATACCGTAAGGACGATTTTTTATTACGTGCTGGGGATGGCAGCTGATCGGGATTATATACTGGTGAGAGTCAGTAGGTTAGAATACAGGTCAGTTTATATGTCCCCTCCAGGAGAGTAGGTTGAGTATCCAAAAAGATACTGGACCTGTTTGATGACTCCGACGTAAACTTAATCGTAGGATGGAAGTTATTGGTTAATTAAGAAAATATTTTGATCCATTTCGATTCTATGTCGTCAATGACTCTTCACCAGCTTAGAAGTCTATAGGGTGCCTCTTTGAGAAGTTTTTGCTCGAGTCTTCCCATGAAAATGTTGTCATACAAAGGTGCCGTTTTAGTGTCCATTGCAGTCCCATTAATTTGATTAATTTGTAGGAAGAGTTTGCTGTTGAATATAAAATTGTTTAACTTGAGAACATGTGATAAAAGTTTTACTATATATATATATATATATATATATATATATATATATATATATATATATATATATTATATAATCCCCTGGCAAGTGATCTGCACCTGTATCTCTCGCCTATCATGGCCTATCAACCTTCATGACAAATTTGTCACGAGGCAATATTATACCATTTTTTTACCTCTAATGAAGTAAATATGAAGTTTTATGAAACAGTAAATCTCATGTAGACTGACATGAAGCGGAGGTCAATGTGATCTGTTTACTGGTTCATAAAACTTCACATTCACCTCTGCAAAAGGTCTATAATTAATTTTTACATCACTAAATGAGAAACAAATTGAATTTCAGATTGTTTCCATAAAGTATAAAGGACACTTCAATTGCATCACACTATGAAAAATACGTTTTGACGTAACGACAAAGCAATATGATGAATTATCGCAAATTACATGTCAGCAAAAGAAAATACGTCTCTCGTGGGAATTATGTAATAATTAGTGTGCTTCCTAACTCTTATGTAGTGATCAAAGTCTAGGCATTTAAGAGAAAGCTATACAACAATTTACCTGCTTATTAAATATCTCCATAAAAATCCTTAACACACGAATTTTAATGACCTGCATATATCCAAGAAATTGAAAGTTAATTTAACAAAATGAAGTAAAAATAATTACCCATGGCATACAAGTTCACTCAATTAATTATTGCATACGATATGCAGGACTGCAACAATTGCAGAAAATAAAGTTCCACGCTTTTGATTACTTGTAACGTACATAGGAGGTACACACACACACACACACACACACACACACACACACACACATATATATATATATATATATATATATATATATATATATATATATATATATATATATATATATATACTTGTGCGTCTACTAACATATTTGAAAATATTCATGTCTGTCATCCTGTTCCAGATAAACAGGTGAAAAAGTTCAAGGGTCTAAACTAAAATTTATAACTTTTTCTTGCACATAGTTAACACGGACAGAAAATAATGTCTTTTGATTATATGATTTACCATTACATGATATACAAAATTTTAATCAGAAACAGTTTCTGTTAAGAAGAGCCTCACTGTACTTTTCTTCAAATTATCTTCCATGGCCTAAATTTGTTTCATCCTCATTGGTAAAGCAACTCCTGCAGCATAAGTTGAAAACTTTTATGTTCAGATCTGCCTCAACCTGTATTGTTTATGGGCAAATGTGACCTTGCAATATTAAAAGAAACCTGGATAGATGTCAGTCATTGATCATTTTTGCATAATGAACTGGTTTGTTTGAAATCATCAGAAATAAAAGTAATCGGAAAATAATTTTCAAACCTGGGTTTTCTATATTTACATTGTACTACAGGCTTGTTATTGCCTGTTCGTGCAAGATGCATAACTAATTACGTGGAGGAAGTATCGGTTATAAAATATTTTTTCTCTTTTTCCTGCATTATGTGAAAGTATATGTGTGAGTAATGAAACAGAAGTAAAACGACTTGCTTTCCGTGATGTTACTCACGATTCATGTGACTGATCACGGGTAAGGAATATATACATTTTTATAAAGATTATATTTAGGCCGATATTCCATCAGTAATAGAGTAATATATGGAAAATACGTTTTAAAGGTCGTTAACATACTCGTGTCTGAGTTTTGAAACTAATATCCAAACTTTTCTGCCTAAACTAATTCAATGGTACTTATGTTCTCATTCTATTTTTTCAAATTTATTTTGGTTACGTAATATAGTGTGTGTATATATGTGTGTGTGCCATGTACAAAGTGTTAAATTATTTACTTGTATTTCAGCAAACAAATGTTATGGGAGTGTTTTCTTCTTTGGGCTTAATTTAAAGAACAAATGTTCATTCTACACGCAAAGTCGTAATTTCGTTTATAAGAAAGCAATTTAGAAATTTGAATTGTTTTTGTTTGGTTGGTGGGGGAAATAACGAGGTCCACTGAAAATTGTATGGTCAAATTGGACGAAAGAAAGTACAAATTTTTAAAGGAAAAGATTTCAAGCGTCTCATGGAACGCACTACCAGTCTTTTATTAATTTCCGTATTAGATAAAATACTACTGTATATAATGTATGGATTCTAAAGTCAGTGAATGTATGAGTATGATTGTCTTATCAGAATGTTGTATTTGTCATTATAGGAAGTGTTCTATGAAACTTTTTCAAGAGAAAGGATGACTGTAACAACTGAATACATGAAAGAGAGTAACACTGTCCTCGACGATCATTATATTCGTGCACAATAAAATGGAGATACTCTCCTGACTGAAACTGAAGAAATAGAGCGCAAGGACGCAACACACAGAAGTTACTGCCATTCAAAATGTCACAGAAACATCACCATCCAGAATACATTCTCTGGAATCTGTTATTGGAAGTCAATGTCAATACTTCTGTCTCTCGACAAGCCATAAGGCTATAGAGAAAACAAGCTTTTCTGGAGAAAGCAAAGGAAAATCCAAAGTAATTCCACAAGATTATGTAAGTGGGAACAAGTATAGGTATTATAATGGTGTTAGAAGATCCAAATACATTTACATCTGCCTGTAAGTTGCGGTGAACATTGGGCTGATACTAACGGTGGGGCTTCTGGCCACAAAAATTGGAAGGGGTGTCGATAATGACGGATACAAGTATATATTACAACAGTTGCCTAAAGAGGTTTTTCAGCACTGCTTGTGTATATCTTGCGACCATTTATGGTATACAGTGAAGGTTTGAGATACCCTGTTCGATGTCATTTCACCTTGTGGTTATAAGTATTGCTATGTGAAAAATTCCGCCCTCTAGAAGTTTTTCATTCTCGTATATTTCCAATGTCTATTTAACTGTGCATGTGTCTGCCTCTCCGTCTGTCTATCTGTCTGTCTCTGTCTGTCTGTCTGTCTGTCTCACAAATGACACAAATTTGCAAGAGAGAGATCGAGATCAAGGCACAAACAGACACACACTAAAGCAATAGGTCTTTTTCTACCGAATTAGTTAAAACTCATATAACCATGTGATGATTTATTCCGAGTATTCTTTGTAACTCAAGGCGTATATAACCTTTTTTTCCCGTACAGTTTCTTAAGGTACGTTTAATATGTTATTATAATTTTAAATGTTCATTTTCGAATTTTATCTGTAGTCCAATTTCAATAATTCTTAAAAGTCTTGAAATTGGAAAATGTTCTACAATTCAGAACATGACTTTACAACGTTTGACACGTTTTGTTTAGAAAAGAAAATAAAAAATTATTTTGTACAGTAGTGTTTTTACGAAAAACTTCTCAATTTTTTGCACGGAGAGAACTGTCAACATTCGTTTTCATCAGACTATTACAACTATATATGTGCAATATTATTATCACCGTTCAAAACTGCAGACGGTATCTCATCCTACATGTCTCGACATCGTGTGGTCATGGTGCAAACGTGTACAGGCGGAGCAGATTGCAAATATGAACTTGATACTACAGCTCTCGGACGATCTTTTGACACGTTTATAAACATGCTTACGTTTCAGGACCGGCCAATCTCTATTTATCAATAGTCTCAACCCATGACATAGAGCAATTACGAGATTCAATTAAAATATAAAACATATTTCCAAGATCACGATTTATTTGATAAATAAAATTAGAAGAAAAATATCATATGATATGACAAATTGAACGACACATTATACAAAAATGTCATTTTTTATAGACCAATAATTTAAATGGGTACCTTCTCAAATTTGTGTCAGGATTTATAGCTTATCCCTTTTGTACATACTAGCAATGAGGATGCATGCTACATCCAATAGATGTCATCGACTTATGCAGTCTACTTTTACACATACAAATTTGGTTTAAGATTTAACCAAAAGAACGTAGAATTGAAAAGGAAAGAACAGATTTAATAGTTGTTGTTGAGTTTTTTTCTCAGGATGGGGCGGGGGCATGTGGCTAGTTTTTGTGGCGATGGTAAATGCATAAAGTGATCCATCCCTGATTTTGAAATTTGCAAGATATATGGTTGCCCTCCAAATTGATGGTTTCCCTCAGTGTTCTCCTGCTTCTGAACCGTGTACAATAAATTCATCTTAAAAAAGGTCGATTTGATCACGTCAGTATTGCACATGCTGAACAATTTTGCTTTAGAAAAGACTTATAGTAGGACTAACAATCATACACGGTTTAGTGTGCAAATGTTTGAGGGAGCAATAGGCAAAGGCTTTAAACACTCGGGCTCAAACTGTTCTCTCGTGCTCAGGTAAAACGTCTGCACACAAAACTTCCGTATGATCCCAACACTGTTTAAAGTTTACTCATTTTTAGGTTAGATTCCGAACCTAGGTCAAGCAGTTGCGAGAAACATATTGTACTCAATTTCTAGAAGTATGAATCAAATTACATTTGTTCTTCAAAAGTGTGTCATATACTTTTACACAAATATCGATTGAATATTCACGTGCGAAATCTGTCCATTTTACTTAAGTACGACGCCTTCTTGATGTTCAGATATACGGTCTCAACAGAGCCAATCGAAGTTCCCTTTAGTAATCACATGTAATTTGTAGTTCAGAAAATCGGTGAAAATATAATCATATTCCAGCGTTTGTTTCAGAAACAAACTACATATATATTCTATAACCTTAACTTTTACACGATAAATGAATCGGTTTGTGAAACTTTCTGGTGACAAGAATAGTAAATAGTAATAGTAGTAGTAAATACTAATCAAGTTTCACTAAACGCTGATGACTAAAGATGTGTGACAGATAAAACGGGAAGTTAGCAAGGTCCCAATCTTCAGTGACTAGTGTTTGGATAGAAAGGCAGATACAAATCCTTTAGCCTTTGTTTAGAAACTAACATTTGATTCCATGTGAGGCAAAAGTTTCTGTCTAAATGTGTAACACGATCTGCTGAGAGGGTTTCTGTAATGAGACTAGTTTGGTGTCAAGCTATTTAAAGCGAATATAGTACTGCCTTTAGTATAGACCTTTCCATTACGGTTTTAATGGGCGCTGCCATGCCTGTATCATGTGATATTCCGCCATTACTGTACTGATATCGCACAGTGCTCGGTACTGTGGGAGCTATATACGTACACATTTACTGTAAATATCATTCATTTCCACAAGCATTTAGGTTAACAGCGCATCGCTGTGAATAAAATATTTTGTGAATTGAGTACCCTAAAGCTTCACTATTGTTATAATTTAAACCTTTTCCCGTGAAATTTCGTATAATTAGTTCGTTTTGTATCCAGAGGCTATAATTCATGGAATCATTCATATTTTCTTCAGTTATTTATTTCATAGTTCTAAATTTTGAATTATTTAGCTAATTTTATCAAATTGTCTTAAAAAAACAAAATTTTTACTGAATATTTTGGGCCATCACGCGTGCTAAAATAGGTAATACTTTTCGTACCTTCTCTTTCGTTAACGTATTATTTCGTTTACTAATTCTCATATATCACATAAGTAAGTGCATAGCTGAATTATATATACCGATAAAGAAACACACAAATAAATGAATGAAATAATTATTAATTTCAACAAATAATTCCAATAATTAATCAATCAATAAATAAAATTCTATTCACTTTATCGATGAATGTCAAATTTGAAAATTCCAAGAAGACATAAAAACTATAAACAATTGTGCCTATCAAAGACTTCGGTTACATCTGTACGATCCTTTCCTTAGTAATTATAAAGGTGATTATTTACTTATTAACTTATCATGAACATTATGAAAGATACATGTTATTTCTTCCAACAAACTACTTATATTGTAGAATCGTAAAAATAAGTCGAGATTTCAAAATATTCTATTGTAGTCAGTGTTTTCCTTTCAATTTTCCAGAAAAGGAGAAAAGTAATCATCATGCCAAATGATGTTAAGTTTGTGATTACGTATCAAAAAGGTAATCAAGGAAACCATCAAATGTATCAAATAGGTGATTTTCCAATTACTTCGGCATTTCGATCTCTTTCTTTCACAGATACTTTGTCAAATGTTTAGAATTACTCTGTAAGTTCAAATTTTACTTCTTTTAAATGAAATTTCTTACTTTTTTAAAATTAAGTAGACAGTAGTTTCCCAATTTTCCTGCTAGATAATTTTTCAGAAATAAGGACTTAATTTCGCGAACACAAGTGTCCTGATTAATGTGTATTTTGTTGTTGTTGTTTTTATTTTGTGTACTCAAATTTTGATGTAATTGTTTACTCTATTGTTTGAGAGTACGCATTCGAAGATTATGCGGAAATAAAGTTGATTTAGAGCAATAAAGGAATATGGAAGTGTTTGCGGCGTATCCTGTTTCAGTGGCGTAGCGAGGCAAAGTGCTGCCCAGGGTCAACTACCAAAATTACGCCCCCCCACTCCATTCGTATTATTTATGATATATACGGTACTCTTACCAAATTGCCGCCCCCTAGAAAGTGCCGCCCGGGGACACCGCACCCTTAGCCCCCCCCCCCTCTCGCTACGCCACTGTCCTGTTTTATTCTGTTGTTCTCGTGTCAGGCATACATAGAATCAGTACTTGTCATCAGTACCTTAATGGCGGACGCGTGTAGAGACACGTAGCAGACAGGGGAGGTAAATATGGCAGAACTGTCTACTGAAAAGGTCTATAATATTACAGTAAATGAAACACACTCACACTCACACTCTCTCTCACACACACACACACTTTCTACGGTAACATTACTATCGCTTTTGATTGAATGTAACAATTTCAACGTTCGAGTAAAATACAATACCTTCAATATCTTTTTAAAGCTTCGAAAAGGCACTCATGCGCTAAAATCTGTTTCGTGAATTTAGAGCAACCAAACTGATCGCATGGTCGGTTTGCGAAACTGTTGCTTTTCACTTCAGTAAAAATTGCATTATAATACATACAGGATGTGATCGTATAGTGAGTGGTAGTTCAGCGACAAAAACAAATATACATGAAGACCCTTCAATTATTTTTAACATATTTACGTGTCATTGGTTCTGATCTTTTTCAGTTAATTGCCTTGAGAATACTGCTATTTCTGAAACGTGATATATTCACCGGGGGTGGGGGTGGGGGGGGTGGGGGGGGGACACTGTTACAAGCTCAGTACTGCTACGCTCAGTCCAAATTGATAGTAACTGTATTATCGTGCTCATCATGATCACTGACAAACATGGCAGTAATGTTCAGTGGATCAGCTGCCGTTTCCTTGGATACTGGATATTTTGTTTACTACTCTAGTCGACCCAGCTGTGAATGAGTGCTAGCTTCAAATGGCAAAGATGCTGACCTATAATGGACTGGCGCCCCGTACATAGGAAGTCTCGCACTGTTGGCTGCTTTTCCCCCATGGAAACCGCTGTAAGGTCCTACCCTATGAGCAACTGATAGATCTGGGATAACTTTGGCTTTCTATATCACACAGTTTATTTTGAGAGATCAGCTATTGCAAGCTCTGAAAGGAAGAAAAGCCTGGATGCAGCTTGTCCACAGTCAGAATTAAAAACAAAAGACAGCGTTACTGCCATCAGTTGTTCAGATGCTCTAAATGGGACTTAAAATAAGATAATCCTTCGAGCAAGCACCACCCCCATCCCATAAGATTACATTTTCGTTGTCTTCGCGTGGCACCAGATGCTTCTTGAGTGTGTCTGTTTCATACAGGTTCTTAACAGGATGACTTTGTACTTCTTTACATAATTTCTACTTTTTTTGCCATCGAGCAATAGTATGATACATTTAACCATCTATTGGTTTATTTTATAATGTTCTACTAAAAAGTTTCAGATGTTTTAAACATTTGACATATGTTAGCTTTATCTTTTATTTTGTATACCTTTTACAGAATTTTGGCATCTTTATCCTTTATTATCTATTTTGTTGTACTTAAGGTTTACATTTATTTGGAAGGGTTTTTTTCCTGTTTTTTTGGGGGGGCGATTCTTCAGTTTTTCTTATTTTGCTTCTAGTTGGCACCTTATGGCCACTATTGTGCTGAGGTGCCGTTAAAGGCCATTACATACATACATCTACTAGGAATTTCAACTTGTGAGCTCAGTTCAATAATTATAAAAAACAATTGGACAGTCTCCAAGATTTTGTTTATAATAGAAATGTTATAACGCAGATGCATATAAATAATGCCCTGTTCAGCTTTTATTGTACTCGACACGGAAGTGATTTATTTACAAATGGTTGTTTGAAATGGGGATTTACCAATTATTACCTGAAGACGAAGTCTCCTATAACTTGTGTGTCTATTTTTTTTTATCACAATCTGATATCCCTGATATATTTTTAGTTCACCTTTATAAATTCCCACGCACTAATGACAGAATTATTTTTGCTAGTGGACAGAGTTATTGACGGAAGTTATGCAGCAACAAATTCAACTAGTTAAAATACTATAAAGTTGTACCAAAGTCTATATGTAAAGAAAATATAATTGAACACGAATCTGCATTTGAAATGTCTTATTGACGTGATCATCTGAAGACAATAACTGCTGGTTTTAAATTTTCTTCATTTTGTTAAAAGTGCGTGTTTCACTTGTGCATGTACTTTCACGATAAAAAAGACGAATACATATAATGTATAACAGTGCAATCTGTGTCAATTCCATATTCAGGCGAGCGGAAAATAGTCAGCAAAATGGACACTGAGAAAAGTCTGCCATATTGGCTCTATTCGAGGTGAATACCATTTTAATTTCTCTCCTTTGACGAATTTATTTTAAACTCCACGTAACATGCTGAATGAGCACGAATATGGTGGACTATTCAGTATCCATCTTTGATACCGTACAGTACAACTCCTGCATATTAAGAGGTATTTAAAACATTTCAGCTTAATAATTTTCAACAAGCATGCAATTTAGCAATTGTAAGCATAAAGTTGTTGAAAAGTTTCCATTTTGGAAACTTTTGGACAGCTCTTATTTTCAACTGGACTCGACTTTAACTCGACTCAAATTTATTTTCGTTCAGGTCTTAGGAATACATTAAGGACCCACTTGTGATGTAGAATGGACAATCTTCACAATCTTTGGTAAAATGTATGCATACATGCTAGGATGACTCACTGAATATTCATTACTTATTTTTATCCTGTGTAACACAAGAGGCATGACACAATGATATATATATATATATATATATATATATATATATATATATATATATATATATATATGTGTGTGTGTGTGTGTGTGTGTGTGTTACAAATTGATAAGAATTTTCGATTCTCAGCCATATTGAAAACAAAGATGATGTATCCTTAGAAGTTATAAAAAATATTTTAAAAAAATGCGGCGGATGCCGCATGTTAACCCTTTGCCTGTCGTCTACTGCCTGCGGTAACTGAGTTGGTATAGCGTCAAACTCGTAATCCAAAGGTCGCGGGTTCGATAACCGCCCAGGCCGGTTGATTCGGTGTGTTTTTGGGAAAGACACCTTGCCCCATTTCACGTAAAATGACGTGATTGCGATTTCGTTTACTTATTAAATATTGAATAAGTGCAATCCTTACTATTTTAATAATCACATCAACAGTCTTGTGAAAGAAAATTATAAAGTCAAAGATTAGCATACGAGACATTGCAAAATCTTCTCTGTTTGACGAAAAACCTTTGCGATCTCTATAACTGTGTCCTTCTGAAAAACATTAACTCACCAACATACAATTGTTTTTGCGTATTTGATAAGAGGGAGTCCTTGAGCTTCAACCAATGCAAATTTGATGAATGTTTAAATACTCATTTAGCTATCATTTTATGGACATTAGTGACTCGATACTTTTCCCATAGTTTCCTATGTAATGACCTTCCTTGAGAATAAATATTCAACCTTGAGAGGAGCAAGAACGCAGAACAATCTATAACATTGAAAGTGATTTTGGATTGCTTGGACCTTTACCTATGTAAAAATATTAATTTAAAAAAAAATCCAACATTTCATGGACGGTCATCCTTTATTAATTACTTCCAACATTGCTCGGTTTTTCAGAATCTGCTTGATAGTCGGGTTATAGTCAGAGTAACATATCGCGTGGCCTGCAGTGTATATGGCCCATATTGGCATACTTCAGAAAAACAACGATGAACACTGAGTACCTGGCGCTCCAGGAATAAAGCATCTCACCTGTATGCAAATGTAACGTCTTGACCTGGTGAGAAGAGGCGGCACATTTTCTTTACAAGCACTTTCAGGTAACCTCCAGCAGTTATATGTATTATTATCATAAGACCTAGTTAATTCAACGTAGTGTTATCAATAGGTATCTAGGTATCACAACTATTACTGCAGTATATTATTTGGTTGTGGCTGACATGAAATCGCTCCACACTTTTTTTCTATCATAAGATTGTAGTTTTCATTTTTTTCTTGAATATTATTATTATTATTATTATTATTATTATTATTATTATTATTATTCCAGAAAAGCTGACCTGGCAGACTGATGCTGTGTATGGTTCCGCCATCACGCAAGAAAAAGAGTCCAGACTGCAGGTGCCACACGCCGTAACGTTTAAATGTCAAACGGTATCGACGTCAATTATCCATCTGATAAACCGACAACACAGAGGTCGTCCGAATGAGGGTATTCAGGAGCGCTTGTTGATTAAGACTTGCACGTGCGGACCTTACGGAAGGTACACCGCTTCCCCGCGGGCGTGCTAAATTGTCGGCGAATCTGACTGATGTTTCGTAATCTAGTGTGTATAAGGCTCCACTCTCTTATTATTGTGGCGATTATTTAATATAACTTACGGTGTCATATTTCTTTCTTCAACTTAACTGCTTTAACACTCAATCATAAACATTTGATTAGTTCCTTAATGGGGGAAGTTATATCGATGTGATGTTTTCTGGTATCAGGCCACTAACGGAGAGTTTACAAACTGGATAACGGACAGTCAAATGCAGTATGGGTGCAAAGTTTGTAAGAAAGTAGGCAGTTAAGGGTTGAATGGAATCTCATGTAAACTTCGTAATTGTATTATATAGACCTTAAAGAAAGTGAACAGCATAAATAAATACGGCTTTTTAGGTCAAGTTAAGGATATTTTTAAAAATTGCATCATGTCGATTCAGATTATCTTTGAAAGTCGACATAATTGTTTGCTCACTCGAAATTTCCTCGGTAAAATGATTATATAATACCTCAGTTATTCGACAAAATATCGCTGACAGGTTGCTGTAAAAGATATATGACTATAGACACTTTACTATGATTCTCATTTACATGTATTTGTTGATGAATGTGTGTGTCGGGGGGTGGGGGGAGGGTACAGTATAGTTGAACTGATTGGTTGTAAATCCATCGAATGATATATAAATATAAATTGATTCATCGCGTGCATTTTATCATTCAAAATTAGGAGTGGGGACGAAGTATTCTATTCTATTTAGTTTGTTTTATGTGTTGCAGCTATTGTTTCTTTCAAGCATATATACATGCATTTCCCGGGAATTTTAGTGTATCCTTATAGTAAGTGAATAATAATTAATCTAGGTCTAATTATGAAAATTAGCATATACGTCTCTACATGCATGTGTGTTGGAATGTATGCATATGTTTGCGTACTAACAAACATGTATGTATGTATGTATGTATGTATGTATGTATGTATGTATGCTCATTTCTGTATAGGCCACATCGGAGTGAAATGGTCCCAGGACAATAGTAATGAAATTATAATTAGTTATCATCTGTGATACACACGTAAGGACACATGTCAATTAAAACCACAAATTATTTTGCGTGGTAGAATATTACGGTATGTAAATGCAGCACATGGTCAGTTTTTGTGGTCGCCTGTGGGTCACCTCTCTGGTTTGATTCGATTGGTTTGCCAGAAAGGACAGTTCAAAGACGCAGCCATACTTTCTATGTCATGCAGTTACGCGCTAAATAGATTTGAACACTTTGACTGCACCCAAAGAAGCACAGATTTGATGTTCGTGAAAATGAAAATTTATGTAATTTATTGATTCTAGACATACATTTACGACCGCTTCTATACCAAATCTACACAAACTGATCTCTTTTGAGAAACGATCTTCCGAGAAAACAGAGAAAACGATTAAACCCGATACCTAACACTTATTATTAAATAGAACCTGTTAATATTACTGAGACTAATATTCATAAATCATGCTAACGTTAGATTTGAAACCGGAAATTGGTTTGCAGTCGAGACACAAACAACTCCTCATCAATAATTTGTGTTCCTTAGATTGACTGATTCTACAAAGGTACAATAAAAAGACGTCTTTGCTTCAGAGTCAACTTTTGGGGGAAATCGTTAACCAGGTCTTGCTGTTTTTTTTTTTTTGTTTTTTTTTAAAGTGTCTATTATTATATCAATCATTCAAGTATGGACGCCACAGTATGAATGAGACAGATTTTAAAAAACAAAAAACAAAACAAAACAACCCATCCACCCCCTTCCCACACAGAGACACAACCACATGCCATTTTTGTTTACATTTATAAATGTAATGCATTAGATACATCACCAAATAAAGGTGCGATGATTCGATGAGGTCGCCCATTTATTAGAGAACGGCAGAGAGTCCTCTTTATTTGATTTCCTTTGTTACGTACAATTTTTTTTGGATTGTTTTTATTTCTCAAAATAAAAGGGTGCTTCTTTATTGTAAATTCTCTCTCAGCTTCCTACAAGACACGTTGACTCTAACAGGAGAATGGCGTACCAGTCGTGCACGATGTGCATAGAACAGTGTACCCAACAACACCGGACAGTCTTTAGTTGAGTAAAATAGGAGAATGGTGAACCCTGCACGGTCGATATAAAGAGAACAATGTACACTACAAAAATATGTTTTGATCGATGATATCATATCCCATTTCCGCTTTATCTGCTTGCGTTGCTAAGGGGGTGGGAGTGATCAACCGAATCGCGCAAAAAGAGGTTTTAAAACACAATGCGTATTCTAAAATTAAAATAAAGTCAGGCATATATTTAATATTTCCTGTACAGGTACATCAGGTACTGGAGGGGAGGGGGGCGTCCCCTCAAAAGCCGTCGTTGTTAATATTTTTTCACGTTATCAGCTAAAATTAGGGGAGATATGAGAGCATAAACTGAGTTTTGGGTTATACTGTAGTAAGATTTATTGACCGAATAAGATTACTTTAGCAAAATACACCAGAAGCGCAGATATATCGGATTATATTGTATTGCATGTGCGAAATTCCAAGTGGTCGCTGAACAATCCTATCGAGTTGCCGCTAAATGGTACGTCCGTTATCCTTCGAGGGTACTACTTACTATCAGCAAAAGTAGGTCATAGTGAACACAAATATGTTTGTATATACAGTGATGAGATTTGATGGGTGTGTTCAGAGTTTATGTAGGTAGAAGTGACGCACATGTACTTTTCATTCTCCGTTGAATACTTCTTTTTTATTTTGCATTTACATGTAGCACAGTTTTCTAGACACCGTTGCATGTATGGTCATAAAACGTGATCTGTGCGTTCACCTTTTCTAGTTATGTTGGCACCAATAAAAGTAATTTCTGGTTGTAATGACCTACGTTTTTTGCCAAAGTGCATGTACCATCGATGCAAGCGAGACATATCATTCTGCAAACTTGTATCAATTACAGCGTCAAAGAAGAGACAAATCTTTAATTTGAATTTATTTTAGGCACGGGAAACACAGTACCAACACTGTTTCATGTAGTTCACTCGATTCCTTTCTTGGTACTTTTTTAATATACCAATGTTATTCATGTCGATGTTGTATCTATGACAGGTTATTTTTCTCAGAAAACAGTAGCTCCTTGTTATCATATATGAAGCTTTGTTACTCAGGCGACTCAAATTTTTATATTATCTAAATCATTAGTGTAATGCAGAATTAGTATTTACCCAAACTGTTATTATTTGTTAATAGGTGTTAAATTACAATACTTTTCCAATTGTAAAATGATATGAGGCAACATTAAAGGACACGCATTACCAAGAGACCCAAATTCGTTGTGTATCTATCGAAATTATATTAATTGGCACCAAAAATATATATTATGGAATGCAGAGACATTATTTAGGAATATTGATGTTCTTATGTAACTAAGACATTGTGTCTGCGTTAGAGTAGTAAAGGAACACGAGATAACTAGGCTAATCATATTTTTTTAGTTTGACCATCTCGTGGATAACAAAAAAAATTCAAATTAATAATTTACGGCTAGGATTGTACAGATAAATAAATGTGTATAGGGTGTATATGGGCAAAGTGCTGTAGATGTAAAACATATGAAACATAATAGAAGAAAAAGAAATAATAGTTAGAAAGACGATCATGTTCGTTGACAGCGTTAGATTCATGAGACTGTCTATAGAACAGCTGGCAACAAATTGAAGTTATGACAAATTTATAGATACTCTGATTCATTTTATAGACATGAAACCTAAATATTAGGAAAGACATTTACTTCTACAAATACACTGATGGCTTTGACAGGTTTGATGAAACAACCATACTAGCAATAGAAATGTTTTAGTTCTGACTGAATGATTCAAAAGTATTAAATGATCACTACCGGTATGTATATGATGTCATATGATGTATTTTCGTTCAAACGCTTGAGATCTACATAACTGTTGTGTAATGAAGGATACTGTGATGTGTCACACTTTTGAAAAATTCAGAAATCTTTGTGTTAAAAATTTCAAACCTACCCAGCTCACTGTTTAATGCATTATGACAAGCTGATAGAATGTTAACTTTTAGCAGACGTCTGATGATTGAGAGTCGAGTAGGAGGTGCAATTAGCTTGATACCACACAGGTATGCTAAAAAAAAAAACATTAATCCTACTTGGACAAACATGGTGAGTCACATTCTCATTGTCCCGTACACTCTGTGTCCGTGCCTGTTCGTTACACGTGCAGAGCACGATTGAGAGTATTGTATATTAAAGTCACAAGGTCGGGAAAGATCCAGGCAAGTTCGGTTATTATATACATAGATCCTAACAAACTGTATACGGACCCTATCCCTACTCGTGCCGGTAAGAGAATTAGATGGGCACTTGAGGAAGAATTTAGATGGGTTGAAGAACTTTTGTTTGAAATACCATACAGCTGTTTTACTGGTTGCATTTTAGAAGTGGATTTGGAGGTTCCATTAGATTATTTCAATGACTCCCAATTAGCTCCAGAGAAATGAATTCCGAAATAAAATGATTTATTACAGTTACAGAATAAATTGATCATTGATTACAAGGGTACGAAACCAATATAAATTATTATGGACCTTTAAAACAAAAGCAAGTACGTTATACGCTACAATTACTGAAAGTTGTATGTAAAACTAGGCCTACAACTGAAAATATTTTTTAACTGTCTAAAATAATTTTCATTTGCCGCAGGAACAATTACTGACGATGATGTAGTACTGACTGGTTTGAAAAACAAATAAATCCAATTAACAAAACTATTTAGGTGGATTTAGTGTGTTAGAGTTCTCCAGTTGGTTGATATATGAATTTTCCAACAACAAGTTGAAAATTAAATATGGTGATTGAAAGCGACCATTAATTATTGACACTGATTCATTGTATATCAATGTTGAGGCAAAAACCTTTACAGTGACATGAAGGATGGCATCAAGTTCTATGACACTAGCGACTATCCAAAAGATATCCCCCAAATTATTACAACAGTTTCTGAAATTTAAAGGATGAGTTCAGTGGCGTTACCATTAGAGTTTTATGGGTTAAGGTCGAAGCATTATTCATTAATGACTGATTAAGAAAAAACGAACGTTTATAAAAGAATAAACATATGTGTAATCAAATAGAATTTAATACTCTAATTGTACAGATATGTATATTCAATCACAAGAAAAATTATAACGAAAAGAAGTTACTAAGATCATGCAATCACGAGATGTACAGCATTGAAATGAAATCAAGTAGCATGGTCTACGAATGATGTCAAGTGTTTTGTGATATGCAGCGTAAAAACGTTACCTTGTGGACGTTTAAACACTCTGTACTCAGAGAGAAATTCTATGTGCAATTAAAGTCTGGTTCTTTTGTTTTCATGTGTAGCTTAGCTACAAGTTCTATGTATATCATCAGTGATGGGATTATTTTCCGTGAAAATAGTTTGTATAGCTTTTCGTTCTTGCGATAAATTACTATTACAACGTGTATTCTCTATTAAATATTTTATTATAGCCATGCTGATATTTTAAAGTGCATACCACTAAAAGCTCATTTGATTAGGTTAGTAATTTTCTTTTCTTACATCGTCACGACTGCCACAGTCATCATCCATCAACATAGTATTTGTATCTTGATAGACATCAAGCAGGAGCTCTAACCACTTTTTTAATTTATCCTTCGGATTTATTAACATCATATTTGTATCACTGAGTAACCATTTTCTAACTTGAACATAAAGGTTGGACAGATAATAACAACGATATCAAAACGGTCTGTGTATGGATTCTCTGTCAGATCTACTGCAAACATAGTCTTGGCACAAAATTAGTCGCTTTACAAATTATCACCTTATATGCCTAAAACACAATTGATGTTATTGGATTGTTTTAAATATTTACATGGGCATCAGCCACAAAATAAAAATGCATTTTCTGTGCATCTACTATTTCTTTTCTCTTGATTGGAAATATAATACCTTGTTGAACTTGAACTAACATAAGACCTCTTGCAAGCAATCTATTATCGTGTGTACTTTTCAAATCAATGCAGATGCAATGGTCATCAGGGTAAAAATTTTGAAATACTATAAATAAACCATATCTGTCAGAAAGTATATAGTCAATGATATTGTTTCTACTGCTGAGTTATAAAACGTTTTTGGATCACCTTCTCCACCCTTTTGCATAGTATCAAAACATCCTTTGAACTGATCCTGCGGCAAAATTATTATCAATTCAGAGTTAAACAAATTATTTAAAATCTGTTTTAGTTTATTCCACTCGTCATGCAACTTATTATCAAAATTCAAAATTTTAGCTCACGCAGCATCCTTTACCATTTTGATCTTATCACTCAAATCTGTAATAGATAAATCGCAAGTTATTTTTTCACAGATTTTATAGCTCTTTCATTAGCATTTATTTTGACTTTTTGTCCTCATTTATTATTTTCGATCATTCTTTATTTGCATCTTTATTAGTGGCAGCAATCATCTTGTTGTTAATTGATTTAAGCGGTGGTATTATCCGATGTGATCTTAATCTCACAAAAGAATGTTTCTCATTCACTAAGGAGTTCCTATGCTTATCTGTTGCAGTTTAGATTGCAAAATACTATAGTCTTCCAATGATGTTTTAAAAATTATCTCTAAAATCACGCTTTCTAAAACATCTGTCTCACTGCTTACCATATGCTATATTGGTTCTAATAGTCTTGGATGTTTGAACAGCATCAGACAAGTTGTTGCATTGTTGTTTAAACGAATCAGGAGCATACAAAATATTTGTTCTGTTCTCGCCAATATGTTTCTGTATTTCTCTGATTTTGTAAGCTCTTTCATAACAACTCTGTTCAATAAATGTTAATGTATTGCAAACGTGTTATCCCCATGTTTTGATTTTTGAAACAAAATGTTATCTTCCAGAGTCTTAAGTATTTGTACTTCAACACGTCTCTGTAGTAGCTGCATCCGTCAATTTCAACATTATCACTTAAATATGTCAAACAGTTATAGTTTAGTTTTAAGTTATTGTTCATTGTTTGACCTAGAGTAACTTCTGACTTTTCTGTTTTTGACTCATTGTTTAAAAGAAAACCCACGGGAGTAATACATCTCAGAGATATAACAGCCATCTATTGATATGTACTTAACGTGAAAAACATACGTTATAGGCATACCAAAAATGTCTATCCCTATTCCATCTCCATCTGTCATGCTGATATTCAATATGTTAATAATAGCCATCTGTAATTGCATGTAATATCCAATAATACTTCATGAAACAAGGTCACTGTGAAAAAAAATTCTTTTTCAAACTAGTAAAGATTCCATTACAGTAGAATAGTTAGTATTGAAAAGGTTTTTGTACTCTTCATTTTGGTCCAAAACACGTACAAATGTTTAGGTTTCAAAAATACATAAACGGTATCAAATTCAGCAGATCCTTGTATAGTCCTCTGGATATTAACAATTTAGAATTGTAGTTTGTGATATACACTGAGTAATTGTTACTTGAAGTAACTTTAACTTGTGAGTCTTTTTTCAAAAAGTCATCGTCATTGTCATCGTTTGCAGTCTCTATGTGACTTTATTCATGTGCATTGTAAAGTTGAAAAACTATTATGTGTTAAAACGGTTCTTCTTTCATTCTTATGCTCTATATATAGAAACACATATTGTTTTTTCAGTTCGTCAGAACTATTGTTGTAACATGCAGCACAATCTATTTTCTGCAACGATATCGATAGTTTATAAATTCTGTTATCAATTGGATTAGTAAAGTAAAATTTTATCTCATTGAGTCCGTCGATGTTAAGATAACATTTCATTTACTATACATGAACTAATGAATTACAAGTTATCGCTTTCAGCTATAAACATTCATTAAGTAGTGTGTGTGTGTGTGTGTGTGTGTGTGTGTTTAATAACGTGTATGCTTATAATCATACCTATTTATTGTGCCTGAAACGGCAGATTAAAGGTTTACTGTTGTCTCAGCAAATCATTTGTATAGGCAAATTTGAAACATCCTATCCTTAAAGTTTTTATCTGTTCAATTTGTATCCTTTGCTGTCACCCCGTCATCTTTTCCTGTACGTTTCTCTAGTGTCTTTTTCTCTTTTAATTTCTTCTTTTTCTTTAAAGGTTTTTATTTTTAAAATCCTCTTTCTCTTGGATTTCTATATTGTTTACATTATTCCTCATTGCATTTTGTATCTCATAGTATCCGTTATATTCGGTAATGTTAAAATAAACTCTTCATGATTGATTTCACTAACACTGACAGCCTTCAATGCGAAATTATTGATACACTAGGGATGGCAGATGGTACTATTTCGCCATATTTTAAAACTTTATTATAAAACATTTTGTTTCTTAATGGCTTTTTAAACAAAACCAGCAAAAGCCAAAGGAACATCTATGCCTGTATTCCCGCTAAACACAAACCACCTGACGAAATACCTGTACCAGCTGAAACTGTTTCCATCCCTGTCACCACCCAATTAAAAACATTTTGTGATATTTTGCATTTCTTCCAAACACCTCTATAGTGTTCAATTTATTTAACGAAATTTCATTTTTAATCTCGTTAATTTTTGCAGTCAAAATTAAGACCATTATTAGCTGTAGGCAGTGCAGGATATAACGGTGTTGCCTCAAAGCAGCACCTAGCTAGACAAGTAGTGAATGTGTGCTATGTGTACACTTCACTCGACGGAGTATTTGGTGCGTTTTTACTTATTTATCTAACGATAAAAGCTATGTTATTATATGTATCAAAGAGACAGCTTAGATTTTAGAGATGTAACTTGTTGTTTCTTTTTTTACTCTGTACACGCTTAAAGTTGCACTGTTGTATTTATGATTTTGACATTTTATTTTAAAACCGAAATGTAGTTATCCTTTGCCCGAAAAGGTTTTGGGTAAAAATTGTGTCTGGTTGAAATCTATGCGCTATTAGTTAGTCAATTGGATGAACTAAATTGGAATTATTAGTTTTACAATTTCTTCATTGTCATGCTTCACGTTGATCCATAAACGTTAATAGCTTTTTCAGAAATATGATATTTGCTATCGTAGGAGAGGTGTTTAATATTTCATGATACATTATGTTGATGATATTTTGGTTTCAGTCGACATTTGTCTGTATGGAAAATCTATTAGCATTATTGTTTATTCCAAATAGGTTATTGAAATTTAAGTTTCATTTTACGTTTGTTGTTGCAGTGTTAAGATGTTTGTCCGCTAAAAACTCCATTTGCTATCAAATAGTCGATTGTGAACTTAGTAAAAATTGATTTATTAATTCGATTGCTGCTTTAATAGCCATGTTTGATGGTGGACATATTGATATTTTACACAACTTATTAAAAAACATGTTGCATGGAGCTAAAAGAGCAGATTTAGGTGTTGTATGGTAAACAGATTTGTCAATGCATTTTGTAACTCTCAATACCTGTCAATGGGTAAAATATATAGGTAATATGTATTACCGGAAAAGCTAAAGTATTTCAAGTATCGGGTTATATGTTGACAAAGTTTTGTCATTTTGTTCTTTAATTGTGTTGATTTCAGTAGTCTATAACGACTTGTTGTGGACAGGTCTTGCTTGTTCTAACGACTTGTTGTGTACAGGTTTATATATAATATGTATTACCCGAAAAGCTAAAGTATCTCAAGTATTGGGTTATATGTTGACAAAGTTTTGTCATTTTGTTTTTTATTTGTGTCAATTTTAGCATCATCTAACGACTTGTTGTGTACAGGTTTTGCTATTTCATCAGCTTAAAAAAGAGAACCAACTTTGATTTAAAACTAAACGATCAATATATCCCAAACTCCACCGATCAAATAAAAGAGTTTGTGTCTTTTCTTTCATTTATTATCTCAGTAGCTTCAGGTCGGTGTGCAGAAAACACACTGTTCGCAGCTTGTGATGTATTAGAGTCTTCTTTTACTTTCTTTAAACGTTCAGCTTGGACTTTTTTAAAATCCCTACATATGTTTTCCAAGTTGTCGCCCTTCAGCTTGGGCTTTTTAAAATTCCTATATATGTTTTCCAAGTTGTCGCCCAGGTTCAACATTAGGTGCATCTTTTGGCTTTTGTGAAGTTACTTTGCTAGGCTTATATTCTTTTTCATTTCTCTCTTGTTCACTTTCGAATTAATTTACACAAAAATTAGGGAAGTTGCAGCAATATAAATAGGAATAAAAAATGAAAGATAATAAAAAATGTAATTGGGTAAATGGATGAGACCGATTTCATGACGTATTAAAAATGTAAAGAAAAAAAGATACATCAGAGTAAAGAAAAATAAAAAAAATAAAAGTAACTATAAAATAGTGTACAAAACGAATACTACATTGAAAAAGCACGAAGAAAGTAAAATGTACATCAAAAAGGAAACGCTACAACACAGATGACAGGAAATCATAAATACGGGTGTGGAAATGAGAGAAAATGATACAACAATGAAGACACTTTCAGGATAATTAACAACACAGGAAGGAGAAGTTTACATGCATTGAAACAAAATATTAAATCAGACACAACGCTGAAAATGTCAGGTGTACCATCGATTAACTTCTGCTGAAGGTAGCTAACCTTGACTAAACCAGACATTTTATACTCTAAATCTTGCTAGTTGTTTTGCAGAGCAAATTATAGGACGTTTTGAAGATGTTTCTCCAAGTGAAGGTGCTAGTGTTTCCCGTCATGTTCTCCACATGTACAAGGATGACGTGCTGGAAGGTCTTGGAATGAGTAAATTACAATACAAATAGTAAAGACATAACTTTTGGAATAGAAAATAAAGCACTTTATTATAAAAAAATCTCCTAAAACAGTTTAAACTTCGAGGAAAGGCAACTTCAAATAAGTGATAGCACACAGTCCAGACTGGAAAGGAGTTGTTGTCAAGAGTGAAAGAAAAATCACCACAACTGTTTAAAAAAAACATGTAGCAATAGCTACTATAGCTACATCTATAGGTATGGACAATTTCAACTATTGCTCTGTTTATGGCAACTTTGTTTTAAATTGATTCAGCAGGGGGATGGAGGAAGAACAAAGGGCGGTAGTACTCCGTCAAACGCAAAGCTGATTCATTCTTTGATTGGTATTGTGATAAGCTAGCTTATGAAAGCAACTGGATAGGTTTTGTTTCGTACTCACAAATCTTAGCCGAGGTCATTTACAAAAAGAACACAACCGAAGGTGAGATCTTTGAAAAGAAGATGGTAGTAGTCGAAGGTGGACACAATGTGTTCGGCTAGGTCAATTAAGGGAAGGACTTATTGGATTTAATCATCTTTTAAGAAAATAGCGTTTCCTGCATCCATTCATATAGCTATAAACGATTGTTCGTTTACCTTTTCCTAAGAAATAAAAATAGCATCTCATTCATCCATTTATATCCCTATAAATGCTTGTTCGTTTATTTGATAGCCTTTTTTGGGGGGGCGGGGGGGGGTCTTTTGTTTTGACATTTCTAAGACATCAAGTGTCATCTGAAAGTGCACAAAGATATACGCATAAACATGATGATGCTCCTACTTTAAAGTAGGAACATCATGATCATAATCCTTCCTCTCTACATATGTTTGTTACTCACTTAGCCTTCTTTCTTGTCTTCTACAAGTTCTTGTGGTACTGTCAAAGATTGCGTATTAGCCTTTGGCGTACCAGCAACAAAAATTGTATCGAGATTGATAGCCAACGAGTCCTTGCATTTCTTTAAATTTTTGTTATATCCAACGATAGCACCCATTTGCATAACCATATCACACAGTAGCAAAATTCTACATCGCCGCCAAGAACAGTAAAGTGAAATTTCATTTTCTTTTCCATAATATTTTCTGAGTTGTAATCTTGCTGTCCAAAAATTAATAGCTCTGCTATCTTTTTTGTTCTGTTTTGTTCCTGTGGCTGTGCACCTAGTATGCAGATTACATGAAAGCTTATGCTTTAATGTAACCTTGCAATAACTACATATGTTAGACCATTGTTATCTTCTAAGAAGTCTCTCTAGCATGTTTTCTCGTCTGGTTTTGTTTTACTATTAATTATTTTGTATGGCATCTTGACCATAAAGAAAAGAAACCTCAGTCACCAACATACTGGTCTCCAGATTGATAATGTTTTCGTCATATGATAAGGCGAGCAACTTTTATAATAAAAGAGATCATTGTGTATAACTAACTAGTCTTTTATCCTTATCATTTTTCTAGTCATGAGGAGGAGGAGTTTTAAAATTGTTGCAGACTATGTTAAATTGTTTCAAGCCAATGTTGTTGTAGGCTGGATTAAATTTATCTTCACCAGGTAATAGATTAACAAATCTATACAAGAGTCTTCTTATGTTGGAAAAAGATATGAACTATGTCAACAAATTTAAGAAGGTCACGAACTCTTTGCTCTGTTAAATGCCAATATGATACACCGCAAACTGCTATTGCTATCCATACTGCGCAGAATAATTTATTCGTCCTGAACTTAATCTTGCATGATATTCTGTATCTATTCACCATTAATGTCACTTGTTTGATTGCAATTACTACTTCATGTAAAATGAAAGTACTAGGAAAAAATTGAGTCTTTAAAATGTATATATTTCCTAACATTAAAGGCGTATTGTATT
Source organism: Margaritifera margaritifera (assembly GCA_029931535.1). Taxonomy (NCBI): domain Eukaryota; kingdom Metazoa; phylum Mollusca; class Bivalvia; order Unionida; family Margaritiferidae; genus Margaritifera; species Margaritifera margaritifera. The sequence continues at coordinate 3,782,900 of JAQPZY010001547.1, forward strand.
TTAATTCTTCCATGTAGTGCAAAATGTCTTCCCATATTAACTGATTTTGGTTAATTTTGTGGTAATTTGTTGTAACAAAAGGTCTTATGTGGTGTGCTAAAATTGTCCATGGTAGAATTTATGTCCAAATAAATGCATAATTGATTGTGTAATTGAGCGTAGTGCTGCTATACCTTCTTTAAATGATAGATAGAGTTTAAGTACAGATTAATTGCTAACAATTGATTTTAAAATATAAAACAGGTGACTGTAATTTGGCTGGAGATTACGATTCATCATTTACCAGTCATTCCTATGTAATTGAACAGACTGTATGAGCATCTGCACTGGCAAGCTGTGGATAACTTAATAAGACGTAGAAATGAATGTTAACCATTCAAAGACGGAGATTTCATCAAAAAGGGAAGTTGATCTTTACAGAGGCTTCATCAGAACTTAGCTGTCACGTAGGAAGGTTGCTTCTTATCTGGTTTAATTTGCTGACAACTTATGTTAGTTTAGTTTTACAAGTCCATTGCTATTGTACTAATGATGAGGACTGCAAAGCCAAGGTTAAATATATAGACATATTAGGAGAGTTGCTAGATTTTGAGAGCTGGCACTTAAATCTGGCTTTTACAGTATTAATCTAGTGATTTGAGTCCTACAAACATCTCTACTATTTGCTACGAACCTCCGAGCAGTTTTAAGATTAACATCAAAGGTCGACTGTGAGGGATTCACAAAGGCTGACGTGGTTGAGAACTGTCAAAATATCAAAGGATATCGAAAAAAGAACATGAAAACTGTACGCTTCTGACAATATTGCAAATTTAAAACTTTCATAACTAGTGCAAAGATGGCTGTTTAGGACATAATTTACTTTAGAAATGCATACATTCCATCACACTATCCTAAAGTGCCAGATCTTTCCGCTGAAAATGTCTAGAATCGATTTGCCTTTGCTTTTTCCTGAGCACTGCACTCGGGGAAGTGGAATAGGACCGATGCGCCCTCATGCATGGAGGCTACCTGTTTGCCATGAGATACGTCATGTGATCATATTCCAACCAAGATGTTAGACTTTTTAAAAGAATGCAGTTTGCACACGGAAAGGTTTGAGACTTTGTGTATTTTGGGATTTTACCCTTTTTCCCTGTATCTTGGTTTTTTTTTTTTTTTTTTTTTTTTTTTTTTTTTTTTTTTTTAAGTAAGGTAAGGTTTTAGTAAAATTGGTAAAGTATTTTTCAATATGATAACCATTGTACAACCTTCCCTGTGGTCCAAGGGAGGTGAGTCAAAAAGGTTAAATATTATTTAAACTTAAATCAAAAAAGAAATTTGCCACCCTTTTCATATATATATATATATATATATATATAAAGTCACAGCTTAAGGACATATGGTGTATGAATGGTGTATGAAACTCATTTTGGATCACGACTCCTGGGTCTCGGTATAAGGTTCAAAGGTGGGTGGGGTTATAGTTCGTGGGTAAAGGTTCTAAAGTTATAATGATTAAAATTAAACAAAAGAGCGGGAATTTGTGAGGGAGACCCATGGAAGTTTCACTTGTTTTTTGTACTAACTCATTCTAGAGATAAATAAATCTGTAGAAGCAGACCACAGGTTAATAATTTGAAAGTTGACTCCGGGTCCAAGAACAACTACTTTCGGTTTAATAGGAATCACCAGACATAAACAAGGCACAAGCTAAAACTGACACTACTTCTGTTAATCACCAGGCATAAACAAGACGGAAGTTAAAAGAATCTTGGTGATTTTGAACTTGAACACATTAAGGAACCTGGTTGGATATTTTTCATAGGTAAGTCTTGCGTTTTTCCTTATAGTTTTTTTCTTGGAAGAAGATTTAACATTGCAGTCACTCAAGCCTTTGATAAGTAAATTACTTGCCAGGAACACTCTGTGATTTGTTTTGACTTCATCACCACGTATCTGGAGTATGCAAGACTTTAGCATGGTTTCCAAGTTTCATTTACATTTGCAGCCATTGCGTTTGAAAAGTAGATACGACGTATAAAGCCTGTTTTCATTTGCCTCCAGAAGAAACTACATGATTGTATAACACAAGAAAACGTAGAAATCGTATTTGGACTATACCTATCGTAAACCCCGAAACACTTTCTCCAGTGGAGTTCTAAACATTTGACAGTATCCTAATTAAACGCAAACTAACCTTACAAAAATTAAAATTCTTTGATCGATGAAGACAAAAAGAGAAAGTAGAAAAACTAAAAAGTGACGTGTCTCTAAATATGCAGCCAACAAGTACCAAACATACTCACGTATACTTGTGTATATGGAGTAGAGTTCTGGTGATTAATCTGGTACACAAGGATTTCGTATCCACCGGACAAAGATATAATTATTTCGAATTTTTACCATGTGTTGTACTAATATAATTCTTCGTATGCATCAGTGTGACGATACCCGATACCCGAGGCTTTACAGTAAACTCGGGATGAAGCAATACACACAGACCCCAAATTTTTACCGTGAAATCAAAGCATATATGAACCTGGGAGGGACCATGTGATTGCATCGAAATAACAGATATATGCACAAAACTACATATGTGTTTTGTTCTGAGTCGGCGGAAGAAACGAGTTTGATAACGCGTAGGGATACGTCGAGGCTGTCAGACTGAGACATATATTCATAAATAATATCGAACGAGTTCTTTCTTCCGACTCGGAAAAAAGCACAAATGTGGTTTTGTATTTATTACACACACCCTCTTTTACGTTTTCTAAATATTTGTACCTTTACGGTGTGAATGAAATTCAAAACGAATTGGGATTTACAAAAGTTCGGTTCAATGCGTCTAAATCTTGTCCAATTTCGGGTTGTATACGAATGGACTATAAGTAGTAATATGATCTCTTCTGAGGAAATAATGCAAATGGAACAAGAAATACCAACCAACTGAGAAATATGACAAATGAATTGTTTTACTCAAAGTTACTCAGTGGGTCCGGTAAAAGTCAAAAGTCAAAGATGATATATCGTTACGAAAGAAAAACACAATAGATGTAATCAGTATGAGGTATCTCTATCGAATTTTACTTCTTTCGTTATTTGCATTCTAACTAATTTGTTCATTTTCGTTTTTTCTTGTGTAACTGCTTGCTTTAGGCAATTGAAATTATAAAAATTATCTTTTTGAAGCAATTTTGACATCAGGCTTTCACCTTTGAAGAAACAAGATCAGTCTCCGAAAGTGTTTAAGTTCTTTGTATATTATATAGCGTCATTCCTGAATCTGACGCTGAAAAGAAGAGATTCCAAAGAACTTTTATCGGAATCCAAGCTATGTAAGTTTAATGCACGGAACCGGTTACCGCAAGAGTGTTACTTATTCTTTGCTCTGTGTACATTTTGAATAAACAGAAGAAACATTTAGCAAGTAATGTAAGGAAATTTTATTCTCTAGAACTAGCGACAATACTGTATAGAGTCAAGAATAAACAACGATGGTGCCGTGTAGGAACTGTTGATGACCCTCTCCAGCCAACAACAATGTTTAAACATACTGTATCCTAATTAAAGTAAACCAACACAATTATGAGAAAATTATAATATTGTACAAAAAACATAACAAGGAAGATTGATTATGCCCTAAAATTTGCAGTTTAATCCTTTGATGTCATACAATATAACGATACCTTCTTATAGCTGCTCTTACTTTAAACTTATAAATATGGATATACATTCAAAATCTAGGTTGCATCACTGAAAGTAAACATTTTGTCATCGCAGGATGCTGACAACAGTTGTTTTGAAGGAACCAAGATGATGGGCACAACTGACAGCAGGTCACACGGCAAGAAAATAACCAGTCATCCGGACATATTAAATATATTTAAAGAGGACGGGACTCTATTGATGCAAAGAGAGGAGCACGAAGATCAGGACCTAGTCGTAGTTGTCGATTTCAAGAGGATGAGAACAAAATTTGTGGTTCTGAAGATAAATCTGTGGGTTCTTTTATCTGTAGTAACGATACGTGTTATTGTCAACCTAGTCTTGAGCCGAGTGAGAAAACCAGCGCCGCAGGAGATTGTAAATAGGTAAAAACTGAAAAAGTTATCAAGATGATAATACAGGTAAGAAGTGCAGATTTCTTAAAAGAGTTGTACAACAGAATCGCATTCACATCTGCCTGTCAATTTCATTTATGGGAAACATTGGTCTCATAGTAACGGTGGCACTTCTGGCCACCAAAATTGGAAAGAATATTGAGAGCGACGAAGAAAAGTGTCCAATACAGCAATTACCAAAAGAGGTTTTCAAGAACTCAGTGTGCATACCTTGTGACTATTTAGGGTCAACTGTGAAGGCTGAAGACAACTTGTTTGGCATCATTTCATCGTGTGGATATAAATTTTGCTGTGTGAAAAATGCCGCCCTCCAGAAGCTTTTTCTGCTAGTGAGTCTCTCTCTCTCTCTCTCTCTCTCTCTCTCTCTCTCTCTCTCTCTCTCTCTCTCTCTCTCTCTCTCGTATTGTGAATTTACATTCAGACTTTTCAGAAATAGATCTATCACACTGTGCACTGAATACATGCGAGATTCTGGAATCTGTTTATGTTTCGCTTCCATCCTCACACAAACAGTATTTAGCTGTGGTTTTAAAATTTAATTAAACCAGTACGTCAAGTAATGAACCTTGGCCAGAAGATACTAAGAGTTTTGTATAAACAGCTTCCTACATTTTGAAGTGAGATATTCGTGCCGTTGTGAAATAATTTCAATTTGGTAAAGTTATAAGTTGCCTTTTGAAGAAAAAAAAAACAGTGATATTGTGAGACATCCGTACGTATTATGGTTTTTTGTTCACTCTGTCTGTCCATCATTTACTTTCTTCTTTTAAACCCGCTTTCAACAGAAATTAAATAAACTTGGTCGCATACTTATTCATATTTCAAGAGGAAGATTATTTTTTATTCTCCCCACTCCTCCATCCCCAGCCCTAAACCGATCTTTGAGGGATGGTTGGGTGTTGTGTGGGTGGGTGGGTGGGGGTGGGGGTTAATGGCTAAATGTGCTAAACTTTCAATGTCATTTTAACATTTTTGATTTTGGGCTCCCTGGAAATAATTTAGTTTCATCCATAGTAAAAGTTCACGCTAAATACTCGTTAGCAATATTTAATGATGTGGCAATTAGCTATAATAATAATTACGTAAAATTTTGAATAAGTTATTTCGCTATTTGCTTAACTGCGTTCTTGTGTTGTAATAATTCGTCAGTATTTTAAATAGTACAAAAGTAGGTCAGAAAAAGCACTAGTTATTAGAACAATCTGGTAAAAAGATATGTTATTCATGTGCTATTCGTTCAAAATGAAAGTAGAAACATTGCGACACACATTAGTACTAGGTCGACTGGTTCTCGAAAAGTACCATTTGCATCTAATCTTACATTGTTTGCCGGAACTGCGTCATGTTATGTAATATGGATAACATAACGTCTTCTTACATACAGGCTGCATTTACGAACGGGTGAAAAACGTCACATTCAGAAGTCGCTTTTGTGTATTTCAGAGAGAGAGAGAGAGAGAGAGAGAGAGAGAGAGAGAGAGAGAGAGAGAGAAATTTGGCGTTTTTAAAATCTAATTTAATTACTGATTTATGTTTTAAAATTTATATAAATATAGTCTTTTGCATTTCAGAAACATTTACTGATGCAGTATACTTCGTCCCATTCTTACAGAATGGACTCGTCAGTACGAGTCTTTATCAGTATCAGAAGTGACTGCATCAGTGCAGAATATAGCAAATTAAACCTCTACCACTGGTTCCGCTTTCAATGTGGCATATATGAAAAAGCAGCGTTAGTTAAGTGGTTGTCATTTTCAAATTTATACAAGCTGGCTCAATTTACAATGTATTTAGAGCTGATGTATAAATTTTCCTTCACCTTGATATGCATATATAAAGAAATATTTTGCTCTTTTATTTAAATTAGACAGTGAGTGTGACGATTGAAGAGTCTTGATGAAGCTGTTATTCAGAATTTACCACCCACTGTGGTAAACAGTTTGGAATTACCACCCACTGTAGTAAACGGTTTGGAATTACCACCCACTGTAGTAAACGGTTTAGAATTTACCACCCACTGTAGTAAAGGGTTTGGAATTACCACCCACTGTAGTAAATGGTTTGAATTACTATCTAGGTTAAAATCGATCCATTGGTCCTGTAGTGAAGAAATACATTGACAAATAAACACAGGACAGTGGTTATTTTTATGGGTATACCGCCCGCAAATTTCAAGCAAATTTCAATCTCGTTTATCATACAGTAAAATTCCCAGCAGTAAAATGTCGCATATTTAAGGCTGCAAAATTATATACACATATAAAAATCCATTACTTTTCTCTGTGACTAATTTAAAACATTTCTTGAGCTTAGAAATCTCAAAGACGGAAAATTTTAATTTAAAGCTATATATTACTAGATTAATCGAACACTTCCTTTATCAGTCTGCGTCACAACTACAAATCCCAGTTTAAATTCATGTCAATCTAAATGACTAATTGTTTAAGAGATCGCCATACTACTTCACCGCCAGAAATGGTATACTCCAAGAAACGCCAAAGTTTCTGCCATGTGGTTTACTTACGGATATCAAGAATTACACAGCATATATTTTGTTTCCGATGGAGGAAACTATCTATTTAGTAGTAGCACGTAAGCCGGATTAGTATAATGCACACATTCAAGGGTACTATCAAACTCAGAATACTGTTCAAATCTTTGAGTAAGGGCACTACCTGAACATTTCGGGAGTCGTTTCGATCGCTGTGGGATCGACTTCATGGTGTTCCCATAGGAATGTTAAGACAGGATTATAAATCACAACATAATAATGTTCGACTTTCACCCCACTTCCTTTCCACTTAAAATAAACAAAGCAATAATAAAACAAAGGTAATGAATTTGATGGTTATTAGAAATTGATGCATCCTTACCCTGTGCATATCTTCTAATAAACATAATGACCATATTTAAGAGCCCTAATAGAGTCTATAATGTTATATTTCATTTTACAGATGCTAACGGGGGGCCACATAAATCAAGGTAAGAAGAGCTTAGAAATAATATCATTATGAAGTAGACAAGGTATACAAAAGCATTACCTTATGTATAAATATATTTAAGTCATTTAGTTATTTATACTCAATGGATAAGGTTTTGAAACTTTTGCATATTACCTTTTCCCGTATAATTACGACAATTTGCATTTCTTTTCAACAGTCATATCCGTATGTTGAATAAAATGCCTTAAAATGGGGTGTGTGGCGGTATTTCTTCTACTATTAAGTTTCTGCATGCCAAAAGAGCATGCAAAAACTACCACTACTACAACTACTACTACTATTATTAGTACTACTACCACTACTATTACTTATAATACCACATTATTATTATTATTATTATTATTATTATTATTATTATTATTATAGCCACTACAATGCAGCTTGATTTGGACGTAAATAAAACGCTGAGCAGCTGGCGTTCCAGAAACATTACACCTCATCTGTATGCAAATGTGACGTCATTACCAGGTGATATATGCTTTTAAATTTTATCAATATGCACAATGTTATTCATAAATATAAAAAGTATCTCTTATATTTCATACTGACAAATACACTATTTACTATTTTATGTGCAAATTAGTTTTTCAACATGAAGATGAGTTTCAGTATATAGTTATTTTAGAAATTTTGTGAATATGGGTCCTGGTGTATTTTTCTAGAGGGAAAGCTCATGATGACAGTTGTGTATGGATCTAACTCCTAGTTTATTAAACTTCCCAAGTGTATGCTTACATTTTCTCTTGGTCATCTTGACCTTTGCCCTTTTTTATTTCCTTTCTGTCCTATTATTGACAAAAACACTGGTATGCTTATTATCCGGACCCATCACGAGACAATAAATTTGTTTGGAAAATAGGTCATCCGGATAATCCATTATACTCTATAGTGGATTTAAATTTTCGGTGGACGTGGTGGGAGTCTGTAACGAACTGAGGGGCAGAATTTTGCTGAAATCATAGCATGTGCGCTGGACGTCTTACTTAGGAGTTACGTGATTTTGTATCTCCAATTGGCTTCAAAGGTATTTAATCATTGTATAGCAGGGCTATTGCCGAAGGGCATAGTCAGGCCGGATACCCCGTGGCGCGCCAAGAATGTGTGAAGAAACCTGGAACCAGGCAGAAAGAAAATCAAACGATAGGCGTGTCGACCAATTAGGGATAAGAGAAGCTCAATCTACCGATGGGAGAGGCTAATCCTTTAGGCAGGAAAATGCGTCATTCTTATTCGTAAACGCACAGAGAAACGTTAGTGCGTTGCTAATTCTTGAAGGGTAGAAACGTGTTTTCTGAAGTAGAGCGGAAAGCTTATGTTGAGGTGGGAATTCTAGCTACAAGCCACTCCGAGACTTTACTCGTAAAAGAAGGGAATTTGAACAGAGAGTTGGCGCTGAGAGATTCTCAGGGTGTACGTAGTGACGACACCGAGAGAATAAGAAGGAAGGAGTAGGGAGGAGGACAGAAGAGAGAAATGCCGAAGGAAGCCTAGTAAACTCCCAGGGTGCAGACAAGAGCCACGGAGTACAGAAGGAGGAAGAGCAAGGAAGGAGGAAGGAAGAGAAATTAGTAACAGATGAGTACTCGGGACAACTTACTGAACAGTGACTCTCTTACAATAGGACATTAACTTTCATATGACGAATTAAAGTGTAAAGGGGCATTTGGTTAATCCGGCCAATTATTGTGTCAAGATATTATTGAACTGAAGCTTACGTCCAAGTTATTATTGAAAATTTTAAATTGAAGATGTATGTCCAGGAAATTATTCGAAATTATTCTTATATTTGATAACATTGTTATCTATTTAACCTTGAGTTGTTATATGTATTTAGAGAGTCGGCATTACTGACTGGGGGCTCGTGAGTCGTTAAATTTTAGTGCACACCTTCTGCTGTATTATTTATAATACGGTAGCGGAGTTGTGACAGAGTACATACGAGCAAACGATCTGGATACTCTGCGTATTTCTGTATAATATAATACTTTTATATATGTCCTCTTATCTTTTTCCTAACTTGTTTGCGTATCGTATTTGTTTGGACAATATCCATTGCTAGTGCGTCATGCTGATTTCAGCAGGTTCTGTGAGCAGAGTTGCTGCACTTGCGTATATGTTTACCTTGGCCTATAGACTTCGCTCAAGCTCATTCTAAATGTTGTGAAGACGTTGTGATTTCAAGTATCCGTTTTTACTCTTCTGAATTTTACTGCCTTTTTCATTCACCAGGACGTCGTCGATACATCTTCCATATTCAGACTACTTTTGGAACCATCATCTAGTGTCATCAAGGCTTCGCTGTGGCCATAGTGTCGGTCTTAATAATTATCATTGCTTTGTTTTTTTCTTCCGCCTTCTGCAAGTTTTTTCACCTTTCTCGGCCGTCTTTGGTATTAATCTTTAATAGAATTTCTCGCAGTTCGGCTTTCTTGATAACTAAAGCGAAACATACTTCTTTCTTATTCCACATGAATTTGCAAGACGTCTTACATCTGCTTAAATCAAGACACATATAAATGAAACTCTCGAGGAGATATAGCTCGTTAACGTCACTTCTAAAGAGATTTACATCATGTACCAACATCACTTTTCTCCACTTTTCATCTTATTGTCCGGATTCAAAGTTGAATGTCTATCTGTTGATTCAGACTGTCCATGTGTTGATGGCAATGACTGTGATGCCCCGCTCAACATGGATCATGTTACAGCGCATGGAGATTTACTACTAACAAGCAATGTATTACGCAGTTAAAGAATCAAAACGCTGGCTGTTGGTTGGCCGAGATCCATTCGGTCATTGTAGGCCCAAAATAGTCTGTTTTAAACAATATCTATATTATATGTCCTGTCTTTTAAAAGGACTCGCTTTCACTCCTATTTTTTTTATGTTGAATGATAAAAAATGATAAGGATAAGGTTTTGTTTGGAGCTATCATTTCGACGCTTTCTAATCTGCAGGAATGAGAGTTAAAATTGTCCTTTTTATATATCAGGAGTCAGTCATGGTTATATTTTTAAACATACTGTTCTGTTTGAAAGCCATGGGAACGACTGTCAGTCGCTTGCGGTTATTGTGAGATTATGATTACGACAGACATCGTTTGTTTGCAGTAAATCGCCAATCCCTGTACTTCTTTCACACTTTAAATATACGCCTTCATCTTGTCACTTACCTCTGGAAATCATGTAACTCTTACCCTTGAATCTTTGCGAGCTACGGTCTAATCTCGTTTATTTGACATAAATCGTTAGCACTAAAGCTGTTGGATAAAGGTGAGCCACAACAAACGGAAGTTAAAATTCTTGCATGTAGAATCAAGTATGCTCAACTTTATCCGACTAATGAAAAATGACATTTATCTTTATAAAGAAAAAAAGAAAAAAAAAAAACATGTATGTCCCCACTGCAAAAGAAAAATATGAGAGTGAAGATTTCATTTATTTATTTTGAAACATAATGCAGATAATGCTCTAGTGCAATGAAAATAAACTCTCATTTATTTATTTTGAAACATAATGCAGAAATTGCTCTAGTGCAATGAAAATAAACTCAGGTCATCTACATATGCAATCAAGCCTTCAAAAAATTACATTTATCTTTGAAAAGAAAAAAAAGAAAAAAAGTGTGACGATCTCATTTATTTATTTTCAAACATAATGCAGAAATTGCTCTAGTGCAATGAAAATAAACTTAGATCATCTACATATGCAATCAAGCCTTCAAATACAAATTGATATGTCAACGTCAAATGATTTTTACACAATTACGTTAATAAGGTTGTCACCAAAAAAATCCAAAAGTTTATAAATTATAAAAGTGGCATAAAAATGTAATCACGTCATCTACATTTGCATGCAAATATACCTACCAACTTTCATTTGTCTATGTCAGGTGGTTCATTGTGCACTCGTGCTAACAAGGTTTTTACTAAATAAAGAGTTTATGTCCATAAACAATCTGATTAAAATAAGAATTTCCAACTGTGCTCTCGTTTGTTGTTCCGTATGGCGCGACAAACGGGAGCAGATTTGGAGGATCCTCTTTAAATAAGATTGGGTTCAAAAAGTTCAAAAGTTTCTATAATGGTATGAAAATGTATCAGGTCATCTACATATGCACACAAACATACCTACCAATTTTGGTTTTTGGTCTATCTACAGTAGAGTTTTGTGCAATTATGCTAGAGAGCTTCTTGGGACGGACATACATATCGACAGACCAAATAAAACAGTGGAACATAAAAGGAAGTGAAGACCTTTATGTTATCACGTACTTCGTTCTTCAACTCAAAGGAAAATGCTGCATACGCACACATACATATAAACGCACACTTAATACTAGTTAATTTTGAACTCGACGTCGTTTAGTGTTCGATAGATGATGATGATGATGACGATTATTATTATTATTATTATTATTATTATTATTATTATTTCAAGGAAAGCTTACCTGGCACACTAATCTTGGGTATGGTTCGGCCTTCATGCAAGGAATAACCCTGACCCCAGAGTCCAGACTACAGATGCCTCGTGCCGGATTTTACTACATTTATTCTGCAGTTACATTTACATGCCAACTCGGATCTACGCTCTTCATCCATCAGATAAACCGACAACACAGAGGTCGTCCAAATGCAGGTGTTCAACAGCTACTGTTGAGGAAGGGTAATGAGTGCAGACCTGATGGCTTTTACACCAGCTTCCTCGCTGGCGTGCTGAAATTGACAAGCAATGATGAGATATCCGTCAATGTAACGGACAATTCGCTCTCCAGTGTATATGCATCATCGCTTGCCAACTATTTTGGCATTTTTTAAATATAGTATTATGATCAAGAGTACTTAAGACATAGTCTCCTCTAACCAGAATCTCGCTTGGCTCCGTAAGTTCTGACAAGTTGACCGTCACATTTCACCACACATGGATATTTTCAGAGGCTGATTGAGAAAAAACCCCAGCATCTATAGTGTGTTAAATTATATCCTTGTAACTTTTCAGTATTATTTTGGTTTGAATGATTGCACAACATATGTCTACAAAAATTTTGAGATAGGGAGATATGTCTTTGTAGTTTCACTTCTATCATTAACAGAGATCAATAAAATATTTTACCAGACTCTCATATGGCGAATATCGCATGTAGAACAAGACAACTTCAGGAATGAATAAAAGTCCCCCTCCCACTTCTCTTTCCTTCTTCCCCTCCCCTCCATCTAATTCCTGTGGAGAAGCATTACTAACTAACAAACGTTAATACTATACATTTAAAAAAAAAAGTTGTTTTAAAATATTTGTGCCAACAATACGTATTATGCCATTAATGGCACGATTTGTCGTCTTGCCTATATATATATATATATATATATATATATATATATATATATATATATATATATATACTGTGTAACGAAGAACGACGAGGTAGGCCATTACGGTGGAAATATTACTTATCGTATATTTAACTTAGTCTACACCCATCTTATTTAGAGCAAAATTTTCTTTTGGAATTTGTCAGCGTGAATGCTGTTGTCCACAAACAGTCCACGCAGTACTCAAATAGATGTACCGACCCACCCCATCTCACTCTCTGAGGTTAGATTTGATTACTAAAGCTGCTGGATGTGACTTTTTATTTGTGGATCCATTGACTTTGGTCATATGAATTAATGTTATACCGATTCTAAATGTTTAAGTTATTGAGTTTATAAACCATAGTAAGGCTATGGTGACAATATACTGACAATGTTTTTTTTTATATGTGACATATATTTTCATTCGAAAGATTGTTCTTGGCTGTTGAGGTCTGGACAGAGACACCCTATATTCCTACGTTTTATTGCAATCAAAAATAAAATATGCAATTGGTTCTCATTTGCGGCATTAGAAACAAAGCATTAGTTTTCTAAAAGTCTGAGACATATTTCTTTTGTATTGACATGTTAGCTTTCATGAATGTCATTGGTGTGAAAAGTATGCATGCGTTTGTATTGGAATAAAGTCAACGTTTTAATATAATTTGACTTAGGTCTGCATGTTTTCAGAAAAATTTAATTTTACTGGCAATGTTTGTCGTCTATTTTTATATCAATCATTTCGTATGAGAGTCAATATAAACACACTGAAAAACACTGGTTTAAATGTCAAATATATAATGCAATCATAAAATAACAAAATGAAGGTGTAGTGTATCATTTTGTCTAGGTCAATGTTTTTATTTGGCATGTGAAACAATAATCAGATTAATTACTCACCACGATCATTAGCAATTGGTTTCAATCCAGCCGCAATATTATGGAACAAAACTGTAACTTTTAAAAACATTTGTTGAGACTAGCTTTACACAGTACACTTTCTCTTTGATATTTGTTTCACTACAAGAACATTTTTGCAATATCATGTATAGTTTATCTGAATTATAGGGACTAACCAATCAGATAATTATAGGCAAACTGCACCGAAAAGGATAGCACATCCATCATTTTATTTGTTAAATTTCCTTCGTATTTGTTATATGTTTTCAAGCGGTCACATTTACAGTCTTAGCTGCCAACAAAACATGACACATTTGGTTAGAAATGCAAAAAGACACTAGTATATCGATTAGATATTGTGACTTTCTTTCCTTTTTTATCGCGTGCTATAATAGACATTACGTCCGACTCCAAACAAGGCATATTTTACACAATTTCTAAATTTGTTACAAAGTATGTATAATCAGATATATTAGCGTTCCTTTTCTCGACTCGTCTTATTGTTTTTTGTTAGACTGAATTATCAATGGAAATTATCTTCAGCAATTTCTAATTTCTTTGTATTTCAGAAGTCAGATTTGCGAAACAAGTAACAGAATTGTGAAATTCTGGAGTGGGGTTTGATATTCTGGAGTTGTTTCCGTTCAGTCAAATAAGGCTTCAAAATTTCAGCTGCCTCACTTATAAAATAGTTAAACCACGATGAACAAACAAAAAAAAAATATGTTCGTCCCTTCCACATTATTAAGCTTCAAAATCTGTTTGAGTCACACTTTTATACCTACCGTCAAGATTGTATCTTTTTCTTCGTTTGTGTTCGTTGTTTTTTTTTTTGCTTTTTTTTTTGTATTTTTTTTTTCTTCCTTCTCTTCAACCAGCCAACCAACCCCGAAAATCTCAGTTCTTGTTTCCATTCGAAATCAATATTTCTTCTCTCATGTCATAGTAAATATCAATTGCCTCTTTTTCGCGTTGTTGGAAAACTAATTATGTTAAAATAATTTTCAGATCTATAAAACTGAACATTGATCAACTGTTCAATACTTTTGTGAATAGCTTTCTGTTGAATCATGATGAAACTGAAAATAGAATTTTCTATCGATACAAACTACTTCCATTTTCGAATTATTACGTCTAATGCGAACAGTTAGCAGGAGTATACTCAATTAAATAACAACAAGAATTTTTTTTTTAAAACGACTAAATTCTGGGACATGTGCCAGGTAAACACTATGAAGTATATGTATTTATAACACTAGAAAGTACAGTAAATGTTTGATATACGTGAAACGATGATTTTGGCACGTGAAGCTTATGTAATATGTATGCTATTATGCAGGCTGTGTATGTAAAGAAAAAATTATATATCTTTACGTGTCTGTCTGTGTTATTTTATGTTACGATGCTATATATGTTAGAGTTTATATCAATGATGCATGTTTGGGGATTCATTTTCATTTTCATTTTAATTGTAAATAACGTTTTTGTTTTTTTTTGCGCAAATAAATCAATGTTCAACGGGAAAAAGTACACTTAGTTTTAAAAAATGCAGACTTCATTATATTGATCAAGATCAGCCCCGAATACTGTTCCAAAAAAAGCTGTTGGGGCTCAGATCCAGCAGACGGAGGCAGGGAAATTTGAAGAACTGGGTTATATTCCTTTTGATACTGGATAAAGAAAAGCACCATTTAAAACAAAGTTTTCATGCAAACTCATACAGAAGTATCAATGTCTTGAGTTCTCATAAACAAAATCGAGATATATTAATTGAAAATTCAATATATTGCATTCAATATCTGACTTTGATTGTGATAACCACCTGTTGAAGTTATAGTTACCGTTTATACGCGCTTATAAGTCGAGTCCAACTGCAAACTGCACAGACCCAGATATGATTCTATGCAGTTTGTTAGGAGTAATCAGTAGAAAAAACAACATAGGCATGCATTATGCCACGGCAGATTAGGGTCTGTGTTGTTTGCAGTTGGACTCTACTTATAAACGAGTATAGACGGGACTGCTGATGTTGCTCTTGTCGTAGTGTCAAATTACGTTGTTGTGATTTTGTAGGAAACTGGACAGAGAACAATTTTCTATATATTTAGAATTGCGTAATGTTTGTGCATAAATATACATATAGTTCATTTCTGTCTTTTATATCGTCTTCTTTAACTTGATACATTTGCTAGAAAAAAGTTTATTAAGACCAAAAGAAACATTTGGTTCAACCTCAAACTTTTACCTCTCGTCAATGAAAGTATTATTATGTCTCCACGTGAATGCAGCAGGCAATCCTTTAAAGCTTGATGGAAGAAATAAACTATAAATGTATTAATGTTTACTATTTTTCAACGTTCACCTATAATCTAAAGTTCTTTGAAACTTGTTGACCAAAGTATAGGTTTTGTGTTCTTTTTATAATAGTGGAGAAGAATGAATCAATTTAGTCCTCGTTGTAGTCCCCGACTTGGATTAATCAGAAGCAGTAAAATTTCGCCGTGAGAAAGACGCAATACTTAGGTAATTACTGATGCTCAAGTGTAATAACACTGACATAATGTTTGTTTCAACTACTGGTATAATCAAACAGCGAAATCAACACGACGGCTCCTTAAATTGCCCCCTTTGTGTGGCATCTGTCAACCAGCTATCACATAGCAGAGATTCTAATGGACAGGGTACACGGCTATGAGTATCATACATTTAAATGCACATTAATTAAAGCTTCTCCGTTTGGAAATCAAATAATCTCGATGTCCTCGCACATGTTCTCAAAGCAGTTAAAATCCATATCAAATGTCAATGATTATTGTTATATTTTTTTTATTACTCTCTAATACACTATACGTTTGTCTTACAAATTATAAGTGATGCTAAAGACGTTTTATTGAAACGTTTCGCTGTTAACTGTTTGTACCCTTCTAATAAATCATATTAAATCTTCTTCGTTTAATTTTTTCCCTTGATTTCTTCCATTTCTCTCCAGATAATGATAGTGTTTTACTTCAACATATTTTAGTGTATATCTCAGAGATTTTTTTCTTCTGTTTGCAAGACATTGCGCCATCAGAGATATTTTTTCTAAATTAATGTAGCTTTCTAAAAAACTAATTTACATTTGCTGTGGCTCGTCCTACCATTGAGCATGAATGACGTTTCCTAAACTTTTCAGAATATAACCCATGAATACTTGATTACTTTGTGATTGTATAACTCATGAATACTTGATTACTTTGTGATTGATTCTATAAAAACAAGGATCATACATGGTTTGTCTAAACACAAGGGCAAGAATCGGAGACTAAAATTATTTATGTCAAATGTTTGAATATGGCAAACTATGAATTATTCCAATAAGTTAGTTAATCTACCAAGTGCTAAAATCCTCATAGTTTTCGTTTTGATGGCATATTTGAGTAGAAGCATTAAATAAACATACCATCATCTTGTTGATTAAAGTGTCTTAAGTATGGAATGAGTACAATAATAAAGAAGGTGAGCAAAAACAATATAGAGAGTCCCTCAAATATGTTTTCAGCATCAAACATGACTCAATAACAACATGTTGTGGCCAAGGGTCAGCTTCCGAAAACTGTAAAAAATATTAATTCACGGAATTTGTGTTTCTGATACGTACACGGTCTGATATATTACAACGCATAACCTTTCATTTAATTTAGTAAATGAAACGGCATCATCTTTCCTGTTCATTTTAACTTTAAAGGCTACCTTTCCAAAGAAAATGAGAAAATCGAAATATTGAAACTACTTTGGTGCAAACATTTTAAGTGGATCAAAAATTATTTACAACTCGACGTCAGCAAACGACATCACGGTATGTTTTATCATTGAATGAGTATTCATTGTTGAAAGAATAACAGTGTGTATAAATACATATGAGTTGTTATTATTACTTTTTAATCTAGATTTTGATTTTAAAAAAGAGACAGTACTGGCAGACACGTGCAGTCTTTATCGCGTGGCACATAAACCCAGTGTCATATCAACCTGCCATTATGTAGTCACGCGTGATAGAGATATTTCTACTGCATCATAGGCATGTAAAAGTATGAGTGCATCTTCATCTTGACTTACGGCATTTGCACTGAGCCTTGCTACATTTATCTTATATTCTAACATCATAAGTTACACACACGCTTTTCGTCCTTGTGCTCCTTTGATGATCGTATCAACAGTTAGTCAAAATGAGCTAGTTTCCATTTTTTATTTGAATGGTAATTATGATACAAGAAATTCAAACTCTTTTAGCTACTGTCAGCAAGTATAAGCATTTGTATCTTGAAGAAAGAAGAATGTATCTGATCGATTCCAGTGACACGTTTCTCTGAAGCCCCTTACTCAAGCTTAGTCGCGGTAGCTCAGTTGGTAGAGCGTCGAACTCGTAATCGATGTTCGATACCCACCCAGGCCTGTCTGGGTTGGCTGGCTCAGTTTGACCTTGGGAAAGGCACTTAGGTCCCATTTCCTCAGCATGATATAGCCAAAATTGTGTTTAAAAGTGTCGTTAAACCAACAAATACAAAACAAACCCATACACAAGACATACAAAACATGTAAAGGATGTAGCTTTCTATACGAGAGATAATTACAAAGTTCTGAATATTAATGTGCTGTACAGCAAAGTTCTTTATTTGTGAACATTACATCAGTATTTTCTCTCAAAATACTTCCCATGCACCTCTACACTCTTTCTTAGTCTGATTATCCAAGTATTGAATGCCATTTTGCATTAACTTTTTTGTATGTTGTTCATACACTGGAAAATTGGACTTCCAAACGTATGGTGGCTTTCAAATCGTCTGCCAATCAGCGAATTTTAGATTAAGAGATTCAGCTAAAAATCGCTTGGAGCTAAATCAGGGTTGTATGGAGGATGTGGCAAAAATTGGATGCTGTGCTCCTTCAGGAAGTCTGTCACGACGATGGATTTGAGTGCTGGTGCCTTGTAATGGAGTAGATGGATACCTCGGGTACCTATGCGCGATAGTGTTCCACACATTTTAGCAACACTTCGGAGGCATACAAAAAACCAGTGACATGAACAGATGCAGGCACAGGTACCTGGATGACTAAGCCTTTTGCATTAAAAAATAACGCATGTAAAACTCCCTTGACAGTCAGGCTACATTGAACGATTTGTGGTCTCTGCTCGTTTTCTCAGATCCAAAAATTACAAGTACAGTACTTTGATTTTATAAACCAAATCCAGCCTAACGACAATACGTTTTAAGACCACCCCACTCAAATGACAGAAAAATTCAAAGAACCTAATTTGTCACTTATTATGAAGTACACTTTGTTATTTAGACTACCCAGGTAACGTAATCACTTTTATAAAGTCTCGCGAGTTTACTTATTAGCGAGGTATACGGTATGTCTGGAACTAGTAGCCTTTGAACCCTGAAAGTGTCAACAAATAAGATGCAGCTCTATTTGCAGACTAAAATCAAATGGCTTGTATTGCAACTTGAATCAATATTAAGAATGTGCATCCCTCTAATTCATCATTATCAATAATTGTGGTCAGTATCTTCTCCGTAGATATCGCCTTCTGTTATCGCCAGTTATCTGTAAGTCTCATTTAATGATCTCCAAACATAATAAAGTATCTTTGGGTCAATCTGATTCATTTTCTGGCACTCTTTTACTAAATAGGCAACGAATGATTGACTAATATTGTTATATGGCTTGAAATAATTAACTTTAGAACTCAGTTTACCTTCACTTCAAATATTGCCCCAAACATGCACTACCGTCCCTGTATCCCATGAAGATTCGAACACACATCGAC
Source organism: Margaritifera margaritifera (assembly GCA_029931535.1). Classification (NCBI taxonomy): domain Eukaryota; kingdom Metazoa; phylum Mollusca; class Bivalvia; order Unionida; family Margaritiferidae; genus Margaritifera; species Margaritifera margaritifera. The sequence continues at coordinate 3,802,071 of JAQPZY010001547.1, forward strand.
TCAGCTCTGCCGTCGCATAATGTGTCGGCAGATCTGGATCTATGCAGTTTGTTAGGAGTAATAAATTGTAGAAACCCTGATCTGCCGGCGAATTATGCGACTACAGACTTCAGGAATGGGAGTATAAAGATACAGCTTCCCTAGAACATTCCACATGGTCTCCGTGCTGTCGCTGCCTTCCTTTGGTTGGTCCAAAATATAATCCTCATGTCGGATACTTTAGAATTGGAGACGATTCGTAGTTTACATTTGGAGCTGCGAGGACACATTTTCAAAGACTTTGCATAGATTTGGTTGAAACGCAAAGAACACTTGCATCCTCTACGACATAAACAATTGTATGCTTACCAAGATGGTTTGTGATGTACGCCAACATATTTAGATGGCTTGTGATGTACACCACCAGATTTACGACTGGAAGGATGTACATGACTGAAAAAATCTTGGATTCTACGCTTGGAAACAAGAGGTAGGTGACTATGCCAAAGACATGTATGACTGATGAAAGAAAGACAAAGAAAGAAAGACATCAACTTTGTGTTTGAAATGTAAATATTTTTTGTTGTGTTACACCACTATGAAAAGAAAAAAATAATTAAACGTGTACACAATGTACAAAATGTCTTTTGTCGTTGATGGAATCTCAGAATTCGACACACAACTTGAACGTTATGGTTGCATTTTCCGTTCTCAACGTGATTGACGAAAGGTTAGATCGTCAAAGTTTGGAGGCACTGTATCTTTGCATTCCTTTAACACATTGATTACTGGACCTAGTGGTTCAGGGAAAACTGAATTTTTCAAACGTGTGATTGAACACGAATTACAACTGTTCGATCATCTCCACAACGTATTGTGTGATGTAACAAAGAATGGCAATCGGCTTACACGTTACTGAACGAAAGTCAAGGAGAATCCATTTCGTCTTTTAAAGGAATTCCTCGCGAAGACGATGGGATCGTGTCTGACTTTAGTAAAACATATCTTGTCATGTTCGATTACATGTTAGGACAAGATAAAGAAGAAATTAAACTTTGTTTTACGCGAAAAGGACATCATTGTAATGCTAGTATTATTTTTCACATTACTCAAAATATATTTCTACAAAGTAAAGAGCATTGTACCATCAGTCTCAATGCACATTATGTGGTGTTGATTAAAAGTTCAAGAGACAAATCTCAAGTTCAAGTGTTAATCAAACAGTTAGAAACATTTTTACCTGAATTATGTTTATGACGTTGCCACTCAATCGCCACATTTACTCATCGATTTAAAACCTGCCACTCCCGATTATATGAGATTCCGTACTAATTTGTTTCACGATTGGTGTCAAGAAGGAGGTCAAACCATTTACACGTCACCTTCCTCGATTTCTTCTATATAAAAAAACCTCGAAAAACATCATTCACTTCTTTTCTTTCTAACAGTATTCAACATGACTTCCTTTCAATCTCATCCTCCTGCCAAAATGATTCGTGCACTGTATGCCATCAGTCGTAAAAGGAATGTACAAGTGCGTTCACATTTGTTAGGAGCTAGTCTGAAAAAAGTGTTAAGATGGTTTACTTTGACAACACATTCCACATCAGACAAAACTTATTTTTTGAAAACATAAAGTAGCTGTGTCGACGAATCGATACTCAAACTAAAAAACAAATCATTTTAAAACCAGATGGAAGTGGATCTTTAGCAGGTGTCATTATTTGTTCACTTTAAAATTGGAATCCTAATGCCAAAGCGAAAAGAGCCAAACAACCTAAAAGACAGACCAAAGTAGCAGGTTCACACTCTAACAAGAAGAGGAAGAAGAAAGCACAAATTAAAACGTTTCTTGCAAGAAATAGAGGTACTGCCTTTCTCTAGAACCCGCACGTATTCAAGAAAACCTCAATCGGTGACGGTCTCTGCTTCTACTTCTTCTTGTGCGTCTTCGTTAATGATGATGCCTGCCAAACCTAATTTAAGACCAGTGTTTCCCAATTTGATGAAAAAATGGAAACCTATTTCTAAAATAACTTCTTCTCCGTCGACGTCTTCTTCTGCTGCTTCAGCCAAAAACGTGGCCTCTCCTAAGAAAAAAGTACAAAACGGAATAGGCATGTTATAGAGTTTACTGGATTTGTCCAAACAAGAACTGGCCAGATTTAGTCCCTTGAGAACACCAGTAGTACCTAAAGTCAAGTTAATACTACGTCCCGGCGATCAGTGGAGACGAATTCCAGTATAAAAGAAGATGTGTTGGATATGATTCACTTCAGTTTCTTCCTCTTGAAACAAAGATGTCACACAGTTCACACCACCATCTTCAACGTTCAAAGAGAACTTCTTCCAAAAAAGAAAAAAGGGACTGCCTCCTTGTTTAGCTAAACATTGTGATATCTCGTCAGTATTTACCAAATCCAGTGCTTCGATTCGAAAACACACTATTCCAATGGCATCTGAAGAAATCATCGATACCGTGTGTGAATGTTGTTTAAACGTTTTGGAAGGAACGGTGTCTTTGACCCAGAGACAGAAACAGCGGTTAAGACGACATCATCACGTTCTTCGCCAAATCGTGAAAAAGAAAATACCAATCAATCAAAAGAAAAAATGCTAGTTCAACGAGGATGATTTCTACCCATGCTGATAGGACCGTTGCTAAAAGTGGCTGCTCCTTTTTTCAGGATCGATTGCTGGACCTCATTTAGGAGGAGTCATGAGATGAAAAATAAGATAAAAAAAGACACACGTTTCTGGAAAGACATCACACTTGTACCCTTGGATTTTAAGGAAGGACGAAAACTAACTTTAGTTCCTTACAAACCATGTTGGAAACTAAATCGTTAGTACGAACAATGAATACTACATGTACCTCCTAATCGCAATCTCATCGAGATGTCACAATTGCAACACGAATTACAATCGTGGAGGGATCAAACAGATTTTTCAGACGAACCGACTCTGAAGGAAGAACAAAAAATAGCAACAGCTCCCAAGAGGAAGACAGACATGACTACCGGGACGACAGAGAAATAAAAAGAAGAAGAAAAAGAATTTCAAACTCCACTTGCTAAAGTACCCGCATCGACAACACCTCTGTCAAGAAATGATTCGATCAAAAAGATGATGCCCACACCCTTGCCAGCGGAAGATTAAACGAAAGAAGCGAAGAAAGAACTTAAACAAGAATCGATCACCCCGGTTAAGACATCCGTGGGTCTAGTAAAGCATGGCATCCAAAAGGTGCCAAACGAAGAAAAGAGCACTGGTAGTTACCTCTGCTTGAAGCCACATGACGGTTAGGAACAAACAATAGCCACGGCATTTCGTACGACGATTATGCAGGTGGATATGCTTTGTGGGGACTTGATTTCACTCCAGACCCTGGCAGCGACCAAGGACATTTTCACCCTATCAAGTCCGGCGAACTTCGTGTGGAACTTCAGTTCGCACTAGATTTGGCGAACGCAGTGAACGTTATCTTGTAGAATTCGATAATACTCTGGAAATTAATATTTTAAGAGTAGTAATCCTAGACTATTAAAAGAAGGAACCACTGGAGATAGGTGAGTATGATGTTTTCTGTCCAGAACAATAGTCACATATCCTAAGTGTAGCAGAAGAAGCACACGATACAGTCATGATGTCGCGATAGCCAAAACAAAAACAACACTTAGTTTCCTGTTTTGCTCGTCACTTGGCTGAAAGAATCAAACGCCTAGTCATAGAACATTGTTATGGTTGTCAAATCGACCATCCTAGTCAAAGACAACACGACAAATGTTTGATGATGAGTCAAGAGGAAAAGTTGGAATACTATCTGGAAGACGCATTGACTCGAATATCTTGAAAGAGTAGTACAAAGACTTTCTATTCTGAGCAGGAAGATATTTCTATCATAATGGGCATTAATTCGTCACTTGTTGTAATACGTTGAAGAATCATATGAAGCTTAGAAAGGCTTGTGCAATATGGGTCTTGTTTGTTGACGGCTGATTAAAAACAGACTCGGGTTACAATCGCCAAACAGCTACTCTCCAGATATGAAATGAGTGACCAGAGACGTTTGAATGATATTGTCACAGTAGATGAAACATGGATTTAATCCTACTCAAGAGAAAATAATAAAGTTTTGATAGGAGGAACTGAACAGAGATCACAAATCTCTCGATGTAGATGGACTATTGAGGCGGTTTATACGCATTAATTTTCGATGCAAAAGGCCCGGTCATCCATGTACCTGTGCCTGACTCTGCTAATGTCACTGGACATTTTGTGCCTCCAAATGTTGCCAAAAGTCGTGGAACACTACCGAACAACCCGTCAGCACACCGGTACTCGAGGTATCCATCTAATCCATGACAACGCACTGGCGCATACATTTGCTGTCGTAACAGATTTCCTGAAGTTATACAGGATCCAAACTTTGCCAATCCCTCCTTACAGCCCTGATATTTAGATCCAAGTGATTTTTGGCTGAATCCCGTTACAAAAACTGCCATGCGGTTGGAAAATGCAATTTTCCAGTGTATGAACAACATACCAAAAAGTGAACACAAAATGGCGATTAGTAATTGGAAAATCAGACTGAGGAAGTAGATAAAGGTGCATGGGGAGCACTTTGAGGGGATGCACTGATGTACTGTTCACAAATAAAGACTTTTTTGCACAGCGTACTAATATTCTTAACTTATTAAATACCCCTTGTACATCCTCAAATCTTTAAACACACGACTGTTATCCCCATCGCAATAAACATTTAAAGTTTTGTCCAAGAAAAGCCGACAACGTAATTCTCTGTGACTCTTTATCACAGGGAGAATCGTAACGTTGCAATTGAATCAGAGTTCCCGACAATATATAGTGGATTTTAATGTTAAGCAGAGTATTATGGCAAACAAAACGCAAAATCGATAAGCAGATCCTCAGCAAAATGTGCTAACTGCTCTGCCGACATTACCAAATCACACATAGCCGCAAGCTGCAAGGGATGTTGAATAGCTGCTAGGTGACAACTCATCAACTAATTTTATGGGCTACCAATGTGCTCGTTCCATCTACCATCAACTCGGAGGCTAAGATGCATTTTAATCAGTTTTCACCCACCCACCCACCCATTTGTTTTGACTTAAGGGCCAACATCTTGAACGAAGGTTTTCTTAATTATACCATATTATCAAGAGCATATTTTTAATGTAACCTTTTAAAATAGAACACGAAATGAATGTGAACTCCAAACAGAAAAAAGTATTATTCAAGCGAAATAAATATTATTATCTCCAAACAGAAAAAGTACAGAAGAGTATGTTGAAATGTTTTTGATGACTTAAAATTGTATGCGAAAAGCTCGGACTAGACGCTTTCGAAGAAGGCTTACAAAAACGTGCATACATATGAAAGAAAGGTTTTGAGACAAAGACATGCATAGAGGAGGAGAGTATGTAGTATTTATGAACAAAGATGCAACAACGTTAGCTTTCAGTTAAAAATAGGAATTTATTAAATATTAACTATAAGAAGGTGCTGTACAGTTGAACCCGTAGGACAAGTAAACAATATTTTCCCCATTGTTATCGTTTATATACCTTAAAGCTCATAATGACAGAATACTGATAGAGATTATCTTGTTTTCGAATAATTTCTTATTTACCATCAATTTGCTTGAACAGTCAATATATAACTGCGGGTACATGGAAAAATTGTGAGATAAACTTCTTAATTCATATCTGTTATTAATAGGGATGGTTTGGTTTAAATATAGTCACCTGACAAAGAATGATAAAAACATTTCGTCATATGAGAGAAAGAGAGAGAGATAGAGAGAAAGAAAGAAAGAAAGAAAGAACACCTGATAAGCAGACTGTAACAATTCGTCATAAGATAGACAACGGAATAGAAGAAGCGAACTTGGGTACACAATAAGTAGAGATAACAGTCTTGTAATTACAAGTGCACATAAGTAGAGATAACAGTCTTGTAATTACAAGTGCACATAATTTAAAAATGAAAAATCATGAAGAAATAAACAATCATTAGGATGCTGGTGATAGTTGCAGACGATTGTCTAATTTGATCTTTTTGAAATAGGTTATAATTCTTTGTATTATTTTTGAAGCTGTATTACACCTGTGATCAAATATGCTAATAATAGGCCAACCAATGTCAAGATGCTAACAACAGTCCAACAAGTGACAAGATGCTAACAACAGGCCAACCAATGACGGAATAAATCAAATGACATGATCAGCTGCCACAACCTGTCCAGCAGTCCTAAACAACCATCTTATTACACCACCATTAATAATGCTGCTAGTGTCTTTAGGATAGCTCGAATAAATTGTTGGCAATATTTGCCATGCCTTTTTTCACGTTATGCACAAATGAATCTGTGCGACCTTTTCCGCTACTAGAACCTCCACTACTAATACCACCTCCTACTAATCCTTTTATCAAATTTGTTATGGACAGAGCAACAGTTCATATAGACATACCTAAAGCTGCTATAATTGTGGCAATTGTCACACCCTTCTCTTTGAACAACTGTTTTAACCTTTCACCTTCATTTTCTTTCATCTTGCAGACTAAATAATATGCTTCAAGAAGTGCTCAGTGCTAGCTTAATGACTTTCATACATATCAATTTGAAATAGTCTTAGGAATAAAAACAAAGCACATACAAATACTACCAAACAAAAGAAGATGAGTGAAATAAATTATTTTGAGGAATATATTAGACTAGTTATCACAGCGGATTTATTCGCAGGGTATATTCTACAGTGCTATGATGGTAAAAGAGAAGACAGAGAAGCAAAGTTGAATGATACTTGAAATACGAAGAGATTTGATGTGTGTTGAGAGTGATAAGTCGGGAAAGTGTTAAAGCGCGGGGGTAGAATAACACAAATTAATACTCAATAAATAAAGACGTGCGGATGCTTTGTAATCGATGCATTTGTCCTTTTGACCACAATTGTAACAACTGCTTTTTTAACAGGAATGTCTACCTATTGTGTAATAAAGTGTGTCAAGAAAGAAAAGAGAAGAGACAAAACAGACCACAATATCCTTAGTGATGAAACTGACACTTTTTAAAGGTTCGACTTTTTATTGTGCGCTCTTGTTTCTCTTTTGGATGGCATCAATTTATTTTCAGTTCGCTTTTCAATGGCTACCATGGATCGTATCTTCGTTCAGTCGAAAAATTGTCATTGCTGTTCTGGGTCAGATAAATCAAAAGAGGCACAGGAAATAACATGATCTATTTCAAGATCATTATTGTCCACACCTTCAGGATTAGTGAAGTCATATGCAAGAAAGTCAATAAATGGAACACTCAGTATCATCAGCGTTGTATCAGATTTTATGTTGCATTTTCACTGTGTAAAATTATAATTCTTGCTAAACGAGATATCCCGTAGTTCTCGTTGCTAGGGTATTGATTTCTAAAGTATTCATTCATGTGTTCATTTTCCCTGTTTTCTTCTCTCTTTTTCTTGTTGTATTCTTTGCGGTATATATTATAGTGTTCTCTATTTTCTTCTCTCCATTTTAGCTTTTCCTTTAAAGTAAGTTTTTGTTTCTTCATACCTTTCTTGTCATATTCTTTTATACAAGGTTTGCAAAAACCACTACACAATTAAGTTGTGTAATTTCTATTTTGTATTTTGAACATATCTTTGTCTCCATTAATATTTTGCTATTATATTTCAATGAACTTTGAACTACTCAGATATGACTACTGTCATCTTAAAACAAACCATACAGTTAAGTTTAAATCGATGTAAAAGTTATTTTGAAATAAAGTGCACATTGCAGGTAACCTAGAAATTATATTCGTGTTCTATTCATGATTTCGTAGTGAAATAAATGGAAGGTGGCGAAAACAACAACGCAATTATTGTGCAGGACCCAACCCTGGTTAGTGTTCTAAACGAAGAATTACATAAAATCAATGTGTAGGCCGATCAGTGCTTAGTAGATTTGAATCCAAACAAAACTGAATAGATTACCATATTCAGAAATCTCAAAAGGAACAATACCCACCACTTTTAATGAATGATAACTTCGGCTGTCATATATTTGGACTTAACTCTTTATGCATCCTGATCTTTACATACACACATACAGAAAATAACTACAGAAAGTCTGAAATTTAAACTTGATAGATGATCATTTGAGCTTCTCTGTTTCACCTCTTCTGGAGTGTTGGGATATTATTTGGGATAGCTGTAGTCAGTATCAAAAAGATGAAATACAAAACAATCAAAGCTGATGCAAGACAACTCGTTTATGTGGCAACACAGTCTGCGTCATATGTTACAATTTTGGAATACAGAAATTGGGAACGACTTTAAACAGGACGCTGTAAACGCGGAATAATCAAAGTTTTTCAAAATGCACCATAGTATGACCCCCGGATACATGCGGGCCTTGGTTCCACCAAGTGCCCAACAGGTAAGTAATTGACAACTTCATGATAGATCTAACCTCCAACTGCTTTTTTTCCAAGACTAACTTATATCAAAGTTCATTTATACCATATATAATAACTAAATTTAATCTTCTCCCTTAAACAAGCCTTCCTTGTATTATTTTAAGTTATGCTTAAACAGGACTCTAATAAAAGCCCAAGCCTATTACTATCCAGATGAGAAATTAGCACAAATTGTACATTGGAGACTTCGACAGTTTCTTTTAGGTTGTGCCAAATATGTTGTTATCAGGAACCATACGGTAAGTACATTGTTCCAGAATATGGACATATTTTCAGTACTAATGGGCAACCACTTGCAATTGCTTGAGGCAAACGAGAAGGTATTTGGCGAGTTCCAACAAATCATAACAGAAACTTGTCTTCCTAGTATGACCCCAGGTGCGTAGTATGTTCACGTACACCATCAGAGTTGAAGTTAAAATTCAGTTAACCCGATCTGTCAGCATCATCTTTTTTCGTATCTTGTCTATTAGTATGCAGTAACATGTTTCTGCTGTCAAAACTAGGTAATTACTATCTGATACTAATATATTATTATATTCACCATTTTGTGTGAATATTGCATTAGCTAGCATCAAATTTTGCATTTATCTGTTCACTGTCTTTAACTTCTCACGTCTGTAGCTCAGTATCTGTAGCTCAGTGAATTTTTACGCGAGCGTCTCAAAATGTAGCTAATATTACCGAATTCGTTTCACACACGAATGATTTCAACGCAATTTGTATTAACATAGGAGCAACACCACTCATTCTATAAATGCTGAATAAGAGTGGTTTGTGTATATGTAATACGCCATGATGGTCCTGGGAGTATATCAGAGTCCATTTTTGATACAGGACTGAGCAGTTATGGGAGCCTTTGCGATGTTTGTTTACCCATGGGACGCGACGGCTCTCATACCGCTCAGTCCTTATCGAAAATTGACTCTTCTATAACTTCAGAACCAACATGCTAGATTGCATGTACAAAGACCACACGTTTTCAGCATGTATCGCTATAGTGGTGTTGCTCTGTATGTCGATACAAATGGTGCTGAAATCATTCGTGCGCAAAACGAATTAGGTAATTTTATCTACATTTCGAGACGCTTATGTGAAAACTTACTGAGCTACATTCGCAATGCTGAGCTGATCGAACTATAGTTCAGTCAAAGTTATGAATGCACGAAATGTAGGTCATAGTGACATACTTTTGCTGTAACGATATATTAGTCAGTATAATGGATCAAGTCACAAGGCGACAGGACAATACACTGGAATGTATATGACAACCGACCATATACCAAAGGTAAAATAAGTCGATGAAGAGTAAAATGTAGGTCATAGAGTGACATACTTTTGATGTAACGATATATTAGTCAGTATAATGGATCAATTCACAAGGCGACAGGACAATACACTGGAATTTATATGACACACCGACCATATACCAAAGGTAAAAGAAGTCGATGAAGAGTAAAATGAAGGTTATAATGACTGTAAGGGTGCAAATTGCTGTCGATTTGTGTAGAGCACAGTTTAGTTTGACAGAGAATCATTAATTAGATTTATGAAGACAGGTACCAGATTAAATCGCTAGACTGCAATGGTTTTAATGTTCGTGTCATGGGAGGAATCGATTTTTAACTAAGCATTCGTGTATTTAACAGTCAGACAGACTGGAAGGGAAGGTTAACTTCGATCTTTGTATCAAAAAATGTCAGAGTTGAGAGGGTACAGAAACCATTTTGTTAGCTAGTTGAAGTTCCATTATCTTTTGAGATTGTCCAGAATCAGTTACCTAAATAGCGCGAAATCTAGAAGGTTACGCTGACCGAATTGTCGCACATTTATAAAAGGCGGTAGATCCGATTAATCTGATTGGCTACGCTGAATAAGGGGCGTGTTTCCCAGAAGAAATTTCATGGTTTTTAATATGCCCCATCGCAAAATTTAGTCAGTCTACTTTTTCTGCAAGAGAAAAATATAGAGGTTGACTCCGAGATTGAATTTAGAAGAAATTCTCACGTAAAACAATTATTCAAGGGACCGGATGTCTGGAAAATTGACGGACACAATTCTGGCGGAAAACGCAAGCAAGGCTTGAAAGCACAAGGTGTTACGACTCTATGGTCTAAGAAAAATGTAACAGAAAGAAAGTGAAACCAACAAATCAAGTAAAAATCAACAAGCAATTTATTACTAGATAATTAAAATGAAAAATCAAAAAGTCACTTACAGTAATGTGTTTTGAAATCCTAATAATCCAATAAGAATGATTGTTCTAATCACAAGTCCTAAATATAGAATGTTCCGAATTCACGGCTGTGTCCTTGAATGTTATGATGTGCTAATGGTCTCCAAAGTCCTGATGTACTAGTAATCTTGATGTGCTGATGTCAAAATGAAGTATTCCAAAATATCTGAATAAGTTCAGTTAAATTCCAAAATCATCAATTAAAAATCCAAAATCCAAAAGTTTATGAGCACTGTTATAATCCAATGAATATTTAAAATAATTCCTCTCTTAGAATTTGGAATGAATTTTCACAACTGTAATAGCTCTTTACAAGACTGATGGTAATGTCAAAACTGAATAAATGTCCACCAAACATGGTATATATAAAGATTGGTCACATGACAGAATGTTCTAGAATGTGTGTCATCTTAATGGAATTTTTACTTGTAAACAACAATCAACCTTGACCTTCAAATTGAGAAAACATATTGATCAAAACAACCTAATTCAAGGACACTAGTTAAACATGGTTTTCCTGATAACACCAAGATTCAAGCAAATATTAAAGTGAAGAAACATTTATAATTTCCTAAAATATTTATAATATTATATAAACATCATACATAACACAAGGTATTTGCGTCAATCTCATGTAATTCGTTGATACCAATATAATTATTTGCTTGAAGTTATTTGCTTATATTTGCATGAATTTATTTGCTTATATTCGTAGATCAATTTACTTGATATGAGTATAACTGTGTTTGAGTTCATTTATCTGAATTCGTACAATGATCTACTTTATACGAGTTTGACAACTTGTTTGAATTTGTCGTCTTGATTGTTATAGGAATCATGTATTCTAAGAATTTCATGCATTACTTTAGTTGATATGAGTGCGTATTGACTGAAATTAACGGTGTTAAGCCATTAAGTGAAATTTCATGTATGTTAAAGACTTGAGTGTGTGTATTCACTGAAATTAATGTAGTTAAGCCATGAAGTGAATGTCATTCATTCATTTGTATAATTGAGACTGAAGCTGTTATGTCTCGTGTGATGTTAATGTGAGTCAGTGATGAAATAGCCGTTAGGAAGTACATTAATCTTATGAAACTAGGTTTGTTTATGGTCTGCCATGTTTGGCTTGACCAGATAGCCTTTGGTATCTGTTTGAATTCCGATAGGACGATATCTGATGTAACGAGAGTGGAGTAAGGGTCTATTCCCAGTAGGATATCTGACAGAAGATTTAGGTTGCTTCTCTGTTTATTTTGAAAGGGGAAATAGCTCCACCTACGTATCCAAGTACCTACGTATCCACGTACCCACCTACCCCCACACAAAGCTGAGGGCCGACAGAGGCGAGATAGAGATAGTGAAGAGGGGAAAAAAGCGAAAGAACAAAGCGAACAGCAACGGTGAATTTGGAGGGTCCAGCGTCAACCAGGTTATGCTGTTATGCAGGGACCATGACTTCGATTGTACACTCGATTATATGATGAACTAATTCTATCGTTTAAACAGATCGGCTATTTGCATAAGTATATTTGTTTTCAAATTCAGTAAATGATTTATTTCAAAAAGAAGTGTATCTTCCTAATGTAATGTATTTTCCCAGTTTGTTTATGTAATTGATTAAATTGTTATATTTCATGTACGGGGGCTCGTGTTATTCTGTTCTATATATCTGCTCAGATCTCTATTTATTCTATCTATAAGTTTCATAATTTATATTATTATTTACTCGATCTGGGCAATAACATCGAGGTCGATCATCCTCTAGAAAACGAAAACCAACCAAATAAAGCGGACACCTTGTAACGAGGGTAATAACCGCCACAATGACTTACTTTTGGCATTACAGTTTAGTTCTCCAAGTTGGATCCATATTGTAAACTACAAAACTCCGTGAAAGTGACTGAAAAAATCATATTAAGTAATGCAAACCTAGACCAAGGAATGATACAGACTGATGGACAGATAAACGGACGGATGGGTAGCAGATGAGGTTAAGATTAAATGCCTCTTTTACATTATTGTTGATCATACAAAAATGGTTTGTGTCCTCTAAAACTAATTTTAAAGGTGAAAGAGAGAGGAATTCAAAACTTTGACCTGACAGCAACATAAAACTTTAATCTCTTTTTTTTTTACTGTAAATTGTAAACAAATGTAAGTAAAAACTATATTTAAAAATTAACAAACAAGGGCCGAAAAGGAGTGAAATTTAAATGTACAGTTTTTGCATAGATAAATAACCAAATCCTTAAATATAGACTTTAACTTGATGTCTACATATAACATATCTTAAATGAAAACTTTAACCTAAAATCTTCCCATAACTTGATCAAAAAGGAAGTAAACTTCGATAAATAGAAACATTACTTAAGGTCAAGCACATGTTATTTAACAAACAGAAGTAAAAGTGAAATGCTTAGTTCCTACAAACAATAAACACACCACAAACGTTAAAATAAACTTTAATTCTTTAAATTGCCAAACATGTCAGTAAAGATGGGTTAAAAAATATTGAATAAGGACAGGCACATATCATTTAGCACACAGAAGTGAAAATAAAATGCATATTTCCTTCCACAGGCCATACACAAAACTTTAAACATAAACTCTAACCTGTTGTATGCATATAGCAAATCTTAAATGCATATATCAACCTTATACTTTCAGCCATAAATTGCAAAACAAAACTCAGTAAAATTGGGTGAAAAGTAGTAAATAAGGCCAGGCATATACTAATAAACACAAAGCAGTGAAATTGAAACGCCTAGTTCCTCATATGAGTCATACTCGTAACCTTAAATACAGACTTTAACCTGATGTCCACATCTGTCCACACCAACGCAGAAGTCGCCAAGGTCATTACATAAGCTCTCCTCTAAAATTGAAGAAGAATATACGTTGACGAATCACCTGAGAAGTTAACACAGAAGAAGAAAGATCCACGTAGAGTTGAACTTGATAGACAACTTGGGAAACGATCGCATGAGGTCAAAAATTCTATTTCAGTCTTAGGTGCCCGCAGGTCGAAACTTGTTAAATTGCTGCACCAAATGTCTAAGGAAAGACAAATTCGCGGCCTGACCGCGGTTCAAATCCAGGACTTCCCCAACTCTAGAGAGGTGTTCTACCATCTGAGCTATCGGAGTCAATGCCTTTAGCCTGTTCCTACAACATTAATGTATGCATTATTATAGCCTATGCTATACAAACTTCAGGCTATTTTAGTTAAATAAAGTTTTCAAATACTACAAGGTTAATAACTTGAATTTTGGATACACGCAGAAAATTTAAAGAAAATAATAATTAAAAAAACACTCCTATGTTTATAATCAGCGTCCCTGCAACGTTCAATGGGCATACATTTTAGGATGAAACAGCTGTGATTATGTAAATATTCTCCTACGGACGGCAAAAGGGTTACTAGTGGGGGAGTGGGGGTCAAAGGTAATTTTTATATTCATAAATGAATTCTTTCACGTAACCTGAACACCTGAACTGCATCTACACAAACTGATGTAGAGAGATCACATCTGACTTGATGTTTCACGGAAGATGGGTCGATGGCAACCAAGGTTGAAACCTAAATAATGTGTGTGTGTGTGGGGGGGGGGGGGGGAGAGGAAAAGGGGAAGTGGGGAGTGGGGGGTTTTCGGTCAAAAATAAAAAATGTGGATATTTGGCCTACTCTCAGCTGTGGTTTTGAATATGTACTAATTTGCTAAAATATTATTTGAGGTTGCGATTTTACAGTTTATAATTCTTGTACATAGTTTTAATAAATCTAAATTATAGCGCTAGAAGAGTATGTATTGACGGGAATGAAATAGAGGTTTGGATGTTTTGTTTGCAAAGTGGTAATTATATTTAAATATTCTCAACAGTGCTGTATTGGTCCACATTTAAAGGGATCGATAGGTTACTGTAATCCAAGAAGTTAAAGCTGGTGATTTATTTCTTCTGTTGAAAGGCCGTGAGTGCTATATAGAACAGGGATATATGCTTCCGTGTGTTTTCTATTGATTCATTATGTCTCTATTCGCATTTCATGAACATTGACCTAGATGTAAAGAAGACTAACGGTACAGGGTTATTAAATAAATTGCGAGCTTTTCTGTTAACAAAGATTTGCACACTTGAGGTTTATAAAGGATATCTTTTGTTGGAGGTTCGAGCCCATAAAATTGTAAAAATTGTGGGTATTAAGCCTTGCTTCTAGAAAACACTATCACAGTGCGAGAATTGCCGTGTATAAAAGGAGACTACTCAGAAATACAAGCCCATACAATTGCTATAAATCTCGAGTATTAGAGTATTAAGCCTTACATCTAGGAAATGGTGTGTGTGTATGTATATATATATATATATATATATATATATATATATATATATATATATATATATATATAGACAGACAGAAACAGACAGGCCACATACTTACATTTACGATGAAGTTAAGACATAAGATTGACTACAATTAGCTGTGTATTGAATTAGAGTTTACTGTTCACATCCATACCGAGTGTGTCCGGAACACAATGTAATTCAGTACCTAATTTTAATCTTGCTTGAAATTAGTAATTTGCTTCTTTCTATGAGCTTCTATTTTCATCTATTAAATAAATAGATAAAAAAGACGATTGAGATTCAAACGTATTAGTTAAATAAAGAACAAACAAACATTGGATGGCTAACGTCTAGAACAGTGAAAGCGCTGCCATTTGATCACCGACAAGTACATGGAACAGAGTGTCGAATATGGCAAGCGAAATAACGAACATACATGGGGTAAAACAAACATTTAAAGTTGATTAAAGTCATTATTTTGTATGACTTAACATTGCTACTGACCATAATATTCGGTTTTTACCATCCTCTCTCTCTCTCTCTCTCTGTTGGTCGGTTTGTCTATCAATTATAACATCATAGATCCAGAGAGAAAGAGAAATCTGGATCCATTGAGGTCAATCTGACAGGTCGACTGTCCAACCAACAGAAAGAGAGACCTTTAGGCATTTAAACATATTTGAATGGCCTGTTGCATAACCTTATTATAGGTTGTTGTGTGTGTGTTTGTGTGTGTGTCTGTGTTTTAAAGCATGAAATAGATTACAATATGTATGCTACATAGCCAAGGAATGTATAGTATGGCCTTCCTTTCGCCTGACTTTTGCATCATTTGTATCGTGTAACACTGTAGGAACATTCCATGGAAAGTGTACACATACTACTATAACGACTCAGGTTCCCGTAGATTACTTGGTGTATGTTCAAGTTCAAGGTTTCAATCCATCTCAAATCCTCGTTTGTCTCTCACTACACAGATTTCCATGTATTTGTTTTTCCTTGTGGCAAGAGAGAGAGAGAGAGAGAGAGAGAGAGAGAGAGAGAGAGAGAGAGAGAACGGTGTACAGAGTGGATTTCAGTGAAATTGTGCAACACATTTTATTCATTTCGAAAATGTAGATTAAACTGTGAATATGGAATTGTTCATGTTATTTTCCTATTTCATTAATGACTAGAGACTGAAAATTCATCACTGTTGTAGACAGTATAGAAACAATCGTCTTTTATTAAAACCATAATTATATGCATATTCATAAGCCATGAGCGAATCACAATTTGATATACCAACATTATTGGTGTATCAAATTGCTTTATACCAACACTTATATATGACGAAAAAAAAGAAAAAAAAAAAAAAAAACAACTGACAAACAACAGCGCAATGGTGTGAAACCAGCCCAAGTGACTTCGGAATTTAATGATTTATTTCTCAAAGGCAAAAAGCTACATAGGACGATTATTCAAACGAGACAAAAACAAAACACAAAAACGTAATTACTTCACAGAATCTTCTTGATGTTTAGCTGTTGATATGTACATAAACGATGCAAGAAAAAATGAATAAAGGGAACCAAGTTGTACGGTACTACTTGCTACGATGCATCTTAAGTGAACACTCGCAAGATGGAAAGTGGTTAGAACAAAGGAATCTAATTAATGACCTACGTAAGTGCACGCCATCTGTACGGCTGTCGACAACCGTCTAATAAAAAAGTTTATCCCCGATTTAGTATTTTGTTGAAAGGGCAATTAGTTCAAACTAGCAAACGTTTTGTTCTAAAGTAGTACGACAAACTTTTGTTGTGACTAATTAAAAAATGAAATAAAATTATATGCATTTTTTATATTTCATAAAACGTTTGGTACAAAAAAAAAATTAAAGATGAGATCATAGGTTTGAGAAAGCGAAATAATGGCAGGAAAATGTGATTTTGGTAGTAACTGAACTTATTATACAATTTTTAAAAAGTACACTTTTTCAACTAGCCTCAGTCAACTACTGTATAAGAAAATAATCATAGACTTTTCATTTCTTATTACGAAACAAAGAAATTAAATGTCAAAATGAGTCTCCTCAGATCAGATTGGGAAACTAAAACAAATGGGAAACAAAAACCCTGTGGCAAATTATTCCCTTTCCCCGGCCACACTTTCAATGATGTAATCCTGACTAGAATTTCGTATAACTCAAAATGGTGCTGAGAAAATAGGAAATCCAAATAAATCTATTTGATTCGCCGGTTGCGAACACTCAAACCCGGCAGTTTAAATCAAGAAGAATCCAAACCGGCCAATTCCCGTGTACAGATACCATTTCCTACAAAAATTACCAAATCAAAATTTCCTGCCATTAATTAGCTACATCATCAGTAAATAATAGTGCTAAAATACCGGCGACATCTTCTGATACGAAAATACCTCAGAAATAGTTTTCTGTCAGTAACCGAATCAAATCTTTAATGAGCAAAGAAAATAATAATGGACTCAAAAGAACATTCTTGTCTAGTTCACGGTGTACAATCAAAGTATTCTGTGAAGCCTTCGCTTGATTTTACACATGACCGCAAGTCACAGTACATTGAATTTAAAATTGTTAAAATTGCCCATTTATACATTTTGAAGGAAGATACTTCCACAATTTATTATGATCGTCTAAAGAGCCTTTCTATAACAGTGGTGTGATAAGTAGCATAGTACACTTGAAAGTCAGTTTCTATCCCATTTGAGACTCAAGCCTTTCCAGATATGAGTCTCACTGTGTACAACTTCAGATATAGGTTGGTTCAGAGCATCACAACCTGAGTGATATATATATATATATATATATATATATATATATATATATATATATATATATATATATATATATATATATACATATATACATATATACAAAAAGGAAGTTCCTCCTCAATACTATCATCAACATCTCCTTCGGAAGATAATATGGCCTATATTCACAAAACTAGTATAGCTGGCTCAGTGTGTGACAGATATATTAGTTTTGCTAATATAAGTCCTATTACCACAAGATCTTAGCGATCAAATTTCAGGCCCGTGGTCCCATCGTCCAATGGAATCGCTACATTTGTGCCACGTGAGACGTTAGAGAACTAGTCGACCGATGAGACAATTGCCACGCCACCCGGGTTCAACTTACCCCCTACCAGATACAAAAGTACGTGCACTTTTATTTTTTACCAAGATGCAGCAGGTCAGGATTAACATCGTCATACGTATATATCGAACCATCAATCACTAGTTTGTCATATTTCAAAAATGCAAAACGGTTGATCACTTATATAGGGAATTAATGCCTTCCTGTTAGTTCTCTCTCTCTCTCTCTCTCTCTCTCTCTCTCTCTCTGTAAAGTTATCAGCAGAACCCTCTCAATCTGATCACGTACATTTCGCAGCATGGTTTCCTTGTCCATTGAATTTGACAATTATTCGTTGATCAGGTTTATTGTGTCTGTCTTATATTAATCAAATGACGTGGTATTAAATGAAATGATGAATTCAGATTCCAAATGACGTGTTATTAAATTAAATGAATTGAAGAACAAAACGGAATGATGAATTCATATTCCAAATGACGTGGTATTAAATTAAATGATTTGAAGATATTCAAAATGAAATGACAGAATGATAATCAAAGTTGTATAAGTTACACAAGATGTGAAGTATAATAAAAGTACATGCCATAAAAAGAAATTATTTCAACAAAGAAAAGAACGTAATGTAAATAAATCCAATATCAAATAACTTGTTTACTGCTGAAATGATATGACGAGAAAGAACGTAATGTGGCACGAAGTGTATGGAAAGTAAAAGGTTTAATAAAGTCTCCTTGGCCTAGAATTACAATATAATGTCAAACTGCAAATCATTTAGCGAAAACCCAAAATTACACAGGGTGGCGCTGCCATCCATGACACATGGTGCCAAGACGCCCGTCGATATTTTCTTTTGCAGGCGACACTCAGACAGCCAAGATCAAATTCGTCGAATTATCGATACCAAAAGAAATCTATAAGGTAAGTGTTTCTTCTCTTAAGATAAAATTATCACTATGGTGCATGCATGTTAGAGGCCGTTGCGGCGCGAGGGGGTGGGGTAGGGGGGGGGGCAATTGCTCTCGGGCGCCAGGGGAGGGGGGACCATCGTCAGCTTTTTTTTTTTTTTTCTTTTTGTAGCTATAACGGGGGCTTAGATAGGGGGAGGGAGGTAGGAATGAGGTTGGCAACTGACATAAAAACTGTTCTCTATATCACAGTAGGGGCGCTACTAAAGAACATTGCCCCCCCCCCCACCCCCCACCCCCCCCCACTGGTTGGAGATATTTATTTATTTATTTATTGTTAAATAGGAGTGGTCCAAAAATGTTATTGGATAGAGGGGGATACGGGATTTTAAATTTTGATGTAACAACTTTTAAGGGTTTGAGCACTCTCTACCATGTAACTACGGAAGTCCGGCCTTGAGAGGAAAAATCCCCGCTCTAACCCAGACGTAATGCATGAGAAAATCATGCATTTTAAACTTCCTGGTACAGATAAGGTTCGAAATAAATTTTTACGGAATTATTTCCAAGTGCAGGTATCTATATTTTGCATTCGTTAAATAATCAGAAGATAAAAAAAAATATGTGTTATGAATTTATGTTCAACTTGCTCGGATTACATATTCAGTAGCCGTGAGTAGCTTTTGTTTACATCTAGAAGTAGGTCATACAGTAAGACTGTTATGTGTCGTACGTAGATCCTACAGGTTAGCTACAACATATTAACCTTGTTTAGTGATTTCTTCACATTAAAAAAAAAAAAAAAAAAAAAAAAAAAAAAAAAAAATTCAAATCTTATTTCAAAGTGCACATATACATGTGTAATTTAACTTTATCTTAAGGTTGAAGATCATACTGCACTACACAAGAGCGGTTGAAAACACTTACATGTACTTACGTACGCACGCATGGACTGAAAGATTAAAATATAAAATGTTCTGTCGCAGAAAAGCGCTGAACGATAAATCAATGTGAAGCCAGTGCATCGAACAACCTGAGTGCAAGAACTTCAGATGACACCGTTTATCTGGAGTTCCTAAAATTTTAAACAGTTATGTGCTAATTACAGAACGTTTTATCCTACTGCGTTTAAACAGACTGATCATAAGGTCTATTTTCTCTTGGAAATAAATATTTAATACGTTTTATAACAGAGTTTCAGTGAAAAAGCGAGAAGTGGTCTTTTTATTTTTATAACTGTCAAACAAGTACAGGCAGATCAAATAAAAATATCCCTTGTACTTCAGCTACTACTTATATATAAACAATGACAAAATCAAATGAGGTAATTGTATATGTGAGCTTATATCAGCTATAAAAAAAGAAATGTAACTGAGAGATGTTTTATCATTGTGTTGTTTAAAGAAGGGTAATTACGCCTATTCTCCTGATTGGATGGTATTTGGTCACCTGTTACATAACCATCTGGAATACGCCTATTGGTGTACAAAAATATCGTGGACATAGGAAATTCCAAGAAATCGACAATAAATCAAGAACTCAAACGGAAGAAGATCTTAGACACTTTCTTCGAAGCAGGGTTTGAAATTACCCGTTTGCAAAGCATATTTCATTTCTTTTTTCCGAGGAACTTGATTGACTGAAAATGGTATTAGGCGCATGAAATGTCTCTTTGAAAAATTTTATAATGATTTTCAAAATGTTTGGACTGATAAGGACTTATCGTACAATTCAATGAAATGAAACGACTGAAATTCAATTAACATATTTCTAAACTATCTCTATATGTAAAGCAAATGATAATGTTCTATTAGCTCACGTTACGCACTCACATACACGCGCACACACACACACACACACACACACACACACATGGATTTATTTCGAGGTATACTAGCTTTGAGTATAACTTCTTAACGTTGAATTGAAATATTTATATAACTGAAGCTCACTGACATGACCTTTTTTTTTTCGTTTCTTCACTGTCTGCCTTCTGCAAGATTTGCACCAGATAAAAATTGTAAATCAAGTTTTGTAGCAGTAATGCTTGACATAAATGGATTTTAAAAATTGATAAAGTAAATTATAATAATTATCGATGCATATGATGATTGTGATACACTTACAATGAATTTGTAACTTGTAGGTGGTGACTTATAATATGTTCCTACATTTATGGCTTCTCCACCAATTAAATTGTATATTGTAATGCCGGTTGATCTCACTGCTAGTGATGTGATTTATTGTTCTATGTAAAATGACGTGATGCGTAGTTTTCGCGTTCAAAGAGTAGTTTCCATTCATTTGCTCTGTTAAACAGCCAATAACGATCGCGACGCGATCGCATTAAAACTTCCTGTAATGCAACAAGCACGCTACTTCATACTTTTCAAACTAAAATTGGAAGTATGTTTGAAATTTTAATTTCTATTTATATATCTTGAGTCAAACAAATTTTGTACTTTGAACGAAGCGAATACTGACAGAAGTTACGGCCAAGGTGATAGATGACCCAAAGAAAACCCCTCACCAATGATAGACAAACACTAATGACGTATTCATGATCACTTCCTCAACCTTGTTTTAAAATTAGTTGCATACTTTTATATTAAACCTGGATCCAAGTATACGAAATGAAAATTCCCATGATTTACATTTTCTGTATTGGAAACTCATATGAATGATTTCGCATTAGTAAAATATGTTACACTCATAAGATCATTATATTTCAGTACCAAATACTCTTTCCTGGACAAGGTAAAGTGTTATATGTACATCCAAAATCTGTGTGACTTTTTCAAAAGCAATAATTTCTTTTAACACAGGATATGGACCAAGGTGAGTCGGAAGTAATAAAAATGACACGAACATTTGACAATGTACCTCAGGAAAACGCGGAACCTAGTCACCATGGGATAACAGAATGTCACGAAGATTACGCTCTTTTGAAGGAAAGCGAACAAGAAAGTCACGAGCCTGTGCAGAATTATCATCTTTATGTGGAGGGGAAAACATTCGATTCTAATGATAGCTCAGTTGATTCAGGTTATGAAAGCAAAGACCCCAGTCAATGCAAATTAATAAACAAGGAACCACATGTGAAGTCAAGACTTGGAGCAGATCTTGACGTTGAACAGGATGACGGAAAAACCGTAATTATTTCACAAGGTGTTGAAATTGAAAATAAGTGTGAAAATTATAAAAGAGTGAGAAAACTGAAATGTATTTGCCTGTCAATTTCATTCGTGGGAAACATTGTGCTCATATTAGTGATAGTACTACTGGCCACAAACATTAGAAATAGTGTTGAGAACGAAGGAGAAAATTGTCAGTTACAACATTTACCGAAACAGATCTTACAAGACTCATTGTGCATACCTTGTAACAATCTTGGGTCACATTTGACGACAGAAGGCACGTTGTTTGATGTATTTTCGCCTTGTGGCCTTAAGTTTTGTTGCGTGAGAAATGATGCCCTTCAGAAGTTTTACCTCCTCGTAAGTATGCTCTCTCTCTCTCTCTCATATATATATATATATATATATATATATATATATATATATATATATATATATATATAATTCTGAATAACCAACAGGATTTACTACAAGAACTAAATCTCTTAGAAAGTAGACTCCATTTCTGCAAGATTCATGCAAAGATAACAAAAATAGTTGGCTAAATTTTAATGAACAATATGAAAGTGGACAATGTAATGAGGTACCGCTGACACCTAATTATAAATTTTCTACAAGTATTTTTGACATTTATCCGTTATTCAGCTCGTGTTATTACTAGTAAAGATCTTCTTATTAAATATATAACTGGCAGAATGCTTTAGATCTAAAAAAAATCTCAACTTTAATGTCATCCATTTGTTCAGAGGCTCTAAAGATGAATTATGTTACATTGCATAAACCGTCATAATTGCAGGTATACACGTATGATAACAAAACCCTAAAATGGCCAACGTCATGCAGATACATTCAGTTTTTACAATTTGTGAAGATATTTTACATTTGTTTTAAGGTATTTTCAACACTATATATATACACTTTTTTATCTACAGATGTTACAGGAAGGACATACAAGCGAAGGTAATGTTTGTACCTAAGTATACAGTTCTTTAGATCCTTTAAATAATATCAGTTGTACAATATGTACCATATCTATCTAGGTATCTATATACATACATACATATATATATATATATATATATATATATATATATATATATATATATATATATATATATATAAGGAAGACAACGTACCCTTAGAAAATATACACTATCATAAAAGTGTTATGCTTAAAAGTACATTTTTAGTCTTACAATATTTAGTAATTTATAAGCTGAAGATCAGATTACAATTACATGGCTTGCAAAATAACAAGTAAGCATACCGTATGCAAAATAATACCTTCTCAGAGTGCCACATTTAAAATAGTTATTTTTGCCAAAAAATCAAAGTGTTAAATTTGATATTACAGAAAGAAGGAAATATCAGTTCTAGTCCCGTAATGACTGAGAAAATGAAAGTCATTTGCTTTAAATAAAGTACATATATTTCTTACTGTGAATCTGTACCTGGAAAGACATTATTATTATTATTATTATTATTATTATTCTCAAAATTACAGCCACCACTAAGCGCCTTGCTGCAGTAAACAACGCTGAAGTCAACAGAACGCTGAACACCTGGCGTTCCAGGGAAATTGCAGCTCACCTGTATGCAAATATAACATCATTACCAGGTGAGAATACTAGAATCAATCAGATTCACTGATGTGAGATTGGGAAATTCCATCCAAGGGTCATAGTTTGTAGGCAAGGGCGACGTTGTGCCCGAAAAATTCCCACATTTACACATACGATTAATTATTTTTTCTCTAATCTATGTGTCAATTACGTTGTTAAAATAGTAATAGCGGATGTACTACCATACACGTATTCTGTAAAAATGTAGTGGACATACTTTGATTTAAAGAAAAGATGATTTTCATTTCATGTCACCAGGTGCACTTCTGTTGATAGGTGTATACCATATAGTTTTCTCACAAACTTTATCACGTATAGATCATACAGGAATGAGGGCAATGATGGTTTCTGTTCGCATGCTAGAAAGTATTCATGCTTTCACATACAAAGAAATATATGGATTCTCTCTTCAGGCGTTCCAGATGAGACAGCACGATCACACCCCTCAGAATATGAGAAGAAAAACATTCTCATCGGTTTTATACTTGGCTCACCTGGTAATAAGACCAAATGAGCTTATGGTATAATCCTTGGTACGTCGTGCGTACTCCATCGTACATCGTCCATCATCCATTCGCAGATGCATTTTACAGCTTCTTTTGGAAATGCACGCAACAGAATTTGACTAAGCATCCTGGCATAAATGTCGTTCATATTTGTGCAAATGATCCACGTTCAAATATGTCCGTCCTTACGAAAAAAGAAAAGAAATTCCTTTAACGACTTCTCAAAAACAGCTAAAGAGAACTGTATCAAATTTGACAGCAATTATCCTGTCATAAAGGTATTTAAAACTTGTTTAAAAGATGCCGAGTGATCATCAAAAGAAAAAAACCTTCAAACAACTTCTTCTCAAACACACACACACGCAGAGAGAGAGAGAGAGAGAGAGAGAGAGAGAGAGAGAGAGAGAGAGAGAGAGAGAGAGAGAGAAAATGACAGAGAGAGAATGCCGGTTTTATAATTACCTCATCCGGCCATAGTACCAAGTGAGCTTATTGTATGGTCCTTTGTGCGTCGTGCGTCATCTGTCGTTCGTTCGCAGTTGCTATTTACTACTTCTCAAAAGTCTGCCAAATAGAATTTAACCAAATTTGAGGGAAAACATCCTGGTATGAAGGTCTTTCAAATTTGTTCAAATTATTCTAATCCATCAAAATTGGCTTCCTTTGCTAAAAAAAGAAAAATCTTTAAACAACTTCTTCTCAGACACCACTCAACTGAATTTGACCATATTTGATAGAACTCACTCTGACTCAAGCTCTTTCAAACTGATTCAAATGATGCTGATCCATCGTCAAACATGGTCACCGTTACTAAGCTTGGAAAAGATTTAAAGCTTAAACAAGTTCTCAAAAACTGCTGATCGGCGTTCGACTAAATTTGACAGAAAGCATCCTGACATAGATGTCTTTAAATTTATACTTATAATGCCGATCTACCATATGGCAGTTGTCACTAAAATATACAAAACCCAAACGACCTTTCCTTAAACACCGGTGAGCAGAATTTTACCACATTTGACGTAAGGCATCCTGTTTGGAAGATCTTTCAAATTCGTTTAATGATTGCGATCCACCATCAAATATGGCCGCCGTTGCTAAAAATAGAAAAAGTTTTAAATATCCTGCCACAGATAACTTTCAATTTGCATATATGATGCCGCTGTTGCTAAAAATATAAAAACCAAAAACTACTTTTTCTTAAACACCGCTAAAAAGAATTAGACCAAAGGACTATATTGAATAAGGGCCGTTTTCTCCCCCTCTCCAAATGTCTTCGTATGATGTATATTACCAGTATGAGTTGATTTTATTTAATTTTGGACATAAGTTTTGTGTTCACATGCTGGTTGCCATGAAAACCATGTGTTAAGAATATATTAAAGAAGACATGCTCATTTTTTTTATTTTTTCCATGTATTTTTCATTGAATCTGCCTATCCATAAAGTGTTCACTAAATTTAAAATGACATTATGTATTTTCTTTATTTATCTGATATAAAGTTGCATAAAACAAGGTGTTAATTTGTTACAAAAATGACCAGAAATAAACCCGAGTAACCCATGATGAATAAATCTAACTTAAAAGTCAATATGAAACTGTTTTAAGTTCCGTTGTAAAAAAAAAGGACAGTCACTGATAATACCAAAAACTGTGCGTTTGAAACATTGTTTAGTATTGTTGGTTGACATGATTGATGATGAGGCCTAGAGACCTCTTATTACTCGAAATATTGGCGTTGCAATATTTTACTTTATTTCGTGGCAATACACACACACACACACACACACACACACACACACACACACTGTCTAATATAAGATCTAAACCTTTGTACGATTTAAAACTGGGTTGAGTCGTGTGGATTTATTTTGTCTTCCTTGTCCAAAACTTATCTATACCTGTCATCTCGTACTGAAGATCTATGTGCACTTCAAATCGTTTCTACCCTTATAAAAGGTACCCGCACAAGGAGATAAGAAAAGAAACAAAACACTAGCTTTACCTCAAGTATTCTTTGTATATTTAATTTGAATATATAGGGTTACAATAATTAATAATGTTATAAATTGCATCTCTAAAAACGTTGTTTTGTGGAACAGCCAAACACATTTCACATATTACTCTATAGAAATAGAAGCGGAAATAGCACACGCTATATGGTTCAACCGTGATTTATATAATCGTTTCAGATATAGCGTTAAAATTAATTATTTTGTTTGTATTTTTACTCAAAAGTTTCATTTTGGTGGGACAGGAGGAACGTGATACAGTAATTAAAGGATTTGTATCGGAATAATATGATGACACTGATCAACAAAATGTAATTAAATTTTGTAGCCCTTGGAGCTGGAAATATTAGAGGTTACTGTTGGATACTACCTTGCTAAAAGATGGTTGCAAGTATTGCATATTTGAATTCTTGGCTCCATATTCTTGAAACGTTTTAAGCAAAACTCAAACTCAAGCTTAAAATCAGAAAACTTAGATGTATTATAACTTTGACTAAAATGAAGCCAGACTCGTAGAACTTTCTGGATGTTCTAAACTTCAATTCTTCTATTAGCCTGCTAAATTTCGATTACGATGATTTCCTCCACGTATAATAGCTGAGTTTGTTGTTTTGAAATTATTCTTGAGTTTCTTGCTTAACAAGTTTAAAAAATACGGGGCCTGGTCTTCTTTGCTGCTCCTGGGTGTATATCTAATAAGAAGAACAAGCCATTTTGATTTAGGTTTAATGTGGAACATTACAAGGACTCAGCCTGATAAATACAAAAATGAAACAAGTACTAGTATCCCAATACAATACATATGTGTGAAACATCTTCATGCTAGAATGATTTCTTTCAAATTTGGTCAATATTGAATAAAGACTGTTTTCTGCTTCTGTTTTTATGGAAAAGTAAATATTGTTAAATTTCATGACTCTTTGTTAATTGTGTTTTTCAAGATACAAATGAAACTCTCCTACATTCATTATGTTTATTGATTTCCATTTCATGCTGATAAACGACCTTTTGAATATGGGCTGGTGTTAGAAATTGCAGAATAAATGCTCCATTTGGCAATTTCATAATCAAAATTAGATATGAGCGCAGTCTTGATCCAAAACGAAATTTCAGCAGAAAAAGTATTTCTTATGAGCAAACTTGTTTTCAAAATATCATCATGGAGCAAGATTGCGCTGATATCTAAAGCTACAAATTCACAAGTTTTACGGTCTAAGTAGCGTTAGCATTTTCTTGCTGTCGCACTGTTGGTATCTCAATGTCCACAACGCGTATATAAATAGAACTGCAAGATCCACTGCATTTTATTCTATTCCTACCAGTAATGTACTCAAAAAAGTCAGAAAAAACAACAAAAAAGATTTTAAACAATCTTATTCATTTCTTTCTTACATTTTTTATCCTTTCAAACATGTGGCTTGCCTCGAGCACATGGCTCAGTTTTGTGGGGGTGGCATCAGCGGGGATTCAGAAACTGAGTGGCGTCTATAATACGTAGCATTTTATTGTTTAACGTTCCTTAATGGATGCCATAATTAATAGGAACACAACTTGATTTATGTTGCCTACAAATGAGGTACAACAAAAGGATTTAACGTTTTTTATTTTATGCTAGGCAGTGAAATACTGGATTTTCCGAGTGATATAATTGTGATATTTCACTGCAGTGAAAAAATATCATGATATTTTTTCACTACCAGTCAATAGCTCGCGTGGTGTAGTGGTATAGATGGCAACTTAACATCACGGCGAACCGGGTTCAAATCCAGCAACAGACATCATTTTTTTTTGGTTTCATTTTCTTTTTATCTGATATTTTACCTTGAATTGGGAAGAAGCATTATGTAACTACTGATATTTTATGCGCAAATATACACAAAACAGACAATACGGTTGAGCATAAAATAAAAAGAATATTTGCTTTCTCCGAGTGAATAACGGATATATTTCATCTCGTGGGTGAAAACCGAAAGCACCCTGACATACATGGCATTCAATTTATACATATGACGTCGATCTGCCATCAAATAGGGCAGTTATTACAAAAGTACATAAACCTTAAACTACATTTTCTTAAACACCGGGCAACAAATTTTGAACAAATTTAACAGAATGCATCCTTGCATAAAGAGTTTTAAAATTTTTACTAATGATGACGGTCAATCAACCAATAGGGCTGCCGTTACTTACAATAGGCAAAACTGTAAACGACTTTTTCTCAGAAACTGCTCAGCAGAAATTGACGAAATTTTGACAGAAAGTATTCTAGTAATAGAAGCTTTTAAAGTTTTTTTAAATGATACAATTTGCCATCAATATTTTCTCCGGTAGTAAAAAAGGAAACTCCATTATACGGCCTCTTTTCAAACACGACTCAACAGAATTCGACATTTTTCAGAAGGCATTTTGGCACGTAAAGGCTTTTAAAGTTTATACAAATGTTACCAATTCGTCATCAATTATGGCTATTGTTACTAAAAATAGGAAAACCTTTTATAACTTCTTATAAAACACCACTTAATAGACTTTGGTCAAATTTGACAGTAAGTGTCCTAGCTTGAATCCCTTTCAGGTTTGTACAAATTATGCTGTTTGTGCCATCAAATATGGCTGCCGTTAGTAAAAGCGGAAGAAAAATTATCACAACATAATTAAAAAAATCTGCTGAACCAAATTTGACCGACTTTGACACAAAGGATCGTGGCCTGGCCTTGGGGCCTTTTAATACTAGACAAATGATGCCGATGTGCCAACAATTATGGCTGTCGATACAAAATCTAGAGAAACTTGAAAATATTTGTTTCCATAACACATGCTATTGGAAGACATTTCTAGAGCAAGTATCCTACTGACCAAGATTTCTTTATAATAAAGCAAGGGAAGTAACCTACGATATAACTATTTCGAATCATAGGTTACGTGTTATGCTGAGTTCTTACCCTTCCAGAAAAAAAGTTTACAACTGAGAAGAACATTATTTTGAGAATACAAGTTGCATACATTTTAAAAGAACAAGTTTTAAAATTAACAACAACAACAACAACAACAAAATGCACGTTGCGGATTATAATTAATGATCTATAATTTAACCTGAAGAAAAATAGGAAATAGGAATAACACTCGAAGTTGAAAACAATTTCATAATATAATTATATTTGCAAGATAAGTTTGTAAAATCCCTGTGGTTAGCATGCTGTACTCCTACGCAGGAATACCTGATTTTAATCCCTGACTAGTTGGCTGCCTTCTTATATCTGTAGGGACGACAATTTGCTCCCATTGTTCAGCAAAACTAACCAAAAACACTTTAAAGATAGCCTAGACAAATCAAACCAGAATGGTGTACATCTCTGTTGCGCACCAATATTTGTTTTACTAAGGAAAACAGCTGTGAAGGAATTTACTAGTAATAAAGTATATACTCAAGGCTCAAGATCTAAAAACGTATGGGATGCACACGATTCAATATCTTATTTTCTTTACATATTTAATCATAATCATATGCAAGAGAAAACGTTTGTCTTATAAGGAACATATTTCTTGTAAAATAAAAAAGACCAACAAAAAACAAGGTTATAACTTTATTTTGAGAATTGTTGGTAATAGAAAACTTGACTGCATTTGTATTTCTTGAATATCTTGAAGCAGGTTTTATAAGTTTGGTTAAATGACATTTCACAGCAGTTGGTATTGCCCAATTAAACTGCCCGAAACATTTGCCTGAAACATTCATTGCTTACATGTTATCACATGTATTTTAAGGTATTTCATATATTCAGTGACACTGCCCACAAATTATTGTATACGTATATTTGTTTGTTGTTTTTTTTATTTTATTTTTAGCTTTTAACAAAAACAAATATAATAACCCAATATGCTTTCCTCATAAAACACGTTTCCACTTAATTACTAAAAGCAAAAAAAAAAAAAAACAAAAAAAAAAAAGACAGTGACCTTAGAAACAGAAAAAGGAAATTTGGTACTCAATTCAGGATGATCAGATAGTGGGACTCAAACCTGAAACCTTATCTTCACGTGAGCAACCTCAGCTCCCTTGGATGAAGATCTCAATAGTATCCAAGTTAAGATTCCAGGGCAGAGTTCCAGGGGGCTAAGGACAGACCCAGTAATTAATGCTGACCGCATAGTTTACCCCCTCCCCCTCTGTAGTACCAAGTAAATGTATATACGTTAGGGTAGGGCTATGAACAGTTTCCAAGTTATAAATTAAGACCAATTGAATTAATTGACTCAGGGGACAATGCTAGTCATATATGGTCTATGAAAGAAGATAAATCACACCAACCTTAATAGACAATGTAGCATCCATGTGCTCCAAACCTTTCTTTTCTCTCTATAGTTTTAGTCCGTTTGTGAATTTGCATTTGCAAGCTTAAATATCTCAACTACACTGGTGAGTGACATCAAGCCCACTTGGACCTCTTGTTGATGAACACAAACACCTTTACATCTGTGACGTAACCATCAGCAAATAAAACAGCCCAGCACCATGTAGTGGTAATCGAAAGGTGATACCATAGTAACGATTACAGCCGTTTTTACTGGTTTCTGACAGAACATGATACAGCCCCTACGTTTTGTGTCTTTTGTAACGTTTTTATCTTTCTGGTGTTCTATACTATATATCCATACTGTGCGCTTTGTGCTCCCCCCCCCCCCCTTTATTTGCTGTTTCGTCTTCTTCACACCTTCATCTACATTATTATTATTAGTATTATTATTATTATTACTAGAAACGCTTACCTGGCAGACGGATGCTGGTTTTGGCTCGGCCTTCCTTAGGGGCGTAACTTTGACCCACGAATCAAGACTAATGGTGCCACGGGCTGGATATTACTTTATCTACTCTGCAGTCACCTTCAAATGCCAATATAGTTTAAAGCCCCGTCTGCATTTGATCAACAGACAACACCGAGGGCGTCCTAATGCAGGAGTTCAGCAGTTACTGTTGAGCAAGAGCAGTGAATGCGGACCTGATGGATTCTACACCAGCTTTCTGGCTGGCGTGCTGAAATTGACAAGTAATGATGAGATATCCGTAAATTTGACGGAGGATTCTCTCTCCAGTGTTTATGCATCATCGCTTTCTAATTTCTTTGGTATTTATGTAATATAGTTTTGATAGGTTCTTTATAGATACATCATAGTCACATAGCTACCTACCTTCATACATGCATACAGACAGACATACAAACTTACAGAGCGCCCACGATATAATGGCAGAGTGTTTGCATTAAACAAGAGTATATTGGACGAAAATGGTAGTGTTCTGCTGGTTGATAGGAAATATTGACCTGCGATTGTGTGTACACTTCCGATTAATATTCCCGCTAGATGGTCAATACAGCAAATATATGATCGTATTTACTCCACAACTCTACAAATGTTTACAGAAATGCTGTGACTTCGGACTTTAATACTAGCAGTGAATCACACTGACTCATCAAGAAACGCTTGCCATGATTCAGGATAATTTATTTCTTGTAGTTGTAACCCACTAAATTAAACATCCTTATAAAACAATGTTCTTCAAAGCTGTTGGACTATTTTAAATACATGTGTATTTTAATGTTAATACTGTTCAACCCTACTTTAAGATATTTTGGAGTATATACTCTTCTTTCTATCTGATCATTTGATTTATCCCATAAGACCCCCCCCCCCCCCAAGAAACAAGCGAACAAAAGAACAACAACAACAACAAAATGATTAAGTGCATTCATAGTAGTTTCTGATCATAGGCAATTCCCAGAAATTAACTTTTGTTATCAGATCAAACTCAATGAAGTCACTGCAACTGCTGGAAACATTCCCCATTTCACTGAAACACTATGCAAACAATATAGCATAATTCCTTTTAAATCATTCTAGTTAAATTGTTATTCTTTTTCAGCAATATAATTGTATCGATCCCAACCTTTATACTTCTGTCATTAATTCTGAATGGAACTTTTAGCACACTCATCTACTTTTATCTTGAATTTCAAGTGTCTGTTTTTGTATTTTAATATAGCTGTATTTTTTACGTTTCGTGTACAAATTTCATTTCTTTCTGCTCAATACAACGCTTACAAATATTATTTGTTATTACTTGTTATTGTTTTATATTATTTGTTATTATTTGTTATTACTTGTTATTGTTTGATTTTATTTGTTATTATTTGTTATTTTTTGTTATCATTTGATATTTTTTGTTATTATGTGTTAATCTATAGAACTTGAATGTTGATATTTGCTGATTTATTTTTAAAAGTTTTTTTTTTTCCTTTTTCAAGAAAGTAGCTGTAGAATCAATTCAAAGTTAAGCTTACGAAATGTTGGTCGTTAAAATAATCGATCCTAAATAAATATGTCACTTTTTCTTTACACATGCAATCTGTAAATTGTCTGTGACACCTTATAGTCACCATTATATGTATACAATAGTTTAAATAATAGGCATCATGCTTGTCATTCATTCTCCTTGGATTAATTATAAGCAGAGTTTTGCTGCATTGAACATAAGTGCTGTTAATGAGTAAAGTGCGTCAATAACCTCAAAAAATATCCGATTTGTCATAATAAAGAGCAGAATAACGTACAAATGCAGTATGTGCAGTCTCATGAATATTTTGAATATTTCTATCATAAAGAGTCAGTGATGTGTTGATGATGTGTTATTTCAATGAGTTTATAATGGATGGATGTTTTTAAATATTTGGAGTTTCTATTTTACTTTCTTCTTTTGTGCACCATGTATATTTTGAATATTTTTCTAGTGACAAATTTATTAATATAATTTCGTTTTGTGAAATACTTACAGATTTTGAAGTTATCACCATGTAAGTCTTTTCCATTTGCATTATCATAATATCGATAATGTTTTGACCGAGTTATCTGGTAATTTTTTGTAATGTGCAATTGTGTTTGTGATGTTACCGAAACTGAGTTTGTAATCACGTTTGTTTACTCTTTATTAAATTGTTTATTTCTTTCAAGTCGGTTGTGCTCAGATGATACATTCTTAAAAAAAAAAGTCTCAAAACGGGAAAGCCTGATCCATGAATTATTATTGATGCGCTCTTTCAGACAAGTTACAGTTCAATTAAGGATATATATATATATATATATATATATATATATATATATATATATATATGTGTGTGTGTGTGTGTGTGTGTGTGTGTGTGTGTGTGTGAAAAATCATATTCTCTGATGTAAATTTCAGATTGACATACAAAAATATAGTATTGGAAAAATGAAATTTAGTATTAAATTATATAAAATCCGTAACATAACCAACAATTACACATTATCAAGATAATACCTAAGTAAATGATACATCAGCAACTGTTTAACTATTCGGAAGGTGTTCAGAGTTTGTAGTATTATTACAATATTTTGTGTTTCGTCTTTCAATCTGAAATTGGCAGCAAATAATAACACCCCGATTAACAGTTCTATTTATACAAATCTGACGTATTTATAAATTTGGGGGCAATTGCCTTAACTCCATGTGATGTTCGCGCATGGATATCTGTAGAATTATATTTTTAAAATTATATATTGTATGGATTTTTATTTTGAATGATTATATTGGCTCACCGTACATATAATTAAAATATCCAAATCAGAACCGAACATTGTAACTACAGAGTTGTCTATATTGAGGGCTCCAGATGTTCTGAAAGACTGAAGCTTCTATTCTTCATTGCAATGTGAAATTTATACCACAAATTTGTGCAATCAATGTCCCGAACGAATTAATTAATTACTTAACCAGTTTCTATAGTCATTGTCGCATCAGTTTCAGATGCCAGTAAATTGAAGCCGTATAAGAAAATAAGAAAAGATTTCAGGTTTTGTGAGGGTAATTTCTCTTTCGTCCATCAGGTAGTGTTTATACTAGAAAAGGCGTGTAAAGTGTGGCGTAAATTTGCTTATTTCTCTTAATTTTTTAATTTTTTTCTTCTTGAAATTTATCTCAAGATGTGTCATGAAGTTACAAAACCTATTACACAAATGTAATAAAAGATTGATTCCAACAGTCATGAAAATGTGAATATGTCATAATGACAAATATTTACCAAACCGTTGTTGCAAGTATTTACGTTGGTTAACAGTACGTCACGTGATGCATTAAACTGAAAGTTATTAGTTCATAACACAAGAGGTTGTACGAATAAACATGTGCTACTTTGCAAAACAACGTCATCAGTGCACATATATACGTATGAGTACAAAACGTTAAACGGATAAGACTGATTTCGAGCTCTACTCTTAGCAAACTAAGCAAAGCAATACTGTTTAACTAGTTAAAAAATTAAAATGGACAATAATCGGAAAAGCTAGATATATATCATGGAATGTAATATAGTTTCCAATATACCCGTAGTGTCACGCGCAATGTCAATAACGTCACGAGAAGTCGTTCATGATGGTTTGTGATCCGAACGCGTAAATTCGTCCAGATGAATATAATTTAAATCAATAAAAAGGAACATTTAAGTTTGCATGTCACTTTCCATTCAGAAGAATCATACTCAAAGTGGGCATTGATAGAACATATTTCAGTTTCTTAAATCTTAATGGGGACACCGTGACAGTCTTGAGAAGTCAAACTCAACGGCACTCAGTGCAGGTGTTATGAAGGCTCTCAACATTACCACGTACATGATATAATTTATCATTCTAAGCTGAAGGTGAGTAGTTATATCAGCCACTAGTAGTTATATGGCCCAGTTGAGAGCCAAACGGGAATTAACATTAGTCCATAGGTTTACAGTAAGAAGAACTCGAGAGCCAAACGGGAAATCCTATGTTAGAGAACAGTTTTTATGTCAGTTGCCAACCTCCAACCTACCCCGTCTAAGCCCTGAAACCCGGGGGGCTTAGATGGGGGGGGGGGGGGTAGCAAAAAGTCTACCGACGGCGCCCCCCTAGCCCGGCGCCCGGAGAGCCCCCCGACCCCCTGGATGTAGCGACACCAATTCTGAAGGAGTGTCCGTTGAATTCCTTGGTATCAAACCCTAGAGTAAATACAATTTGGTGCACATGTGATATAAAATATTGACTCGACATAGATAAAGAATGTCCTTTAACTCATTAACCCTTAGCGCCACGTTTACGCGTCATGAGGTTGTACCCTACTTCGAAGCTCTGTAACATCAACATCATTTAAGATACACTAAAGTGGATGGATTTTCAGGAAAGTAGACAGATGTAGCTCTACAATGATATCAAATAATGTCGACTTTCTACTGGAATTAAAAAGTACAGTGACAAAATGCATTTTTAGAGACCGGATTTTTTTTAGGGTCGAAAATTGCCAGTTTCGGTACCGGGGTTTGTGTCCGGATTTTAGACTTTTTGGCCTTAGATCTAAAGCAGACCGGGCTGAACTGCAAACAGACAGATGAACCTTTGCAAAAAGTAGGATAAGTTTGAGATTTGTAATAAAAAGAGGCCAGGACACAAAAATCGGGGTCCAATACGAAAAAAAAAAAAAAAAAAAAGAAGTCCAACTTTCACCCTTCTGCACATGTGCGAGCATAATAACCAATCAAAAACAATGTTTCTGATACACCGAAGCATCCGACTAAACGAGAAACTTTCTTAAGCAGATGTGTTTTGCTGCATTCAGAAGTAACCCCAAAAATGCGTTGCCTATCCCCATTTCACGCGAAAATGAAAAAAATCTCCCCGGGGTTAATGAGTTAAGAACAAAGCAGGTGAATGAACACTAAACTGGGCTAGTGAAAACAAACAAGCTAAGTACTGCCGCACTAGGCAAACTGAATTATCTGTAGCATGGATCTGAAGAGTGACACCATGTATGAATGGATCCGTTTGGAAACACGTAGGTGTAAATCCATCCAAGTTGGGTGAATACACAGGTCTGAGATACAAAGTCCTGGCAGGATTAAAGTCACCAGTAACTGCAAGTTCTCCGCAACGACGAAATCCAAAAATGACAACGTACAAGCAGCTTTAATAAGGGAATCACTGTAAATACCAAACATTCCTGCAGTCGATTTGGCGCACATGTCCGTCAATATCTGAATTGTAATTGGATACCTGCGTCGCCTGGTCTGTGTTTGGGTTCGTTTAATTGCATTTATAAATGAAGTGATACGAGGAGAATTTTAGCCTCTGTCTGAATTTAAAGGAGAGTTGACACCGGCTCTAACATAATGAAACCTTACGCCACACAAGTAGAGTTTGATTGTGGTTGGTATACTTAGGTTGCAAGTGATGATAACAATGAGCAATAAAGTACATCAGCATATCTTTTGTAATTAATGGCACCTGCATATTATTTAATGTCATGCCACTGAGATTGAGGAATCAGTAGAAGGTTTGCGCACCTGTTTCTTTTGCTCGCTGCGTATTGCTGCTTAAAGCTGAGTTGCACAGGCCGTCTATGGTGGTATTGAGAACCACATTATTTCTGAGGGTTACAGACACAGTGCGGGCGTTTTGTCTGCTAGTAGAGCAACTTTCCGGAACTTTAGCATTTGTAAACGGGACACACCATCAGCTGAAATGTTAGTCTTCCCTGCGAGATGTTGAACATGAAAATACAAATTATTTTTTGCTGCAGTCCATGTTCAAGTCCACATCAAGTCCATAACCTTCAGACATTTATATCTACCCGTATTAATAATGTCAACTGTTGCCGAATGACCACAACAAAACAGTATCTTATTTGAGCACCACAAACTGCCCCACAGTTTGGTAGCTACCGCAATAGGATAAAGCTTTCTAAAAGCCATATAATAAGTCTTTTATTCTGATTCTTGAAATTCTGCAGGCCAAGTTGATGCGAACCAGTGGCCCTAAAAATAGCCTCCGAAAATAATGAGATCTGCATCTGTAAAAAGATGCACGCTGTCAGCTAATGTGAACTGTGACTCTTGGAAGAAGGAGATTCCATTCCAATCTTTCTAGAGTTCAAGCCAAATGTTTAGATTCTTCCGATAGTCAGAATCTAGAAGGAAAATAATGGTGTAGTTCTGTCACAGTTGTTGAAAGTTTAATTAAATGTGACACAAATGATCTACCCACTAATATCTCAGGAGATGTAAAACTGAATTGTCTCAAAAGTTGCAGCAGTTCTCGTTTGGAGCAAGACGTTTGCCTAAGATGTGTTCTATAAACTGAACAATCTGGCTGATTTTATCTTGTGATTGTCTAGCTTGTAGCTGACAAGAATCTACAATAATTCCTAAATATTATAATAACATTGTGGGACCATCAGTTTTGGGAATAGACAAGGAAATACAAACCGTTAAAAGTCAAATGGAGTAAATTCGTACTTCTCTCCCCATCATCGTTGGGTCTGTCTGTGGTAAGAAAATTACCTTTATATTGAAATTATTTAAAGCTATCCAACATATGGCTTGAGACAATGTATCCAATATATAGGTGATGATCGACATCCAAATGCAAGTAGTCGGACATAAACATAGTACTAATGTTTCCATTTTAAACAGAATAAATGCTAGGCATATAAATCAACCCCCAAACATGTACTGATATTGATTGACGGTTCGGAGGACGATCGCGCCTATTCTTTAAAATGTGCAATGTCCTGTATACACTATTGCCCGCACACATCGGTGTACATTTTAGACACTTACCGGTATTTCTTGCTGCTCTTGAGTTGCGGTCGGCTGAAGTGTCCTTTCGACAATAAGTACAGAATATTTCCGGATTAAATCCTATGTTTGACAAGTTGTAAATGCACGTGGAATAACACAATCCTACCTGCAGCGTGCTGCGGACATTTCGAATTCAGTATCTTGGGCGACAACTTGGAATAGGCCCTTGTGTTGGAATGCCGAGTTGCTGCGCTCTTTCTGGAGAAATTGAAAGACCATGCGAAGTGATATAAATACCGGAACATCCGGGTTAGCTCGTGAGTATGTTGACGACGGAGAAAGTTAAGGAGAATTGTGTTTTTTTTTCTTTTCTTTTTTGACATTTTGCAGTGACAAATATATTGACAATGAAACCCCAACTAAATTTGTTTCTCGGAAATATTACGTGAACTGTGATGGAAAACATGAAGAGGTTTGAATTGTATGCGCCAATATGCAGATATTATAGCGCATGTTAATTCAGTATGATTTATTTTCTATTTTGATCAGTTGTACGTGAATTTAAAAAAAGGTTGTGGAATTGGATCTTGAAAAATTATTTATAAGATGTAGAATTTATATTTTTATACATGACAATTGTCATGAAATTGATATAATTATTGCTGAAAGCATATGCAATATATTAAATAAATAATTTAATGTAATGTAAAATAGCACCAATAAATTGGTAAGATCAATTTATGATAATAATATCTCCTCTTCCTACCCTATATGAACATGATATGATTGTTCAGATTTGTATCTAGAAACACTATCAACGCCTTGTTAAGTAAGACAATAATGATCAAAACTAATGAAACGTTTCTATTCGTTAAGTTTTGAAATAAATTTGTTTCAAATTCATTTTGATTTTAACAAATAAATAGTAAGAATATTTTTCATATTATTTGGATTACTATTAGAAACATGTAGGTAGTTATGGGGGATTATATGGGATAGAGGGCGCGCTATGGTGATCTCAGTGAATTAACATTAAATATGACCCTATGAGAATCTTTTGGAATTTAACGATAAGTATCACCCTATGTTAATGAATGGGAATTTAACAATAAGGATGACCCTATGGGAATCTATGAGAATTTAACATGAAATATGACCCTCTACCCTTTGGGTTCAATGGAAGATGTAACGTTAAAAGCACCTGTAGGAAAATAAATAACATGATCTTATGAACCTTATTTGGATTTAAAATGGTGGAACTCTATGAGTCAACATTTACCTTGACTTACCAAGACTTATCCTAGCTCGCCAACACCAACACATACACCTACAAAGTACAAAACTACAAACAGACGTGTAGGGGTGTGGGATAGGTACAATCCTGAACAGTATCACTTATTGATCACGCTCACCCACCTTCACCATGCAACACTTGATATTTATAAACCAAACAGGGGAGGGAAGTATGGATAGGTAATGCTCAATGAAACACTTGTGGACTATCCAATATATCATGTCACAACAATACCATCACACATAAGTAGTATAAGACCTTTACTTGCTGTGCCACTATGACATACCAAGAAACAGACTTATTTAATTTTTCACAAACTAATACCCTCCTCCCTCCCCAGATGAAACAGGATAACTTAATAACAATCATAAACCCAAGATCATGCCAAATCTTTTTTCAAACCCAATACCTTACCACGTATTAACTGAATCAATACGAAACTGCACAAACAGCCTTTTTTCCATTTTTAAAACTTAGCACCGTCCAGAGCTTTACAAATCCACTTGCCCGACGCTCAGGAAAAGCTAAAATTCGGGTCGGGCATGTTCAATTTAAAAAAGTACTTGCCCGCTGGCAAGTTTAAAAATTTAAGAGACGTATAGTGAGCGAGAAAGAGAGGTCGTGTTTAGTTCGTAATGCTTTATGTTCTGCAGGTTTTCTACTCTGCGATCTCGCCACAGTACATATATCAGCATCTTTATTTAGCATTTACATGTATCGCATTCTTCTATTACATAACTGTACACAGTCTCGATCAACTTTCGATCCTTAATTTCACAGCATATACTGTCAAAGTCTCTATTTTTAATTTTGAAGTCAATGTCAAGGTCAGTCTCGCATTATCTCGCGCAGAAAATGTTGTTTTAAACGTATTTTAGTGTAATTTTATTGAGCAATATGGAATTGGACACGAGTTGTCTAACTCATCTATATAATTTTCTCAAACATAAAAAATGACCCAAAGATGACATTGATATTACAAACATTCAAGTACATCCATGGGTAAACAAATTCATATATTAAAGGACACGAAACATTTCAAAGGAAAATATAAAAAATATATAGATATGTAGTTAATAAAATAAGCAATTAATGCGAGAGAGAGAGAGAGAGAGAGAGAGAGAGAGAGAGAGAGAGAGAGAGAGAGAGAGAGAGAGAAGACTTTGCAATGTTTACCAGTTTCTTGGATATATTTCTGAACATTTAGGAGTATGACGGATTTTGTTTCTTTTTTTAGTTCGACTTCACCTTTCAATACTAAAGCCAGAGTTACACAATGTCTGTGTTAAAAGATAGAGCGAAAGATCTTTGGGTATTAAATAAGGGGCAATAGAAAAAAGACCCCAGGGCTTAGCATCTTCATTGTCATAACCACAGGCACACATGGGAGAGTTACTCAATTCTGTAAAGATAGGATTTTAGGGTACTACATGGGTGTTTAAGTTTAGTATGTAGGATATTAAGATGACCTTTGCCAATATCATAATATGGTGGTGGCCCCTTAGTTGAATTAGATAAATGTTTTTCAAAGATAGAACGATTAGGAGCCTTCGTATATCTTCAGGGAGAGAGTCCCAAAGACCAGTCCTACATGATAACAAAGACGTCCAAAAAAAACCAAACAAAAAAACTGAAGTCTCGTAGAGATGGGTGTGATGCTTTGGGACTTGCGGAAACGATAATGAGATGCCTCATACCTCTTTTTTTGTGGAAGACCAGTTTCTGCATAAAGAAACTCTCTACAGCAATAAATGGGAGCAGCTTACAATTTAATATTTTCCTAATTTGTCCGAATCTTCAATAGAGCAATTATTCCAGACTTCAGAAAAATATTCTAAAATTGGTCGTATGAGTAACATATATAGCTTGGCCAAAGATGTTCTGCGAAGAGAGTGTTTAGTCGCGCGCAACATAGATATTTAGATGCTTTCTGAATAATTATAACAATATAATCAGTTCATTTAGCATCAGAGGATAATGTTAGTGCTAAGTGTCTATGAATTTTAACAGGAAGCAAATGCATATTATCAAAAGAGTACTTCAGATAAGAAAAGTCAGTCTGCCTGTTTGCTATCAATAAAATGTTTGTTTTCGAAGTGTTAAAAGTAACAAGCATGACGTTTGCCCATGGATGAAGTTTTTCAAGATCATTGTTTATAATCCTTTGTACTTGTAAAGGGTTTGTAGAAGTCGCAAGAGAAGTAGCATCAGTAAATAGCCCTGCAAGCGAGTTCAAATC
Organism: Margaritifera margaritifera; assembly: GCA_029931535.1. Taxonomy (NCBI): domain Eukaryota; kingdom Metazoa; phylum Mollusca; class Bivalvia; order Unionida; family Margaritiferidae; genus Margaritifera; species Margaritifera margaritifera. Next base: position 3,843,564 of record JAQPZY010001547.1, read on the forward strand.
GTCTGCTGTATCGTTGACATAAACAATGGTAAAATAAATGTCCTATCACGGAACCTTGGGGAACCCCAGCAGTTACTCGATATTTTGTTGATACTGAAAACTCTCTGGTAGCAGTTTGATACGCAGCGTTCGAGCCGTGATAGACAGTTACAGGCAATTTAATATTGTTTAAACTTATAAACTAACATTTGATCGATACTCTATCAAAAGCTTTACTGACATCAATGAATGTTAAACACGTGATTTCATTGGAATCAATAGAAGAACATATTTGGTGATAAAGTTCAATTAGTTGATGGTTGTTGAACGGCCTGAAAGAAATCCATATTGATATTTATACATCAAATCATTTTCATGCCAATATGATATACATGCCTAATATAATTCTTTCAAAAAAATTGAACACACAGCTCATTAGAGAAACTGGCCTATAATAGACGATAGCGTTTGTCTCTTTTCTTATAAATTAGCATGACATGAGCTAGCTTTCACTGTGCGGGGAACATAATGGCTTCAACTGATTTATTCATATTTTCAAGGGCACAGAAATTATGTCAACTATATTTTTGAACAGTATATGACTAATTTCATTGTACATATTGCCGAAAGGACCCTTCAGCAGACCGCAACTCAAGAGCAGCGAGAAATACTGGTAAGTGTCTAAAATGTACACCGATGTTTGTGGACGAAATGTGTCTGCATGACATTTCACATTTTAAAGAATAGCGCGCGATTATTAGCGATTATCCCCCAAACCGTCAATCAATATCAGTACAGTTTGGAGGCTGATTTATCAGGCTAAATAAATGCCACTGTGAAGGATGGATCGGAATAAGTTTGAATGCATCTGCTATATCAGTTTTACACATAACAGCACTTCTACCATACTATCTAATTACTTGAATTGCATCATCAATCATCACATAGCTAAGTGAACAGTTCCCTTTGTCTATTAGATCATTGATGCCATCGTGCAGTGGATAATTATTAGATGATGGCAAATCGAGTATCCGTCGTTTGTTTTTGGAGTATTTCCCTTCAGCAATGCCAATAGGGCACACTCGATAATTGTCAAAAAGCGGAGACTTGAAAGGGCCTTTAACAAAACCTTTATCTGCCTCATATTTGATAAGTTCATCCACAATGTCTGGTTGTGAGATGGCAGAAAAAAAGTTTTTGCATTCTTTAGTTGGAATGTTCATTTCACTAACCTTGGTATCATATTCATTTTTAAGGCCATTACACAGATAACTGGCAAAGTCTCTATCGGGGAAATGAAGCCCGTTCTTGTTCTAGTTTTTATACATGTATAGGAGTAGATGGGAACATAGGTAGTCACTGTTGAATATTCTTGCACTGTTAAGTGAAGCGAGTTTAACTGTAGCGGTATAAGACGCAAGCTTAGTTTTCTCTGTGTTTGCGTGTCTGATGGGAGGTGGATTAGAATATGGTGTTCCAGTGAAGTGGATATTGTAGCACAATTGGATTCACAACGACTCTGTAATTGACATTTTTTTTTAATGTGTAGCATTGGGTACATCCTGCGAGAAGAAAACCCTGCATTAAAGTTGTTGCAGATTTCTCAATTCTGGTTGAAAACCCTCTTGCGCCCATGTGTAGCTATGTCTGAATATGGAGCTGATCGTGATTGATTGCGGGCATAGATTGCAGTCAGACTGACTTTGAGAAAGTGATGGGAATGTGGGCAAAAGTCTATTTTATGAGTGGCTGATTTGCAGGAATCACAGGTTCTTCGTTTTGTACCTCTAATGCATAATTGCAGATGAGTATGGTCTCTTACAGACCAATCCACCTTTAAACGCATCAACATGGCTGTGGCTGCTTTTGCAGAAAAAGTTTATGATAATCATAAAACTCTGACCCATCGTGTGCGTGTATCTGGGCCACCTCAACTTCATATCATTCTAACTCATATTTTCTTTTTAGGGAACACCTGGCACATATACTTTGTGTTTGCCGAAAGCTTCTCGGAACTGTTCAATAGTTTGGTGCTTGTTTGAAAAGCTAACTTCCTTACTAGTAAATATGAAGTTCTCCCCATGTTTTACTATTTTTTTCTCATCCTTATCAAGTTGGCTAACCAGAAGGCGGGTCAAATTTACATCCTTTTCCTCTATTATTTTGTTTATGTAGAAACTTTGTCACTGTATCCACGAAGGGTATTAACCCTGCGGGTATACCATGGTAGCTGGATTTATTGTGCAGGTACTCATATTCGGGGTTATGTACAGTAGGAGACATACATGTTAGTGTCACCGTAGAGATCGGTGGTTCCGAGTCCCTTGAATTGCTATTTCTGGGATAACGTTCTTGCAAGGTGTGTTCTTGTTGATGTAAAACACCAGCTTCAAAAGTTCGGTCGTCTTATCATTCATCAACATATTTATTGTCTGTTGTAAAATCCCCATGGTTGACTGAATGCCTGGGCGCCGCCATGTTTGTACAGTCCTTTGAATCAGCTGATCGGAAAGTAGCATCTTTTATGATACTGTTGCGCGCCGTTGGATTGGTGTTCCGAACAATAGAATTACCAGTGAAGATTGTTCTTGAGTCTGCAGGTTGTGTGCTGGTGTTGATTCCGCGTGTAAATTCCTAATCTCACTTGAATTTCCGGAGCGAATTGAAGTATTGTCAATATAGAGTTTGGCGTAGAGCACGTTTTGGTAAATTGGCACACACTTTGATCCCGATCTTTGAATATTCTATTCTTAGCTTTTCCACAGTCCAGTTAACCATGTTGTTTAGATTGTAAGGAGTTTGAGAATTACGTGTCCGACGTCTGGTCTGCTATGATGCCATTTTTACAGTATAGTCTTAAGGTTGTCAGCATTGTAGAACAAAGAAGATGCAGTTTGACCATGCCCTGACATTGACAGTTCACACAGAATTAACACTAAGTACGATCACAGTATAAGCATATATCAGTCGATCATTGCAGTCCTTGAATCACGCAGTATTGTTATATAATATGTCATATAAAATCAGTAGATATAACAGACTGATTCTAAACGAGAGAAGATAAAACATTAGATGGAATATTGACTTCAATCAAGATAGCCGATTTCGAATTAAGACAAAGAGATTCCGAATCACGTCACTATCCTGAAGGCTGTACTGTCTAAATTTAATTACGTGTCACTGTCTCGAATCAATTTCTGCGAATCAATTCTGGTGTATAAACCTAGTTTATCTTCGTAAACCCCAACTAGCTTGTTCACTTCATGTGTAAAACATAGTACACTTTAAGTTTAACGTAGTGCACAATAAGTGCACTTTGTGTAAGGTTTCTTTTGGGCGCAAATGTAGTTGTAATCATATGCGTTACGCATAGAACAAGCGGCCTCAGTTGCCAACACTGCACACATTCCATCAGACGATATTTTAGTACCACCGCCCACCGTTTAAAGCAAATAAGTAGTGAAGCTAAAATTGTCTTCACTGTCTGTTTGATCTAGTAATTTTAAAGTAGTGTACATTTTAAACACTGTTATTGGCCCCAGTGGCGTCACTAGGGGGGGGGGGGGTGCGGGCTGCACCCGGGTGACACCATCACAGGAGGGTGACACCAAAATGGAAAAATGCAAATTCGACAGAGCAGAGCAGACAGAGGTCCATGGGGGAAGTCTGGAGGGGGTGACACCATGAGTTTACCGCACTGGGTGATGCCAACCCTAGTGACGCCACTGATTGGCCCTTTAGTGAGTGTGTAAAATTAACATTTATTAAGACAATGGCTCGAATCCCCTGTTATGGTTGTTATTACAATGTTAATTCAGTCATGTACTAAGTGGTCTACTATGCTCCAATTATACACAACATTTGTAATTTACATTTTGAGCGCCGTAAACCAATTAGTAAATTATTGAATTAACATTGTAAATCTTTTGTATTTAGTGAATTTTTAATGGACATAAATAAATAATGGGCCAAACCATATCTTGTAGTTGTAATTAAAGGAGTTTATTAGGAATCTCATTGATGCTACAGAATGAACAATATGTACTTACTTGTGTTTTTCAACACTGTGCATCCACAGATTATCATTTCAGTTGAAGTGCGTCTGATAAGGTAAACAATGAACTCATCTTTTGAAGACCTGAGGAAGAGGTAATGAGTGTTTTGTCAATTTGCGGTCTAACAAAAACACACTATCACACATCATGTTTGCACAACTGTTTAGCCAAACACCCAACTTTCAGAATGGTATTCTGCGCGTCTCTTCTTTAAACTTATCGTCGATTATACTAAAGAAGAAGGGTTAATAATAATATCATAACTTTTCGCATTTACCGTATAATGTGACTGACATTGACCGTACCACAAAAATTACTATGTACATTAAAGAAACGTTTGGAATAACGAAAATGAAATGATCTCTCAAAGCAATCTTATATCTATGTACATGGAAGAGATTTAACTATCATACAGAGAGTGATTAAATTAGGAACAAATCATTGTTTTATTGTAAAACAGACGGGAATGTGACATTTGTACAGTGGAATCGTTTTTGAAATACATTTTTACATTAATTATTCAATTAAATGCCCGATCTTGATTACAGAGAGATATGATTCTGAAAGTTGTATCTTTGGATGAAACGTAAAAAAAAATTGATGTGTGATGATATGTTGTTTTACGACACTAAATCTGTAGAAAATACTTACTATTTATTCCTTTAGTCTTTAAAGACGTAAATGATGTTGACCATATTAAACAGACGTTGACTGAATTGATACTCTACAAATTTACTGTGTGGTGCGTGTGCGTGCGTCCGTGCGTGTGTGTGTGTGTGTGTGACCATTAGTGGATGCACTAACACTAGCATTGGTTATTTCACAAACCCACTTCAAAAGAAAGTATAGCAGGTAAAGGACTCATGACTTATAAATAGTAACTCACTGGGAATTTCCCGTATTTCTACTTCTTTTATATGAAAATTGATTCCAGGAAATTGATTATGTGCAGAGTAAAACTCCAACTTTTGGTGTAATGCACTGTATAAATTAGTTTAGACATAGAACCGAAGATAGGAATTCGTTTAGCAAAAGCTACTGCTGTCCGAACATAACTAGGTGAGTAATCAGTGTACGTTACATTTGTTTGCAAACGTGAGAAAGTTGGTCAAAAATCGGAACTATAGTGTGTTCACGATATCAATGTGCAGGCGATAAATGTAATATGCAGATCAATTGTTGACTTCCTATCAAAGAATCGTGCTTTAAATTGATGTGTGCTAATTTGCGGTTGAGAATTATGGGGTTTCCTCTCAGGAAAAGACAAAAAACATAATAAACAATTCGTACAAAATTGTACAGATAATTGTTAGGGGTGAAAATCAATTAATTTAGATGTTCTCTATGGTGAACTGGTGAGATACCCACAGTGGAAAATTAGAGAAAAACGCCTGTTAAAATTTTGTCTCAGATGTTGCTAAATAGAGACAGTTTGATTTTCTGAACTAATACTTTGTTAAAGAGCAATGTTGATAGCGGTAACTCTTATACTGGGAGAAAATTGGGCATTTCAAGTTAAATCTCTGTCAGATGACCTTGGATTTTTCTTACGTACGGAACAATCAATATGATATTGTGATTCCAGTCCATGAAATAAGAGAGTCTTTTGATCAGTATAAGTCTAAATAGGTCTCCTCTGTACGGTAATCCAGTGTACCAAGGGTGTACCAAGGAACTAGCAGTACTGCATAACTTCAATATAGCAACGGGTGTACCAAGGGTGTACCAAGGAACTAGCAGTATTGCATAACTTCAATATAGCAACGGGTCGTTTCGAGGGTGTACCAAGAAACTAGCAGTATGAATAACTTCAATATAGCAACGGGTCGTTTCGAGGGTGTACCAAGTAACTAGCGACTATGTAATAGGTGTGTTTTCTTTGTTTGTCCATTGTAAAGGAACTGAGAAGAAAATATTTACCACGATATTATTGTTCATGGCCGAATAAAGTAAAATTTAAAGCCATTATAATGCCTATTCAGAAAGACCATTAAACGCATTGTCTAAATTTGTATACCTAGCGCAACAGAATAGGTCAGAAAATAATTAAGTTTGCATAAGTAATTAATGATTTAAATGCATTCTAAGATGAAATTATAATTTGGTCTTTACATTTTATGTAACTTTAATGATAATTTCCTTTTATTTTCATTAAACGTTATATATATATATATATATATATATATATATATATATATACATATACATACATGTATATTAATTGCGCAATATAATTATGTTACTTACTCTCTGCAGTATGACATGTTTGCATCCTCACGTCTGCAGCTATAAGTTGCTCTGTAGTTTACTGCTAAATAAAGTTTGTGTTCTGTTCGCTTCTGCATGGTCTCGCCGTCCATGTATTAAGGTTAAACAGTTTTGCATGATTTTCCAACTCAGCTCTCAACCTGCTCTAACCAGAGGTGTATAATAGATCTGATTTAAGACTCAAAGCAAAATAAAACATTTTACATAGACATCGTGTATTCACTGTATAGTAGAAACAATTAATTGTAACTAAGTAATTAGCTAAAAATTAATTTATACAGAATAAATAAATGAACGCACCGTGTTTTTCTCTGTGGTGAAAAAAGTAGCAAGCTGGTCATCTCTGTCTCTGTCTATCTGTCTGTCTCCCCCCCCCCTCTCTCTCTCTCTCTCTCTCTCTCTCTCTCTCTCTCTCTATATATATATATATATATATATATATATATATATATATATATATATATATATATATATATATATATATCGTTTTAAAGTCTCGTCAAACATGATTGTGTTCTAATGAAAAAAAAATCTTTTGGTAAATATACACCAGAGTAACAAGAATGAGGAAATCAGAGGGGTGGGGGGGGGGGGGTATGAGGGCAGAGGCAGACCTATCCGTTGGGAAGACGAGATAACACATAAAAAAGCTAGAGCGATTTATTTATTCCAATAGAAAAGACAATTTCACCCAGTAGTATTTTAAATTAACTCGCTCGGATGACATCATTCAAGGACAACAGGTAAAACCTACACTAACACTGAAATGATTACTTGCTTCTGTAGATCAGGTGGGATGGAAAAGTTTTCATTCTCCATTTTCATAAAGCCTTTATTTGACAAGGACTGGCTATTGTTATCTAAAGTTAATGGCTAAACTTTCCAGATAGGGCCCGCCAAGGGCTCATAGCTCTGACAAGGACTGGCTATTGTTACCTAAAGTTAATGGCTAAACATTCCAGATAGGGCCCGCTAAGGGCTGATAGCTTTGACGAGGACTGGCTATTGTTATCTAAAGTTAATGGCTACACTTTCCAGACAGGGCCCGCCAAGGGCTGATGGCTTAAGAATGAACGAAACAGTCAAAATTCACATTATTTTTTTGCATTTGTTAGAATATCATCTCTATTGTTGTTTTCTCTAAAATTAACCAAATTCCAACGACATATGCCGCTTTTGACCAGGTAATACACTAGGCCTGAGCCATTCAAATTAAATAATCTAGATAGATTAAAACAGTTCTAATCTGTCCATTGAATTTTCATTTACAAATTTCGCGATCAAATGATAGCATTTTGTGACAGTGTAACTGCTATTGTTTTCAAAGAAACTCTCAGTTTGCAAATTTCTGTATAACGGAAGACCTATTTTTCATATTTTCTTTTATAGATCCTTTTAAAAATTAATGTCTAGAACCCAAGTTTACATTGAAAATGATTCTAATTTTGTTAAATAAAAAATTTAATAATTAAAGAAATCACACGTACTTGATTGATGTAAGGAATGCAACTATGTTAACCGTTTCCCCTATTAGATCATGATAAGAAAATCTATGCCAGGTATCAAGGTTGAATAAAAATTAGTCTAACATTAAAAATGAATAAATCAGAGCAACTATCGTAACATTAAAAGAATGGATTAATGAAAGAATCTATCAAAATAAGAAATATAACTATGTTGACTTTGATTCCTTTATTAGGTTAAGAGTAAAAATCGATGCCATAAAATCCAAGATGATACAAATTTTCTATCATTGAAAAATGAATACATTAAAAGTAACACAATGGAATGTATTATGTATACTTTTGTATCTAAATACTTAATCTCTAATGCATTAAATTAAGCGAGCTCTTGTCACTCGTTCTCCATATATCAAGGGACCAGTTCTTTCCTTTATCTGTACTTCACTGAAACCGAAAGAAAATAATCTGTATGGTCACATGGTTCACCACGTTAGCAAGACGTGATGGATTTATAAATGCTCAAACCTGTCAAGGGAGCCCTTTCTTGGAATTGTCTTACAAGACAGCAGTCTTCCATTTAAAAACGACCCTTCCGTAAAAAGAGACCTGCTTTCCTTAATCTATCTCTCCAAATGTCGAATCAAAGCAAGAGGTATTCAAGGAAAATCGAAATAACTTTCAACAGCTGGACAGGTTTTTAATTCATCATACTCCTAATAGTCTGGTTTTACTTATGAATGATACAACTGAGACAAATAACTTGATAATCACAAATTAGAATGTTCATAATTGTCCATTCCAAACTCATGTTTAACTTGTATGAATTTTACGATAGGTTTGCAATTCTATGATAATTTATTTTGACAAGTTGCCCTGCAGGAAGTAACAACGAGAAGTTTGTTCTGTTTTGATCTTTTTGTTCTGCAAACTTATTGGTGATGTAAAGAAATAAGAAACAACTCTGTTCCGTGTGTTTCTTCAAAAACTAATTTGATATGTAAAGGAAGAAGGAAATAATATAAGGCACAAGTTATATAAAAGGCTAATTTTCCATATATGATCCACAAATGCATGAAAAGTGCTCAGGTCGTCGGCGGTGAAAAGTTACATGGTGTTTATGATCTCATTCTTTTAACTGTGATTTATATAATAATATAGTTCCTTTGCCATGAATTTAGCCTAAAATTAGTAAAATTAAGTGTAAGGGAACCCATTTATTTCAATATTAATTTTAGCGTAAATAAAACGAACATTTTAATTCTACACAAAAATGTTTTACTCTCGTTTATGAGAACATCGTATCATCTTAACAGAAATTTGAACGATTTTTTTTCTTCAAATACACGAGGTTTACTGAAAATAGTATCGTTCTGTTGGACGAAAGTAAAATATTGTACATATATATTTCGAAAGGAAAAAATTCACACATTAGTTGCAGTGAGCAAATAATTAATATATTTTTTTCCTTTTTTTTTTGTTTTGTTTTTTTTATTTGAGAAAAAAGTAGAGTGACGGTTCATTTTTCTTGCATTTATTGGTGTCATTAAATGCACATTTATTAATTTTTTGACATTCCCAACTGTATTTTACAATTGTAATTACAGGAAGTGAACAACAAAACTTCCTCAAGTGATAGGATGGCTCTAACATTTGAAGACTCGAAACAAAGTGATAGTGTCCCCAATCATCTTTACAAACCAAAACTAAAGGAGGAAGATGCCCTATTGACTGAGAACAAACTGGAAGAGCATAATGACCCAGTACATACCTGTTACTGTGCTGTGGATGAGACAAAAACATCCCGATCCAAAAAACATTACCCGGACACTGGTATTGGAAGCAAAAGGCACTGTTGTTGTCACTCGACGGCCCGTGAGATTATTGACAAAACAAACGTCGCTGGAGAAAACAGCACAGTACAACCTATGCTAATTTCACAAGATTGTCATTCAAGAAAGAAATATGGACGCTATGAATGTGTTAGAAAATCGAAATGTATTCATATCTGCCTGCCAGTCTCAGTTGTGATGAACATGGGGCTTACAGTAGCGGTAGTACTTCTGGCCACAAAAATTGGAAAGAACATAAAGATCGAAGGAGAAAATTGTCCATTACTAAAGTTACCGAAAGAGTTTTTAAAAGACTCACTGTGCATACCATGTGATTATTTAGGGTCAACGGTGAAGGCCGAAGACACGTTGTTTGACTTAATTTCTCCTTGTGGTTATAAGTTTTGCTGTGTAAAAAACGGTACTCACCAGAAGTTTTTCCTTCTTGTAAGTTTCTTTGGTCTATTTGTCTCTATGTATCTCTATGTATGATTCTCTCTGGTCTATTTGTCTCTATGTATGATTCTCTCTCTCTCTCTCTCTCTCTCTCTCTCTCTCTCTCTCTCTCTCTCTCTCTCTCTCTCGTGAGTAAATGATTTTTTCTCTGAGGACAAATATTATATTAATTTATTTTTGTTACTTTTTTTAGACCTTAATCTGTAAGCCTCTTACAATATAAACATTGTTTGTAAATAAGTCGAACCCATGACTTTTGGTTTCAGAACTAAACCCTCTTGAGTACTTTTTTTTTTCGTTTAATGTTGAGTTACAGTTTAATGGATTTTCATTAATTTTATTTTAGAGATATGTTAGATTGTTCTTCTAAGAAGATAAAATCATAATTATATGTCACATAATAATTATAATAAGTTGGCTATCATTGTCATTAATCAAACATTTAATTCATTATACAAAATGAAAGGTAAATAGGTGTGAGGTAAATACAGAAAGATGTGTTCATTGTTCAGGATAAGTTCGCGTTACGAATTAACATGGTTGTATTGCAGGGATTTACCACAAATTGCCCGAACATGAAATTCCCTGACAGTTTTATGTAGGTCGTATTATAATTTGAAACTGCCTATATGTTTTTTGTCTTTTTTGATAATATGCAGGTCTTTATGAATTCATGTCATAACACATGGTGTAAACTGATAGAGTTGCTTACAGAAGTTACACAGAAAGAAACTATAAACTATTCACAGTGGTAGTAATTTTAGGCTATATCAAAGGAACAAAACTAGCATCAAATTATTTATCAATTCTCCAATTTCCTTTTCAAGACTAGATGAGATAGGGTGTGTAACTGAATTACGTAATAACTGAACTTCATATTTTACAGGATTCATGAAATGATGATAACACTCTGTATGAATGGCCGTAGAGAACTCAGTGCTTATAATTACAATTAGTTACATACAAAATACAGACACTAAGGAAATAAATAACAGAACTATATTTTTGTTTACAAACATAGTCAAATCACATAAGAAAGATGCATGAATACATAAGTAGTTCCTTTCTTGTGTTATGAACTAAAAACTTCGAGTTCTCAGCGTCACTTGATGCTATTTTAACCAATCAAAGTGATTGTTACAAAGCTTGGTAAATATTTGTAGTTATACGATTATGTTGTTCCTTTTTACAGATGTTACAGGAGGGATATACAAGTAAAGGTAATTTTCAGTCCAAATAAATCTTGGAAAAATATTACGGATCTTAGTTTCAATTTATTAAGACGCGAACATAAAAAAGAGATACCTTTACAAGTTATGTACTTTAAAAAGGAGTTTCGCCTTCTGCATACTTATTGAAATTTGTTTATTTTAAATGTCCTTGTACACTAGTTGAATTTGCTTTTAATAGCTAGAGTCAAATCGAGGTAATCATTGATAGCATCAATGGAGTAATCTAATGTTGGTAGAAGACAAATGACCATTGGTGCCACATCAAAGTTCTGTTCAGTCTTGAGTTTTGTCATGGTACGTGGATTCTACAGATGTGGCACTGATTAGCTTAACAGTATGACCTCTGATTAAATTGAATTTTAAGTGTCAGCATAGACGCAAGATAGTCAGTGGCGGCGCGAAGGGGGTGGGGTGGGGCGGGGGGTGGGGGTGGGGTGCAATAGCCCCAAGCGCCAGGCAATGGGCGCTGTCTTGAGCTTTTTTTGCAGTTTAAATTGCCATATTAGTTCACCTTCACCTCAGTGTAACGGGGAGCAATTCTTCACAAAACTTATATTTAGGAGGGGGTGGGGTAGGGTGGGGAGGGAGGTTGGCAACTGACATAAAAACTTTTCTATGTAGGAATGTAGGGGCGCCACTAAAGATCATTGCCCCCTGTGGTGGCAGCAATGCAGGTGGCAAAGGAGGTAGAGGAATATTTAGCTTGAGATTTTGTAAGAATTGGGGGAAGTTAAGCAAACACATTCGATGGGTTAATATCTCTAGACATGTGACTGCAAGTTGGGGTACTGTCTGGGCAATATTTCGGTTGTAGTGCACAGTACTGTCTGGAGTGATATTCTTTTATTTGTAATGTGTGTCTGTACGTGAAAGTGTCCGGAGAGTTAAGACAGTAGATAGTATGGAATTATTGTAGAGTAATTCATGGTCATAAAAAGCTGTACAAGAACTATAAATATTGTACATAATAAACAGTAGTGATAGTATTGATCTTTTCTTTTTTTAATCGGTCATAATATTTAAAATAACCTTGTGACACATTTTGTCTCATGAACCAAGAATAAGAATTACAAAATATGTAAATGAAATATTACATATGATTAAAGAAATAGTAATACATATTTACTATAATAGCTCATCTATTCTCTGTTTGATTTTAATATTTCTCTAATCAGAACGAATGAAATTAAGAAGGAAGGTTTGAACACATATACTCAACAAGTAAACTGTATATCTATGTGAAGGCTTTCTTAGTCGTCAGTATTATTATTATTGTTATTGTTGTTGTTGTTGTTATTATTATTGTTATTATTATTATTATTATTATTATTATTATTTGCAAATTGCAGCTTCAACAGATCGGCTAGCCTCAGAAAACTACCCTGACCTCAATATAACACTAAGCACCTGGCGTTCCAGGAACATTGCAGCTCACCTATATGCAAATGTGACGTCATTGCCAGGTGAGAAGTGGCGATATATTTTCTTAACAAGCGCGAAGGTAGAATGTATACTGTCTCTAGATATATACAATATACAAGTATCGTTATTATAGTGTAATAAATATATACGATAGCGTCTACCGTTTTACCTCCAGCTGTTCAAGGTATCAGTATAATTAGCCACAAATAACAGTGTAATACTGTCTCATCTATTACTACAATATATAGCGGGTAATTCCTGAAAAGAATTAGTCCCTAAGTTTTGTTTTTGTCTATGTATTTTTAAATTGTATTTATTTTCTATCCTTTATGACCTCTTCCTTCTCCTTTTGTCTTCATCTCCTGGTTCTCGCGCCTTCTCCTTCTTCTTCTTCTTCTTGCTATTATTATTATTATTCCAGAAAAGCTGACCTGGCAGACTAATGCTGGCTTTGGCTCGGCCTTCACGCAAGGAATAACCTTGACACCAGAGTCCAGATTACAGGTGCCACGCGCCGGATTTTATTTCATCTATTCTGCAGTGACGTTTAAATGCCAACTGGGATCTGCGCCCATTGCCCATCTGATAAACCGACAACACATAGGTCGTCCGAATGCGGGTGTTCAGCAGCTCTTGTTGAGTAAGACAAGTGAGTGTGGACCTGACGGAATCACAACCAGCTTCCTGGCAGGCGTGCTGAAATTGACAAGCAACGATGAATTGTCAGTGAACCTGACAGATTTTTCATTGACCAGTGTGTACAAAGCAACAACCTCAAATTATTTTGGAGTTTATTTAATATAACTTCTTCTTTCAGCTGAACTGATACTACACTCATTCATATACATTTAATTAATTAGTGAGGGGAATTATAAATTTAAATCCATTCATAAAGTGCATTTTATAGTTAAAATGGAGCGGGGGGGGGGGGGAGAGATATCTCAGCACATTCAGTCTCCTTTATTGTTTCTTTTCTTCTTTGCTAACCATCAATTGTTGCATAGAGTCTAAGTGTTGTTTATTTCAGGCATATGTATGCATTTTCAAAGAAATGTGTGTACATCTAGAGTCGGATAGTAATAATTAACCTAGGGGCTTATGATGAAAATTAGTATGTACGTATCCACTAGGATGTATCTTGGAATGAATGCGTATATATATATATATATATATATATATATATATATATATATATATATATATATATATATATATATATATATATATATATATATACGTACAGGTAAACATGTATGTATGTATGTATGTATGTTGAAGCATTCATTTCTGTATAGCACACTTTAGAGTTATTTAGAGTTAGTTATATGTTCCCACATGATAATCAAGACAATAACAAATAATCAAGATAATAACAATTTAAAGATAACTGATTATCATCTATGAGACATATAATTTAGACATGTCAATCAACACACAAATTCCTTTGTTGGGGTAAAATATTATGGTACTTGATTAAAATGGCGTCATGCACATGTTCCATTTTTGTAGTCACCCTGGGCAACCTCTCTAGGATGCAGCCAAACTTTTAAAGTCACGCAGCCAGGTTCTAAATGTATTTCAGTACTTTGATTAAAGAAAAAAATAGGTAGAGAATAAGTGTCCGTGAACATAGAAATGAATATAATGTATTGACTCTTGAAACACAAGCAAGACTGATTTTACAACTACGCTTCATACATTGAAATCCTATTAAAAATGGTCTCCCTACAAACAAGAGATGGTTAAAACTCAAAAAGAGCTTCGATTCGTAACACTTATTAGAGAGCTAGTAAAACATCTGGAATAAATATTTAATAATTCCTACTGTAATTAAATTTGAAACCATTAATAGGTTTTTAGTTGTAACCCAAGCAACTACATAATAACAGTTTTTTTTTTTACCTCCTTAGATAGATTGACTCTGCAAAAGTACAATAACAAGACGTGTTCAGACATGAAAATTATAGAAATAAAGCATTAGATATTGACTCTGCAAAAGTACAATAACAAGACGTGTTCAGACATGAAAATTATAGAAATAAAGCATTATATATTGACTCTGCAAAAGTACAATAACAAGACGTGTTCAGACATGAAAATTATAGAAATAAAGCATTAGATATTGACTCTGCAAAAGTACAATAACAAGACGTGTTCAGACATGAAAATTATAGAAATAAAGCATTAGTTAGTATTGGAAATCAAAGTCAACTTTTCAGAAAATTGTTAGCCAGGTCATTATGTTTTCAAAACAATCTATTTGTTCTTCTCAGATCGGTGATCAATCATTTTTAACTAATGACTTCATTGTGGATGCGACTGTCTTTTGTGTGTATGCCGAGTTCGTTTTGAAATAATATAATCCGATGGTTATAACACAAAAAGGCGCCACGAGTTCGATTTCCTAACGGTTTTATTTGTTTGTATTTAGATACAAAGTTGTCTAGAAAAAAGAAAGAAAGGACGTGTAAACAGTACTGTGTTGTAACTATTTATGTAGCTTTTTTATTCAATGGAATTAGTTGTTTAAATACAACAGTACTTTAAAACTTTGAAATTGCATGGAGTTATTCTCTAGGACTCTCATGGATATTATATACGAATCTGTGGTCTATCCATTGAAGTGATTTTATTTTTGTTTTTGTTTTTGTGATGCGATATTTGCCTAAAGTCCACCATTGGAACTCATCCTCATATTTATTCTGCAGATTTGGTGCGCATGCGCCTATGTGTGTATGTGTGTCTGTGTCTGTGTCTGTGTGCATCACTTGCGTACATTTTTATAATGTTGTGAATACCTCGAAACTTAACTTGATCAACTTCAGTCACTATAACTCCGAACTCATTATGAATAAAGTAGCCGAGTATGCAAGCAGCATAGATTTTACAGTTTCTAAAATTGTTAAGTATACATGTAAATAATATTGTTTGTATTGTCATGAAACTACTGCCTATTTTGCAAAATAAAATTGGCAGCTACTAGGAATATCGTTCTTATGTCTCGTTTGGATATATTAAAAAACTGTTTCCCAAGAATATGAATTCTTTTCATGTTATAAATTTTTTGTACTGAGAAGTGGTTTTATATATTTGCTTGATGTCGTATGTTTATATGAGTTTACATTTTCTAAGCAATTCGATTACCAATAAATCTTGTATACTTTATCACTATAATTATTTAACTTCTACTAATGCTTGATGGACATAGTTTTACATACTTATATATTTAGAAGGATAAATGGCGAACATGTGAAACATTACATGAAATATAAAGATCAAACGAATCCAGCTTCTACTTTTTTATCATCGGATATTTAAAAATATTTCATCAATGTGCTTTTACTAAATTGAGAATGAAATCCATTAGTCTGTCTTCACCGTTGTCATGTTAGTGGTTTACGTATGTGTGTTAGGGCAATAAAAATCGAGATCAAGCTGTATTTGTTTTCCATTGCTAACTTTCATTCTTAAATCCATTTATTTGTGATTTTGCTATGCGTCATCATAAAAACAATACTAGTCCACTATTATTTTTTTATAGTTTTTTATTCACATGTTTTATTGTTTCCTGTACAAATTGGCAATGGGGTAGGTCCATACATTATCACAACATGAAAGTCTTCTCTCTTACAATTATTACACACGCAAATCACCAACATTTATTCTAAATATTACATATAGTTTCAGTGATATGAAAATAAATAAATACAGACGAGAGAGAGAGAGAGAGAGAGAGAGAGATTGTTATTTCTGACAATAGTAGTCATATATATATATATATATATATATATATATATATATATAGATATATATATATATATATATATATATATATATATATAGATATCTTACAATTTATATCACATCTGTAACTTTGCGTATATAGAGTATAATACAAAAATCAACTATGTTTGGAAATAAGTAATTATTCCCACTGTTCCCAAATTATCGTGGAACTTTCTTTCTTGTCCGATTTGACTGCAATACATTTTTCTAATATATAATATTCTTTAAAGAAGATTTTAAGTCTATTTAATGTAGGTATATCTCTTTTCATCTTGTATGTGTATATGTGTAGTACCTGGTGTATATATATGTATATATGTGTATATGTGTAGTACCTGGTGTATATATATGTATATATGTGTATATGTGTAGTACCTGGTGAGAAGAATAAGCTATAAAGGTTTTTCACACAATTGCACGACATCTGTATCTCCAAATAAAACCATTCTAGCACTTGGAGCAAGTGCTATTTTGAGTACATCTTGAAAATCCAGTGGGAAACATCACTCCATAGCCTATTAACGACATTACCTTCCTAAAACAGATGCACTGTTGTTTCTGGTGAACCATTACCAAAGATAGATTTATCAGTATCATTAGCATGTATTTTATGCAAAAATATGTTAATCGGTGGAATTCTATTTATAACACGATATTGAAACCATTTTAAGTTTGAGTTTTGTGTTACTGTAAACACTTTAATATATGTTCTTGGCAAATAGTCACTAGTAAAGTTTAATTTTTCTTCCCATCTTTTTCATAGGTTGGTGAAACATTCGAGTTAAAAAGTAATTTGTAAAAATCTGTAAAACTTTGATTAATGTGAAGAATAATTTTTAATTGGTGAGGGATATAAGGTCTGGCATTCGTGCCTATATTCAATTTTAGCTTGAATATTCTATATAATGAACTTATAGTCTGAATGACACCTTGAAAGGCAAGAACATTTGTATTGATGTCGTACTTTGCTTGAAGGCTTTCAAATTAAAGAAAACCTTGTTTGTACATGATGGGTACATTATTTACTCCTATTAGTGTGTTCATCCTCAAGTTCATTGTCATAAGATCTTCTCTTCTTTGAGGGATATTCTTTGTTGTTTCCAAGCCGATGAAACATCACGTCCAAATGTATACATGTCCTATTTGCATTGCAGTACAACCACTAAAGAATGTCATTCGTGCACAGACTTGGGCGGGTTTGTACACTGTGAAAGTCTTACTACAAGTGACTTGTTTTAACAAGTAACCACGAACGCAATTTGTTGTCATGTCCAAATTTACCCGGATGAAGTCTACATGGGCTATGTTTTATATATCTAAATGGACATGAAAAGACTTGTATATCAATATGATTAAATTCAACCGTACTTTTTTCCAATCGAATTGACTGAGATCTTGGAAACAAATAATAAATAAGTCGGTACGAAGACATTAAGTGGGAGCTGGGGAAGAAGTGCTGTGGGGATATGTATGTAGGCACTAAATTGATTCATTTGAAAAATTTTATATCTAACACAAACGTGACCCCCCCCCCCTCCCTCCAGTAAAATTAGATCATTTCTGTGGTACAGTCCTAAAAGATTGTTTTAATACCCTGAAGCTCTGTAATATTTTAATGACCTGGTATTAACACTGACCTTTAGTTCAACAAGTGAAAGAAATATTCATTCGTAATAGAGATAAAACAGTTTTAATTTTAAAAAAATTGGTCCCTCCGAATGCAAATTACGTCAATCGGATTCCCCGTACTTCTAGTATTTATGGGGGCCAGGGTGTCCGAGAGGTCTAAGGCGCTCGTCTTTACAGATCACTCACATCTCCGCGTGGATTCGAGTGGGTATGTGAGAAAGCTTGGCAGTAGCTTCACGTAGGTCGGTGGTTCTTCTAAGAATTTTCCCGGGTTCTTCCTCCACCAAATATACAGGCCGCCATGTATAATCCTATCATGTGCTGAATAATGGCATTAAACCCACAAAACCACAAACAAACAAACCATCTAGTATTTAGATATGAAAATGGATTCCAGGAAACGCATTATCATCATCATGACACGGTAAAACTCAAACGTTCACAGTAGCCGGGGTAGCGTTAGCGTTGTGCTCGTACTCCAAAGGTGTCGGGTTCGATACTCGTCTAGGCCCGCACGGGTTGGCTGCCTCGTCCTTTCCTTGGGAAAGACACTTAGCTCCCATTTCCTCGGGATGATAAAGCCAATACAGTACTAAAAGTGACCTTTAAACCAACAAAATAAATCAACTGAATTTGGTATGGAGTAAATGATGTCGTTTTGCAGACGCTTCTACACTAATGCAATCATAGGAGGTGAGTAATCTATGAACGTCACACCTGTTTATAAACATGGGAAAATAAGGTCAGGTTATTCTTATCAGATGCAGCCACTATAAATATCTCAACGGCAAACACGGCTTTATATACATCCGTAGGACTTCTACACTATACTGCAATCATAGGAGGTGGGTAGTCCGTGATCACATCTGTTTATAAACACATGAAAAATAAGGTCAGGTTTTATCACGTCATATGAAGCGACTATAAATATCTCAAGGGCAAATACGCCTTGATATACATCCGCAGAGAGAATATTCACTGATAAAATACTATAGAATTTGGATCTAGGAAAGATACAACTCAATACAATAAGTAATCAATTATATATAATATCATATATATATATATATATAT
This sequence comes from Margaritifera margaritifera, assembly GCA_029931535.1. Lineage (NCBI taxonomy): Eukaryota > Metazoa > Mollusca > Bivalvia > Unionida > Margaritiferidae > Margaritifera > Margaritifera margaritifera. Next base: position 3,862,757 of record JAQPZY010001547.1, read on the forward strand.
ATATATATATATATATATATATATATATATATATATATATATATATATACACACACACACATATGTATATTATTCACTGGCAAGTGATCTACACCTCATCTCTCGCCTATCATGGCCTATCAACCTTCATGACGAATTTGTCATGATGCAATATTAAACAATTATTGTCCTTTATTGAAATGAACGTTAAATTTTATGAAACAGTAAATCTCATGTAGACTGACGTGAAGCGTAGGTCAATGTGATCTGTTTACTGATTCATAAAATTTCACAATCACCTTTGCAAAAGGTTTATAATTAATTGTTACATCACTAAATTAGAAAAAAATTGAATTTCAAATTGTTTGCATAAAGTGAAAATAAAACTTCACTTGTATGACGTCATGACAATGCAGTATGATGAATTATCACAAATTTCATGACGTCCTGTCAGCAAAAGAAAATGCCTCTCATTAGAATCAGGTAATAATTAGTGTACTTGCTAACTCTTCTGTAGTGCTCAAAGTCTTGCCTTTTGAGAGAAAGCTACACAACAATTTACCTGCTTATTAAATATATCCTTACAAATCTTTAGCACACGAAGTTTAAAAATACCTGAATATATGCAAGAAAATGAAAGTTAATTCAATAAAATGAAGTAAAAATAATTACAAGTCCACTCTATTTAATATTGCATACGATATGCAGGACAGCAACAATTGCAGACAATAATAAAAGTTTCATGCTTTTGGTGACTTGTAACGTAGACACACACACACACACACACACACACACACACACACACACACACACACACACACACACACACACATACACACACTTGTGAATCTACTAAAATATTTTGAAATGTTCCTGTCTGTCTTCGTGTTCAAGATAAACAGTTGAAAAAGTTAAAGGGTCTAAACTAAAGTTTACAACTTTAACTGACACGGACAAAAAATAATGTCTTTTCATTATGTGATTTACCACTACATAATATAAACAGATTTTTAATCAGAAACAATTTCTCTTAAAAAGAGCCTCACTGTATGTTTCTTCAAATTATCTTCCCGGGTCTAAACTTGTTTCATCCTCATTTGTCCTGTAGTATAAGTTGAAAGCTTTTATGTTCAGATCTGCCTCAACCTGCGTTGTTTATAGGCGAAGGTCACCTTGGAATATTAAACGAAACCTCGATATATGTTTCAACTGTGAATCATAGATCATTTTGCATAATGAACGGGTTTGTTTAAAATCATCAGAAATAAGAGTAATCAGAAAATAATGTCCAAACCTGTGTTTGCTATATTTGGATTGTACTATGGGCTTGATATTGTCTCTTCTTTCACGATGCATAACTAATTACGTAGGAGGAAGCATCGGTTATAAAATATTCTTTCTCTTTTTCGTGTATTGTGTGAAAGTATATGTGTGAGTAATGAAACAGAAGTAAAACGACTTGCTTCCGTGATGTTACCGAAGATTCATGTGTTATATCACGAGTCAGGAATATACACATTGTGATAAAGGCTGTTGTTAGACAAATTTTCCATCAGTATCAGATTCGTAATGTGTGGAAAATACGATTTGAAGGTTGTTAAAATACTCATATAGGTTGTACTATAGTCTCGCTAGTGTATGTTCTTGCGCGATACATGACATGACAGGAAGTACGATGCATGACTAAAATGACTAAATACGTCGGGGCAGGAAGTATCTCTTATAAAATCTTCTTTCTCTTTTTCGTGTATTATGTGAAAGTATATGTGTGAGTAATGAAACAGAAGTAAAACGACTTGCTTTCCGTGATGTTGCCCAAGATTCATGTGTTATATCACGAGTCAGGAATATACACATTTTTATAAAGATTATATTTAGGCCGATATTCCATCAGTAATAGAATAATTTATGGAAAATACGTTTTAAAGGTTGTTGACATACTCGTGTCTGAGTTTTGAAACTAATGTCGAAAATTTTCCAGATACTAGTTGCCTAAAGATTTAAATGGTACAGATGCTCTCGTTCTATTTATTGTGGTTACGTAATATAGTGTGTGTGTGTACGTACCATGTACAAAGTGTTAAATTATTTACTTGTATATCAGCAAAAACAATTTATGGGAGCGTTTTCTTCTTTAAATTGTCTTTGGGCATACTTTAAATAACAAATGTTCATTCTTCACGCAAAAGTTGTAATTTCGTTTATGAGAAGGCAGTCTAGAAATTTGAAAGTTTTTTTTTTTTTTTGGTGGGTGGGTGAAATAAAGAGGTTTATTGAAAATGGTATGGTCAAACTGAACAAAAGAAAATACAGATTTTAAATGAAAAGATCTCAAGAGTCTCATGGAACGAAATATCGATATGTTTATACATTTCCGCATTAGATATTACTTTATATAATGTATGGATTCTAAAGTCAGTGAATATATGAGCATGATTGCCCTATCTGAATTTTGTATATGTAATTATAGGAAGCGAGTGGTCCATGATACGTTTTTAAGAGAAAAGATGACTGTAACAACTGACGACTTGAAAAAGAGTAACACTGTCCTCGACAATCATTATATTAATGCACAACAAAATGGAGATACTCTCCTGACTGAAAAGGAAGAAAAAGAGCTCAAGGACGCAACACACACAAGTTACTTTCATTCAAATGTCACAGAAACATCACCATCCAGAATATATTCTGTCGACTCTGGTATTGGAAGCCAATGTCAGTGTCTATGTCTCTCGACAAGCCACAAGGCTACAGAGAAAAAAAGCTTTTCTGGAAAAAGCAAAGAAAACCCAAAGTAATTCCACAAGATTATGTAAATGGGAACAAGTATAGGTATTATCATGGTGTTAGAAGATCCAAATACATTCACATATGCTTGTCAGTTGTGATGAACGTTGGGCTGATAGTAACGGTCGTGCTTCTGGCCACAAAAATTGGAAGGGGTGTCGATAATGACGGACACAAGTGTCTATTACAACAGTTGCCTAAAGAGGTCTTTCAGCACTCCTTGTGTATACCTTGCGACCATTTATGGTATACAGTGAAGGTGGATGCCATTTCACCTTGTGGTTATAAGTATTACTTTGTGAAAAATTCCGCCCTTCAGAAGTTTTTCATTCTCGTATGTTTCCAATGTCTGTTTAACTGTGTATGTGTCTGCCTCTCTATCTCTCTCGCACCCCCCCCCCCCCCCCCCCCCCCCCCCCCGTTCGCGAGGAAATGACACAAAGTGCACGAGAGAGATCAAGGCACAAACAGACACACACTAGAGCAATGGGTCTTTTTCTTCCAAATTAGTTCAAAACTGATATAACCAAGTAATGATTTATTCCGAGTATTCTTTGTAACTCAAGGCGTATAGAACCTTTTTTTTCCCCTTGCAAATTCTTAAGGTACGTTAAATATGTTGTTATAATTTTAAATGTTCATTTTCGAACTTTATCTGTAGTCCCATTTCAATATGCAGTGTGTGTGTGTGTGTGTGTGTGTGTGTGTGTGTCTACGTTACAATTCCTTCAATTTGAATATTTACTAAAATTCAGAACATGACTTTACAACGTTTAATACGTTTTGTTAAGAAAAGAAAATAAAAAATTATTTTTTACAGTAGCTTTTTACGAAAAACTTCTCAACATTGCCACGTTTTACACAGACAGAGCCATCAACATTCGTTTTCATCGGTCTATTGCATCTATATATGTGCAATATTATTATCACCGTTCAAAACGGCAGACGGTATCTCATCCTACATGTCTGGACGTCGTGAGGTCATGATACATACGTATACAGGCCGCGCAGATTGCAAATACGAACTTGAAACTACAGAAATCGAACGATCGTTAGACACGTTTATAAACATGTTTACGTTTTATAACCGGCCAATGTCTATTTATCAATAGTCTCAACCCATGACGCAGATCAATTACGAGACTCAATTAAAATATAGCAAATTATCCAAGATCACGATTTATTTGATAAATAAAATTAGAAGTAAAATATCTTATGATATGACAAATTGAACGACATATTATACAAAAACGTAATGCATTTTTTATAAACAAATACATTCAATGGGTACCTTTTCAAATATGTGTCATGGTTTAATAGCTTATCCCTTTGGTACATGCTCGCAATGAGGATGAATGCTACATCCAATCGCTATCATCGACTTATGCAGTCTACTTTTTACACATACAAATTTGGTTTTAGATTTAACCAAAAGAACGTAGAATTGAAGAGGAAAGGAACAGATTCAATAGTTGTTGTTGTTGTTTTTTTTTTGTTGTTTTTTTTTCTCAGGATGGGGCGGGGGCATGTGGCTGGTTTTTGTGTCGATAGTAAATGCACAAAGTGATCCATCCCTGATTTTGAAATTTGCAAGATACATGGTTGCCCTCCAAATTGATTGTTTCCCTCAGTGTTCTCCTGCTTCTGAGCATTGTTCTCCTGCTTCGTGTAGCATAAATTCACCTTAAAAAAGGCAGACTTGATCGCGTCAGTATTGCACATGCAAAACAATTTTGTTTTAGAAAAGACTTATTTTTGTTGGGATTTCGTACATGTAGGACTAACAATCATACACGGTTTAATGTGTGCAAATGTTTGCCGGAGTAATGGGGAAAGGCTTTAAGTACTCGGGCTCAAACTCCTCTCTAATGCTCAGGTAAAACGTTTGCAGACAAAATTCCGTATGATGCCAACACTATTTAAAGTTTACTCATTTTTACGTTACGCAAAAACAGAAACTATTGGGTCGACTTACATTCCGAACTTAGACCAAGCAGTTGCGAGAAACATATTTTGCTCTATTTCTAGAAGTATGAATCAAATTGCATTTGTTCTTCAAAAGTGTGTCATATACTTTTACACAAATATCGATTGAATATTCACGTGCGAAATCTGTCCATTTTACTTAAGTACGACGCCTTCTTGAAGCTCAAATATACGGTCTCAATAGAGCCAATCGAAGTTCTCTTTATTAATCACATGCAATTTGTAGTACAGAAAATCGGGGAAAATATAATTATGTTCCAAAGTTTGTTTCAGAAACAAACTACACATGTATTCTATAACGTTAAATTTTACACGATAAATGAATCGGTTTGTGAAACTTTCTGGTGACAAGAATAGTAAATAGTAATAGTAGTAGTAAATACTAATCAAGTTTCACTAAACGCTGATGACTAAAGATGTGTGACAGATAAAACAGGAAGCTACCAATGTCCCAATCTTCAATAAATTCGACTAGTGTTTGGATAGAAAGCAGGCACAAATCCTTTAGCGTTTGTTTAGAAACTAACATCTGAATCCATGTGAGGCAAAGGTTTCCGTCTAAATGTGTAACACAATCTGCTGAGAGCGTTTCTGTAATGAGACTAGTTTGGTGTCAAGCTATTTAAAGCGAATATAGTACTGCCTTTAGTGTAGACCTTTCCATTACGGTTTTAATGGGCGCTGTCATGCTTGTATCACGTGATATTCTGCCATTACTGTACTGATATCGCACAGTGCTCGGTACTGTGGGAGCTATATACGTACACATTTGCTATAAATATCATTCATTTGCACAACATTTAGGTTAACAGCGCATCGCTGTGAATAAAATATTTTGTGAATTGAGTACCCTAAAGCTTCACTGTTGTTATAATTTAAACCTTTTCCCGTGAAATTTCGTATAATTAGTTCGTTTGTATCCAGAGGCTATAATTCATGGAATCATTCATATTTTCCTCAGTTATTTATTTCATAGTTCAGAATTTTTAATTATTTAACAAATTTTATCAAATTGTCTTCCAAAGAAATTTTTTATTTAATCTTTTGGGCCATCACGCCAGCTAAAATAAGTGATACTTTTGGTACCTTCTCTTTCGTTAACGTAAGTTTTCGTTTACTAATTTACATACACCACATAAGTAGGTGCATAATTGAATTACATATACCGTTAAAAAAACACACAAATGAATTAATTAAATAATTATTAATTTCAACAAATATTTACAATAATTAATCAATCAATAAATACAATTCTATTCACTTTATCGATGAATGTAAAATTTGAAAATTCCAAGAAGACATAAAACTATAAACGATTGTGCCTATCAAAGACTTCGGTTACATCTGTATGATCCTTTCCTTAGTAATTATAAAGGTGATTATTTACTTATTAACTTATCATAAACAGTATGAAAGAAAAATGTTATTTCTTTCCACAAACTATTTATATTACAGAATCGTAAAAATAAGTCGACATTTCAAAATATTCTATTATAATCAGTGTTTTCCTTTCAATTTTATAGAAAAGGAGAACAGTAATCATATTGCTCATAAGTGTTTGGTTTGTGATTACATATCAAAAAGGTAATCAACGAAACCATCAAATGTATCCAATACGTGATTTTCCAATTACTTGGGCATTTCGGTCTCTTTCTTTCACAGATAATTTGTCAATATTTTAGAATTCCTCTGTAAGTTCAAATGTTAGTTCTTTTAAATGAAATTTCTTACTTTATTTAAATTAAATAGACAAGAATTTCCCAATTTTCCTGCTAGATAATTTTTCAGAAATAAGGACTTAATTTTGTGAACAGAATTGTCCTGATTAATGTGTATTTTGTTGTTGTTGTTTTTATTTTGTGTACTCAAATTTTGATGTAATTGTTTACTCTATTGTTTGAGAGTAAGCATTCGAAGATTTATGCGGAAATAAAGTTGATTTAGAGCAATAAAGGAGTATGGAAGTGTTTGCGGCGTATCCTGTTTTATTCTGTTTTTCTCGTGTCAGGCATATATAGAATCAGTACTTTTAATCAGTACCTTAATGACGGACACGTGTAGAGATACATACCGGACAGGGGGAAGCACACTCACACTCACACACACACACACACACTTTCTACCGTAACATTACTATCGCTTTTGATTGACTGTAACAATTTCAACATTCGAGTACAGCTATACAATACCTTCAATACCTTTTTAAAGCTTCGAAATGGCGCTAAAATCTGTTTCATGTAACCCTGAATTTAGAGCAATCAAACTGATCGCATGGTCGGTTTGCGAAATTGTTGCTTTTCACTTCAGTCCAACAAAATTGCATTATAATACATACAGCATTTCCTCGTATACCGGTAGTTCAGCGACAACAAGAAATATACACGAAGACCCTTCAGTTATTTTTAACACATTTACGTGTCATTGGTCCTGATCTTTTTATCTTTTTCAGATAATTGCCTTGAGAATACTGCTATTTCTGAAACGTGATATATTCATAGGGGGATGAGGGGGTGGGCACTGTTACAAGATCAGTTACTGCTACGCTCAGTCCGAATTGATAGTAACTGTATTATGGTGCTCATCATGATCACTGACAAACCTGTCCGTAATGTTCAGTGGATCAGCTGCCGTTTCCTTGGATAATGGATATTTTTTGACTACTCTAGTCGACCCAGCTTTGAATGAGTGCCAGCTTCAAATGGCAAAGATGCTGACCTGTAATGGACTGGCGCCCCATACATAGGAAGTCTCGTACTGTTGGCTGCTTTTCCCCCATGGAAACCTCTGTAAGGTCCTACCCTGTGAGCAACTGATAGATATGGGATAACTTTGGCTTTCTATATCACACAGTTTATTTTTAGCGATCAGCTGTTGCAAGCTCTGAAAGGAAGAAAAGCCTGGATGCTGTTTGGTCCACGGGCAGAATTAAAAATAAAAGACAGCGTTACTGCCATCAGTTGTTCAGATGCTCTAAATGGGGCTTAAAATAAGATAATCATTCGAGCAAGCACCACCCTCATCCCAGAAGATTACATTTCCGTTGTCTTCGCGTGGCACCAGATGCTTCTTGAGTGTGTCTGTTTCAAACTTGTTCTAAACAGGATGACTTTGTACTTCTTTACATAATTTCTACATTTTTGCCATCGAGCAACAGTATGATACATTTAACCATCTATTGGTTTTATTTTATAATGTTCTGCTAAAAAGTTTCAGATGTTTTAAGCATTTGACATATGTTAGCTTTATCTTTTATTTTGTATACCGTTTACAGAATTTTGGCATCTTTTTCCTTTATAATCTATTTTGTTGTACTTAAGGTTTACATTTATTTGGCGGGTTTATCTTCCTGGGGTTTTGGGGGCGATTCTTCATTTTTTCTAATTTTGCTTCTAGTTGGCACTATATGGCGACTATTGTGCTGAGGTGCCGTTGAAGGCAATTGCATACATACATCTACTAGGAAGTTCAACTTATGAGCTCAGTTCAATAATTATAAAACAATTGGACAGTCTCCAAGATTTTGTTTATATTAGAAATGTTATAACGCAGATGCATATAAATAATGCTCTGTTCAGCTTTTATTGTACTCAACACGGAAGTGATTTATTTATAAATGGTTGTTTGGAATGGGGATTTACCAATTATTGCCTGAAGACGAAGTCTCCTATAACTTGTGTGTCTATTTTTATCACAATCTGATATCCCTGATATATTTTTAGTTCACCTGTATAAATTCCCACGCACTAATGACAGAATTATGCTTGCTAGCGGACAGAGTTATTGGCGGAAGTTATGCAGCAACAAATTGAACTAGTTAAATACTATAAAGTTGTGCCAAAGACTATATGTAAAGAAAATATATCACCAATTGAACAGCAAAGATAGATTTATTAATTCAGGTGATAGATAGATAGATAGATATACAGATAGACAGAGAGATTAATGAATCAATCGGCCAATAGATGTTCATTATCATTCCCCACGTTTATCAGCTTGATAATATCATGAAAATATCAATATGTTTTATACTGCAATTTAACTCAAGTCTATGTATGTATGTATGTATGTATGTATGTATGTATGTATGTATGTATGTATGTATGTATGTATGTATGTATGTATGTATGTATTAAATTTCATGATTTATCTTATACACTTGCAAGCACCATATACTTTTACCACATACTTCATTATAAGGTGTGACTATCTTCGATCTATTCTCGGATGTGACATATAACTATATGTAAAATAAATGTTGCATTCCTTCCATATATATCGAATAAAGGCGCTTATTGACTATAATTTATATTACAAAAGTAAAGAAACTGCTTGACACAAATATTCATGCGTTTTGTTAACCAATTTAAACAACAAACGGATTATATTGTTGTCCTGGTGTTTATTTACACAAAAATCTAAGCATTCGAAATCTTACATTATACAAATCTGCATTTGAAATATCTTATTGACGTGATCATCTGAAGACAATAACTGCTGGTTTTAAATTTTCTTCATTTTGTTAAAAGTGCGTGTTTCACTTGTGCATGTACTTTCACCATAAAAAAGACGAATGCATACAATGTATAACAGTGCAATCTGTGTCAATTCCATATTCAGGCGAGCGTAAAATAGTCAGCAAAATGGACACTGAGAAAAGTCTCCCATATTGGCTCTATTCGAGGAGGATACCATTTTAATTTCTCTCCTTTTGACGAATTTATTTTAAACTCTACGTAACATGCTGAATGAGCACGAATATGGTGGACTATTTAGTATCCATCTTTGATACCGTACAGTACAACTCGTGCATATTAAGAGTTATTTAAAGCATTTCAGCTTAATAATTTTCAACAAACATGTAATTTAGCAAATTGTAATCATAAAGTTGTTAAAAAGTTTCCATTTTGGAAACTTTTGGACAGCTCTTATTTTCAACTTGACTCGACTTTAACTCGACTCAAATTTATTTTCGTTCAGGTCTTAGGAATACACTAAGGGCCCACTTGTGATGTAGAATGGACAATTTTCACCATCTTTGGTAAAATGTATGCATAAATGTTAGGATAACTCACTGAATATTCATTACTTATTTTTATCCTGTGTAACACAAGAGGCATGACAATATGCAGCCACAATACATATTAATCTCTCTCTCTCTCTCTCTCTCTCTCTCTCTCTCTCTATATATATATATATATATATATATATATATATATATATGTGTGTGTGTGTGTGTGTGTGTTACAAATTGATAAGAATTTTCGATTCTCAGCCATATTGAAAACAAAGATGATGTATCCTGAGAAGCTATTAAAAAAAAATGCTGCGGATGCCGCATGTTAACCCTTTGACTGTCGTCTACCGCCTGCGGTAACTGAGTTGGTATAGCGTCAAACTCGCAATCCAAAGGTCGCGGGTTCGATAACCGCCCAGGCCGGTTGCCTCGGTGTGTTTTTGGGAAAGACACCTTGCCCCATTTCACGTAAAATGACGTGATTGCGATTTCGTTTACTTATTAAATAGTGAATAAGTGCAATCCTTACAATTTTAATAATCACATCAACAATCTTGTGAAAGAAAATTATAAAGTCAAAAATTAGCATACGAGACCTTGCGAAATCTTCTCCGTTTGACGAAAACCTTTGAGATCTCTGTAACTGTGTCCTTCTGAAAAACATTAACTCACCAATACACAATTGTTTTTGTGTATTTGATAAGAGGGAGTCCTTGAGTTTCAACTAATGCAAATTTGATGAATGTTTAAATACTCATTTAGCTATCATTTTATGGACATTAGTGACACGGTACTTTTCCCATAGTTTCCTATGTAATGACCTTCCTTGAGAATAAATATTCAACCTTAAGAGACGCAAAAAACGCATAACAATCTATAACATTGAAAGTGATTTTGGATTACTTGGACCTTTACCTATGTAAAAATATTAATTTAAAAAAAATCCAACATTTCATGGACGGTCATCCTTTATTAATTACTTCCAACATTGCTCGGTTTTTCAGAATCTGCTTGATAGTCGGGTTATAATCAGAGTAACATATCGCGGTGTCGTGCAGTATATATGGTTCATATTGGTATACTTCAGAAAAACAACGATGAACACTGATCACCTGGCGCTCCAGGAATAAAGCATCTCACCTGTATGCAAATGTAACGTCTTGACCTGGTGAGAAGAGGCGGCACATTTTATATACAAACACCTTCAGCTAACCTCCAGTAGCTATATGTATTATTATCATAAGACATAGTTAATTCAACGTAGTGTTATCAATAGGTATCAACATGAAATCGCTCCACACTTTGTTTATATCATAAGATTGTAGTTTTCATTTTTTCTTCTCGTATATTATTATTATTATTATTATTATTTTTCCAGAAAGCTGACCTGGCAGACTGGTGATGGGTATGGTTCCGCCTTCACGCAAGAAAAAGAGTCCAGACTGCAGGTGCCACACGCCGTAACGTTTAAATGTCAAACGATATCTGCGTCCCTTATCCATCTGATAAACCGACAACACAGAGGTCTTCCGAATGCGGGTATTCAGGAGCTCTTGTTGATTAAGACTAGTAGGTGCGGACCTGACGGAAGGTATACCAGCTTCTTTGCGGGCGTGCTGAAATTGACAAAGAACGATAAATTGTCGGCGAATCTGACTGATGTTTCGTAATCTAGTGTGTATAAGGCAACACTCTCTTATTATTGTGGTGTTTATTTAATATAACTTACGGTGGCATATTTCTTTCATCAACTTAACTGCTTCTACACTCAATCGTAAACATTTGATTAGTTCCTTAATGGGGGGAAATTATATCGATGTGATGTTTTCTAGTATCAGGCCACTAACGGAGAGTTTACAAACTGGATAGCGGACAGTCAAATGCAGTATGGGTGCAAAGTTTGTAAGAAAGTTGGCAGTTAAGGGTTGAATGGAATCTCGTGTAAACTTCGTAATTGTATTATATAGACCTTAAAGAAAGTGAACAAATTTCCTCTGTAAAATGATTATATAATACCTCAGTTATTCGACAAAATATCGCTGACAGGTTGCTGTAAAAGATATATGACTATAGACACTTTACTATGATTCTCATTTACATGTATTTGTTGATGAATGTGTGTGTGTGTGTGTGTGTGGGGGGGTACAGTATAGTTGAGCTGATTGGTTGTAAATGCATCGAATGATATATAAATATAAATCCATTCATCGCGTGCATTTTATCATTCAAAATTAGGAGTGGGGACGAAGTATTCCATTCTATTTATTTTGTTTTATGTGTTGCAGCTATTGTTTCTTTCAAGCATATATACATGCATTTCCCGGGAATTTTAGTGTATCCTTATAGTAAGTGAATAATAATTAACCTAGGTCTAATTATGAAAATTAGCATATACGTCTCTACATACATGTGTGTTGGAATGTATGCATATGTTTGCGTACTAACAAACATGTATGTATGTATGTATGTATGCTCATTTCTGTATAGGCCACCTCGGAGTGAAATGGTCCCATGACAATGGTAATGAAATTATAATTAGTTATCATCTGTGATACACACATTAGGACACATGTCAGTTTAAACCACAAATTATTTTCCGTGGTAGAATATTACGGTATGTAAATGCAGCACATGGTCAGTTTTTGTGGTCGCCTGTGGGTCACCTCTCTGGTTTGATTCGATTGGTTTGCCAGAAAGGACAGTTCAAAGACGCAGCCATACTTTCTATGTCATCAGTTACGCGCTAAATAGATTTGAACACTTTGACTGCACCCAAAGAAGCATAGATTTGATGTTCGTGAAAATGAAAATTTATGTAATTTATTGATTCTAGACATACATTTACGACCGCTTCTATACCAAAGCTACACAAACTGATCTCTTTTGAGAAACGATCTTCCGAGAAAACAGAGAAAACGATTAAATCCGATACGTAACACTTATTATTAAATAGAACCTGTTAATATTACTGAGACTAATATTCATAAATCATGCTAACGTTAGATTTGAAACCGGAAATTGGTTTGCAGTCGAGACACAAACAACTCCTCATCAATAATTTGTGTTCCTTAGATTGACTGATTCTACAAATATACAAAAAAAACGACGTTTTTGCTTCAGAGTCAACTTTTGGGGGAAATCGTTAACCAGTTCTGGCTATTGTTTTTTGTTTTTTTTAAAGTATCTATTATTATATCAATCATTCAAGTATGGACGCCACAGTATGAATGAGACAGATTTAAAAAAACAAAAAACAAAACAAAACAACCCACCCACCCCCTCCCACACAGACACGCAACCACAAACCATTTTTGTTTAAATTTATAAATGTAATGCATTAGATATATCACCAAATAAAGGTGCGATGATTCGATGAGGTCGCACATTTGTTAGAGAACGGCAGAGCGTCCTCTTTATTTGATTTCCTTTGTTACGTACAATTATTTTTGGATTGTTTTTATTTCTTAAAATAAAAGGGTGCTTCTTTATTGTAAATTCTCTCTCAGCTTCCTACAAGACACGTTGACTCTAACAGGAGAATGGCGTACCAGTCGTGCACGATGTAAATAGAACAGTGTACCCAACAACACCGGACAGTCTTTAGTTGAGTAAAATAGGAGAATGGTGAACCCTGCACAGTCGATATAAAGAGAACAATGTATACTACAAAAATATGTTTTGATCGATGATATCATATCCCATTTCCGCTTTATCTGCTTGCGTTGCTAAGGGGGTGGGAGTGATCAACCGAATCGCGCAAAAAGAGGTTTTAAAACACAATGCGTATTCTAAAATTAAAATAAAGTCAGGCATATATTTAATATTTCCTGTACAGGTACATCAGGTACTGGAGGGGAGGGGGGGGGCGTCCCCTCAAAAGCCGTTGTTGTTAATATTTTTCACGTTATCAGCTAAAATTAGGGGAGATATGAGAGCATAAACTGAGTTTTGGGTTATACTGTAGTAAGATTGATTGACCGAATAAGATTACTTTGGCAAAATACACCAGAAGCGCAAATATATCGGATTATATTGTATCGCATGTGCGAAATTCCAAGTGGTCGCTAAACAATCCTATCGAGTTGCCGCTAAATGGTACGTGAGTGATCCTTTGAATGTACTACTTACTATCAGCAAAAGTAGGTCATAGTGAACACAAATATGTTTGTATATACAGTGATGAAATTTGATGGGTGTGTTCAGAGTTTAAATCGCAGCAGGCAGAAGGTACATGTAGGTAGAAGTGACGTACACGTACTTTTCATTCTCCGTTGAATACTTCTTTTTTATTTTGCATTTACATGTAGCACAGTTTTCTAGACACCGTTGCATGTATGGCCATACAACGTGATCTGTGCGTTCACCTTTTCTAGTTATGTTGGCACCAATAAAAACAATTTCTGGTTGTAATGACCTACGTTTTTTGCCAAAGGGCATGTACCATCGAAGCAAGCGAGACATAGCATTCTGCAAACTTGTATCAATTACAAGCGTGGAAGAAGAGACAAATCTTTAATTTGAATTTATTTTAGGCACGGGAAACACAGTACCAACACTGTTTCATGTAGTTCACTCGATTCCTCTCTTGGTACTTTTTTAATATACCAATGTTATTCATGTCGATGTTGTATCTATGACAGGTTATTTTTCTCAGAAAACAGTAGCTCCTTGTTATCATATATGAAGCTTTGTTACTCAGGCGACTCAAATTTTTATATTATCTAAATCATTAGTGTAATGCAGAATTTGTATTTACTCAAACTGTTATTATTTGTTAATAGGTGCTAAATTACAATACTTGTGCAATTGTAAAATGATATGAGGCAACACTAAAGGACACGCATTACCAAGAGACCCAAATTTGTTGTGTATCTATCGAAATTATATTAATTGGCACCAAAAATATATTATGGAATGCAGAGACATTATTTAGGAATATTGATGTTCTCATGTAACTAAGACATTGTGTCTGCATATTAGAGTAGTAAAGGAACATGAGATAACTAGGCTAATCATATTTTTTTAGTTTGACCATCTCGCGGATAACAATAAAAATTCAAATTAATAATTTACGGAGGATTGTACAGAAAAATAAACGTGCATAGAGTGTATATGGGCAAAGTGCTGTAGATGTAAAACATATGAAACTGAAAGCGAACAGTGTGGTTCGAAACTCGGTAAAGATGAAACATATTTTTCTACATAAAAGAGCCATAAAATTATATATTGGAACAATCAGCATACAAAATAAACCAACAGCTTGAACAAACTTTGTTAATCTGCACAATAAACTAATACTTATATGCACAAAATAAGTCATCCTGTATAGCTACACAATAAACGATGTGGACACAATAAACGATGATTTATATGTGCATAACAAACGATCAACGATGACACAAAACAATTGAACCTATGCACATTCAAAATAATGAAATCTATACTTGAATATTTCTGTTAACATTAATCAAAATGAACACTTCCATACTTGACACGCAAATATCAAAACAAGTGACAAGAAAATTACAACTAGCAATACGATTTCAACCCGAAAAAGTATTAAAATAAATGAATATACAGAATTTAAACAGAATCATAACGAAAAAAATCATATATTCATTTAACAGAAATGTCAACGAGTTTAGATTTTATGATGGCAACTATCTAGATTTGTATGAAGTTTTCAATGACATTCAACCATATTTGAAGATTATCAGTAGAAAATTGGGCAATTTGATTTAGTGAAAGACCAATTAGAACACAGCATGTTGAGTATAGCAGTTTGTACCATAAAGCAAAAAAGCCTCTAAATATATTAAATAGAGGAGAAACGGATAATGGCATTGACGTTAATGCGACATTTTGCATACTAAGTATGGACAGTAAATTAGCAAAAATACAAGATGGATGGTTTAACATGATTGAATATTTACATTGCACAGCGATAGATATCAACCCTTCAGATGAAACTCGTACATAAATTTGCCTCGATGGATTAAAAGCAAGTAAGCAAGTGTTATCGTAAGAATTATGAAGAATACATGTTTATTTTATGCCATGAAATCCATCTGAAATCCGTCTGAAATACGTTTGGTTATGATAAAGGTTGATCATCAAAATAAATATAGTCATTGATTTAAAGGATGTATGGTTAAAATAGAGGATATTAAACACGTTTGAAAGTAAATTCCATTTATTAGCAAATGCGTTAGAAATATTGGAAGGCGGTGAAGCTGAGATAAATTACATCAAATCCGATAGAGCAACTGAAATAGAGACACAAGGCATGTTGATATATTAGTTATATTTCAGTTATAGGTATAGTTTAGTTATATTTCATTGCGCTGGTCATAATGGCTAAAAGAGTGATAAAATTATGTTAAAACGAAAGGTTTTACAAAATTGGTGTCATGACAGATAAATAGGCGTTACGGACATAAATACATTCTGTAACAAATGCAGGAATATTTCTATTCACCAGAAAAACCACAAAGTGACTGTTACAATGTATATAGCACTATAGTTATAATGTATACATTGAGTTAGGATCAAATGAAAAAAGTAAAATAAACAGAAAAACTATCAACAGCAGTTACGAGTTTCCTCTTTTATTTATCATGATGTTTAAAGAATCGTCATTCCAGAGCATTCCACAGGTGCAAAGTGTGCCGAAGAAGTGCAGAGCACACATGTCACTTCGCATCCGGCAGAGATTTATAACCAACAATCTATCTTCAGTCGGAACAGCACGTCTCCTCCAGAGAGGTACCACAATTGCGTAAATCCAATGGTGATGACATATCCTGAACATCAAAACACCCAATCACATTCCATCAAGTCAATAGACAAGAGATACAAAACAATCTACCGTGGAATAGAGTGTATTCAAGTACTTTATGATGCATTGGGTATGATTGCAAAAATAAAGCATGGGAATTAAGAGAAAAAAAAATGCAAATCATATGGTGTTCACATAAAAGACGAACCACTGTTTAACATGGCAAACATATGTTACATATGTGAGAAAGAAATAACAACAAATAAAATAAGAGAAAACGATTGCAACTTGAATTTTAAATTTCCAAAATACATACCATTGTTGATTCATAGCTTATCCGGATATGAAAGCCACTAACTGATCATGAAACTTGTCAAAATGTATCGAGATGAGTTGGTAACAATTTTACCGAAGAACTACGAGGAATACATTTCGTTCAGCAAGGATTTTATAATTTATAGTTTCATAATAGAAGAAAAAGAAATAATAGTTAGAAAGACGATCATGTTCGTAGACGGCTTTAGATTCAATCGAATATCTATAGAACAGTTGGCAACAAATTGAAGTTTTGACAAATTTATTGATACTCTGATTCATTCTATAGACATGATACCTAAATATTAGAAAGACATTTACTTTTACAAATACACGGATGGCTTTGACAGGTTTGATGAAACAACCATACCAGCAATAGAAGTTTCAGTTATGACTGAATGATTCAAACATATTAAATGATCACTACCGGTATGTATAAGATGTCAAATGATGTTTTTTCGTTCAAACGCTTGAGATCTACATAACTGTTGTGTCATGAAGGATACTTTGATGCTGTGTCACACTTTTGAAAAATTCAGAAATCTTTGTTAAAAATTGCAAACTATACCCAGCTCACTATTTAATGCATTATGACTAGCTGATAGAATGTTAACTTTTGATGATTGAGAGTCGGGTAGGAGGTACCATTAGCTTGATATCACACAGGTATGCTAAAGAAAACCATTAATCCTACTTGGACAAACATGGCGAGTCACATTCCCATTGTTCCGTACACTCTGAGTCCGTGCCTGTTCGTTACACGTGCAGAGCACGATCGAGAGTATTATATATTAAAGTCACAAGGTCGGGTAAGATCCAGGCAAGTTTGATTATTATGTACGTAGATCCTAACAAACTGTATGGCGGGTCCTATCCCTATTCGTGCCGGTAAGAAAAATAGATGGGCATTTGAGGAAGAAATTAGATGGGTTGAAGAACTTTTGTTTGAAATACCATACATCTGTTATACTGGTTGCATTTTAGAAGTGGATTTGGAGGTTCCATTAAATTATTTAAATGACTCCCAATTAGCTCCAGAGAAATTAATTCCGAAATAAAATGATTTATTACAGTTATAGAAGAAATTGATCGTTGAATACAAGGGTACGAAACCAACAGCAAATTAGTATGGACCTTTGAAACAAAAGCAAGGAGGTTATACGCCACAATTACTGAAAGTTCTATGTAAAACTAGGCCTACAACATAGAGTTTGTCATTTTCTAACAGCAACTGTGGCCTAAGTCTTATATTGAGCTCAATGCTAGTTTGAATCAAAAAGCAACAAATGAATTCGACGCAGATGTCTTCAAATTGACGAATAACAGTGTATTTTGTAAACAAATGGAGAATCTGAGGGGAAAATAGTATGCACACATGGAAATATTTTTTAACTGTCTAAAAGAATTTTCATTTGCCGCAGAACTCCTGCAAGAAAGTAACTTCATTTGCAGGAACAATTACTGACGATGATGTAGTACTGACTGCTTTGAAAAACAAATAAATCAAATTAACAAAACTATTTAGGTGGATTTAGCGTGTTAGAGTTCTCCAGTTGGTTGTGTATTAATTTTCCAACAACAAGTTGAAAAATAAATATGGTGATTGAAAGAGACCATTAATTATTGACACTGATTCATTGTATATCAATGTTGAGGCAAAAACCTTTACAGTGACACGACGGATGACATCAAGTTCTATGACACTAGCGACTATACAAAAGATATCCCACAAATTATTACAACAGTTTCTGAAATTTAAAGGATGAGTTCAGTGGCGTTACCATTAGAGTTTTATGGGTTAAGGTCGAAGCATTATTAAAAAATGACTGATAAAGACAAAACGAACGTTTATAAAAGTATAAACATATGTGGAATCAAATATAATTGGACAGATATGTATATTCAATCACAAGAAAAATTATAAGGAAAGTAGCATGCTCTACGAATGATGTCAAGCGTTTTGTGATATGCAGCGTAAAAACGTTACCTTGTGGACGTTTAAACACTCTGTACTAAGAGAGAAATTCTATGTGCAATTATAGTCTGGTTCTTTTGTTTTCTTGTGTAGCTTTGCTACAAGTTCTATGTATATCATCAGTGATGGGATTATTTTCCGTGAAAATAGTTTGTATAGCTTTTCGTTCTTGCAATAAATTACTATCACAACGTGTATTCTCTATTAAATATTTTATCATAGCCATGCTGATATTTTAAAATGCATATCACTAAAAGCTCATTTGATTAGGTTTGTATTTTTCTTTTCTTACATCGTCAAGACTGCCACAGTCATCATCCATCAACATAGTATTTGTATCTTGATAGACATCAAGCAGGAGCTCTAACCATTTTTTCAATTTATCCTTCGGATTTATTACCATCATATTTGAATCACTGAGTAAATACTTTCTAACTTGATCATAAAGGTTGGACACATAATAACAACGATATCAAAACGGACCGTGTATGCAGTCTCTGTCAGATCTACTGCAAACAGTCTTGCCACAATTAGTCACTTTACAAATTATCACCTTTTATGCCTAAAACACAAGTGATGTTATCGAATTGTTTTAAATTTTTACAATGGCATCAACCAGAAAATAAAAATGCATTTTCTGTGCATCTACAATTTCTTTTCTCTTGATTGGAAATATAATACCTTTTTGAACTTGAACTAACATAAGACCTCTTCCAAGCAATCTATTATCTTGTGTACTTTTCAAATCAATGCAGATGCAATGGTCATCAGTGTACAAATTTTGAAATACTATAAATAAACCATATCTGTCAGAAAGTCAATGATATTGTTTCTACTGCTGAGTTATCAAATGTTTTTTTAATTATTTAAAATCTGTTTTAGTTTATTCCACTCGTCATGCAACTTATCATCAAAGTTCAAAATTTTAGCTCACACAGCATCCTTTACCATTTGGATCTTATCACTCAAATCTGTAATAGATAAATAGCAAGTTATTTTCACAGATTTTATAGCTCTTTCATTAGCAATTATTTTGACTTTTTGTCCTCATTTATTATTTTCGATCATTCTGCATCTTTATTAGTGCCAGCAATCATCTTGTTGTTAAATGATTTACGCGGTGGTATTATCCGATGTGATCTTAATCTCACGAAAGTATGCTTCTCATTCACTAAGGAGTTCCTATACTTATCTGTTGCAGTTTAGATTGCAAAATGCTATAGTCTTCCAATGATGTTTTAAAAATAATCTCTAAAATCACGCTTTCTAAAACATCTGTCTCACTGCTTACCCTATGCTGTATTGGTTGTAATAGTCTTGGATGTTTGAACAGCATCCGGCAAGTTGTTGCACTGTTGTTTAAACGAACCAGGAGCATCAAAAATATTTGTTCTGTTCTCGCCAATATGTTTCTGTATTTCTCTGATTTTGTAAGCTCTTTCATAACCACTCTGTTCAATAAATGTTAATGTATTGCAAACGTGTTATCCCCATGTTTTGATTTTGAAACAAAATGTTATCTTCCAGAGTCTTAAGTATTTGTACTTCAACACGTCTATGTAGTAGCTGCATCCATCAATTTCAACAGGATCACTTAAATATGTCAAACAGTTATAGTTCAGTTTTAAGTTATTGTTCATTGTTTGACCTAGAGTAACTTCTGACTTTTCTGTTTTTGACTCATTGTTTAAAGGCAAAATCATGGCAGTAATACCTCTCAGAGATAAAAAAAAGCCATCTATTGATATGTACTTAACGTGAAAAACATACCTTATCGGCATACCAAAAATGTCTATCCCTATTCCATCTCCATCTGTCATGCTGATATTCAGTATGTTAATAATAGCCATCGGTAATTGCAATGTAATAGCCATTAATACTGCATGAAACAAGGTCACTATGAAAAAAAAATCTTTTTCAAACTAGTAAAGATTCCATCACAGTAGAATAGATAGTATTAAAAAGGTTTTTGTGCTCTTCATTTGGTCCAAAACACGTACAAATTTACATAAACGGTATCAAATTCAGCAGATCCTTGTATAGTCCTCTGGATATTAACAATTTAGAATTATAGTTTGTGATATTCACTGAGTAATTGTTACTTGAAGTAACTTTAACTTTTGAGTCTTTTTTCGAAAAGTCAACATCATTGTCATCGTTTGCAGTCTCTATGTGACTTTATTCATGTGCATTGTAAAGTTGAAAAACTATTATGTCTTAAAACGGTTCTTCTTTCATTCTTATGCGCTATATATAGAAACACATATTGTTTTTTCAGTTCGTCAGAACTATTGTTGTAACATGCAGTATAATCTATTTTCTGCAACGATATCGATAGTTTATAAATTATGTTATCAATTGGATTAGTAAAGTAAATTTTTTTCACATTGAGTCCGTCGATGTTAAGATAACGTTTCATTTACTATACATGAAATAGTGAATTACAAGTTATTGCTTTCAGCTATAAACATTCATTAAGTAGTGTGTGTGTGTGTGTGTGTGTGTGTGTGTGTGTGTGTGTGTGTGTTTAATAACGTGTATGCTTATAATCATACCCATTTATTGTGCCTGAAACGGCCGATTAAAGGTTTACTGTTTTCTCAGCAAATCATTTGTATAGGCAAATTTAAAACATCCTATCCTTAAAGTTTTTATCTGTTCAATTTGTATCCTTTGCTGTCACCCCGTCATCTTTTCCTGTACGTTTCTCTGGTGTCTTTTTCTCTATTTTTAAAATCCTCTATCTCTTGGATCTCTATATTGTTTACATTATTCCTCATTGCATTTTGTATCTCATAGTCGGTAATGTTAAATTAAACTCTTCGTGATTGATTTAACTAACACTGACAGCCTTCGATGCGAAATTATTGATACACTAGGGATAGCAGATGGTACTGTTTCGCCATATTTTAAAACTTGATTATAAATCATTTTTTTCTTAATGACTTTTTAAACAAAACCAGCAAAAGCCAAAGGAACATCTATGCCTGTAACTATTACCGCTAAACACAAACCACTTGACGAAATATCTGTACCAGCTAAAACTGTTTCCATCCCTGTCACCACCCAATTAAAAATATTTTGTGATATTTCTTCCAAACACCTCTGTAGTGTTCAATCTATTTAAGTAATTTCATTTTTAATCTCGTTAATTTTTGCAGTAAAAATTCAGACCATTATTAGCTGTAGGCAGTGCAAGATATAACGATGTTGCTTCAAAGGAGCAGCTAACTAGACAAGTAGTGTATATGTGCTATATGTACACTTCACTCGACGGAGTATTTGGTGCGTTTTTACTTATTTATCTAACGATAAAAGCTATGTTATTATATGTATCAAAGAGACAGCTTAGATTTCGTAACTTGTTCCTTTTTTACTCTGTACACGCTTAAAGTTGCACTGTTGTATTTATGATTTTGACATTTTATTTTTAAAACCGAAATGTAGTTATCCTTTGCCCGAAAAGGTTTTGGGTAAAAATTGTGTCTGGTTGAAATCTATGCGCTATTAGTTAGTCAATTGCGAACTGGATGAACGTAATTGGAATTATTAGTTTTACAATTTCTTCATTGTCATGCTTCACGTTGATCCATAGACGTTAATAGCTTTTTCAGAAACATGATATTTGTTATCGTAGGAGAGGTGTTTAATATTTCATGATACATTATGTTGATGATATTTTGGTTTCAGTCGACATTTGTCTGTAGGGAAAATCTATCGGCATTACTGTTTATTCCAAAGAGATTATTGAAATTTAAGTTTCATTTTACTTTTATTGTTGCAGTGTTAAGAAGTTTGTCCGCTAAAAACTCCATTTGCTATCAGATAGTTGATTGTGAACTTAGTAAAAATTGATTTATTAATTTGATTGATGCTTTAGTATCCATGTTTGATGGTGGACATATTGATATTTTACACAACTTATTAAAAAACATGTTGCATGGAGCTAAAAGAGCAGATTTAGGTGTTATATGGTAAACAGAGTTGCCAATGCATTTTGAAACTCTCAATACCTGTCAATGGGTAAAATAATTAGGTAATATGTATTACCGGAAAAGCTAAAGTATTTCAAGTATCAGGTTATATGTTGCCAAAGTTTTGTCCTTTTGTTCTTTAATTGTGTTGATTTTAGTAGTCTATAACGACTTGTTGTGGACAGGTTCTGCTATTTCTAGCCACTTGTTGTGTACAGGTTTATATGTAATATTTATTACCTGAAAAACTAAAGTATCTCAAGTATTGGGTTATATGTTGACAAAGTTTTGTCATTTTATTTTTTATTTGTGTCGATTTTAGCATCCTCTAACGACGCTAACAGGTTTTGCTATTTCATCAGCTTTAAAAAAAGAACCAACTTCGATTTAAAACTAAACGATCAATATATCCAAAACTCCACCGATCAAAATACAAGAGTTTGTGTCTTTTCTTTCATTTATTATCTCAGTCGCTTCAGGTCGGTGTGCAGAAGACACACTGTTCGCAGCTTGTGATGTGTTAGAGTCTTCTTTTACTTTCTTTAAATGTTCAGCTTGGGCTTTTTTAAATCCCTATATAAGTTTTCCAAGTTGTCGCCCTTCAGCTTGGGCTTTTTAAAATTCCTATATATGTTTTCCAAGTTGTCGCCCAAGTTCAACATTAGGCTTTTGGCTTTTGTGAAGTTACTTTGCTAGGCTTATATTCTTTTTCATTTCTCTCTTGTTCGCTTTCGAATTAATTTACACAAAAAATAGGGAAGTTGCAGCAATATAAATAGGAATAAAAAATGAAAAATAATTAAAACTGTAATTGGGTAAATGGATGAGACCGATTTTATGACGTATTAAAAATGTAAAGAAAAAATGATACATCAGAGTGAAAAAAAAATAAAAAAATAAAAGTAACTATTAAATAGTGTACAAAACGAATACTACATTGAAAAAGCACGAAGAAAGTAAAATGTACATCAAAAAGGAAACGCTACAGCACAGAAGACAGGAAATCATAAATACGGGTGTGAAAATAAGAGAAAATGATACAACAATGAAGACACTTTCAGGATAATTAACAACACAAGAAGGAGAAGTTTACATGCATTGAAACAAAATATTAAATCAGATACAACGCTGAAAATGTCAGGTGTACCATCGATAAACGTCTGCTGAAGGTAGCTAACCTTGACTAAACCAGTCATTTGAAACTCTAAATATTGCTAGCTGTTTTGCAGAGCAAATTATAGGACGTTTTGAAGATGTTTCTCCAAGTGAAGGTGCTAGTGTTTCCCATCATGTTCTCGACATGTACAAGGATGACGTACTGGAAGGTCTTGGAATGAGTAAATTACAATACAAATAGTAAAGACGTAACTTTTGGAATAGAAAATAAAGCACTTTATTTTAAAAAATCTCCTAAAACAGTTTAAACTTCGAGGAAAGGCAACTTCAAATAAGTGATAGCACACAGTCTAGACTGGAAAGGAGT
This sequence comes from Margaritifera margaritifera, assembly GCA_029931535.1. NCBI lineage: Eukaryota > Metazoa > Mollusca > Bivalvia > Unionida > Margaritiferidae > Margaritifera > Margaritifera margaritifera. Next base: position 3,887,048 of record JAQPZY010001547.1, read on the forward strand.
TGTTGTCAAGAGTGAAAGAAAAATCACCACAACTGTTTAAAGAAAACATGAAGCAATAGCTACTATAGCCACATACATAGGTATGACAATTTCAACTGTTGTTCTGTTTATGGCAACTTTGTTTTAAAATGATTCAGCAGGGGGATGGAGGAGGAACAAAGGGTGGTAGTACTCCGTCAAACGCAAAGCTGATTCGTTCTTTGATTGGTATTGTGATAAGCTAGCTTATGAAAGCAACTGGATAGTTTGTTTTTTTCCTACTCACAAATCTTAGCTGAGGTCATTTACAAAAAGAACACAACCGAAGGTGAGATCTTTGAAAAGAAGATGGTCGTCGTCGAAGGTGGACACAATGTGTTCGGCTAGGTCAATTAAAGGAAGGACTTATTGGATTTAATCATCTTTTAAGAAAATAGCATTTCCTGCATCCATTCATATCGCTATAAACGATTGTTCGTTTACCTTTCCTAAGAAATAAAAATAGCATCTCCTTCATCCATTTATATGCCTATAAATGCTTGTTCGTTTATTTGATAGCCTTTTTTGGGGGGCGGGGGGGGGGGTCTTTTGTTTTGACGTTTCTAAGACATCAAGTGTCATCTGAAAGTGCACAAAGATATACGCATAAGCATGATGATGTTTCTACTTTAAAGTAGGAACATCATGATCATAATCCTTGCTCTCTACATATGTTTTTTTACTCACTTAGCCTTCTTTCTTGTCCTCTACAAGTTATTGTGGTACTGTCAAAGATTGCTTATTAGCCTTTGGCGTACCAGCAACAATAGATGTATCGAGATTGATAGCCAACGAGTCCTTGCATTTCTTTAAATTGTCGTTATATCCAACGATAGCACCCATTTGCATAACCATATCACACGGTAGCAAAAATCTACATCGCCACCAAGAATAGTAAAGTGAAATTTCATTTTCTTTCCCATAATATTTTCTGAGTTGTAATCTTGCTGTCCAAAATTAATAGCTCTGCTATCTTTTTTCACAGGGCCTGATACCATGGAAACATATTATACGATACATGTTCTGTTTTGTTCCTGTGGCTGTGCACCTAGTATGCAGATTACATGAAAGCTTATGCTTTAATGTAACCTTGCAATAAATACATATGTTAGACCACTGTTATCTTCTAAGAAGTCCCTCCAGCATTTTTCCTCGTCTGGTTTTGTTGTACTGTTAATTATTTTGTATGGCATCTTAACCATAAAGAAAAGAAACCTCAGTCACCAACATACTGGTCTCCAGATTAATAATGTTTTCGTCATATGATAAGGCGAGCAACTTTTATAATAAAAGAGATCATTGTGTATAACTAACTAGTCTTTTATCCTTATCATTTTTCTAGTCATGAGGACGGCGAGTTTTAAAATTGTTGCAGACTATGTTAAATTGTTTAAAGTCAATGTTGTTGTAGGCTGGATTAAATTTATCTTCACCAGGTAATAGATTAACAAATCTATACAAGAGTCTTCTTATGTTGGAAGTAGATATTAACTATGTCAACAAATTTAACAAGGTCACGAACACTTTGCTCTGTTAAATGCCAATATGATACACCGCAAACTGCTATTGCTATCCATACTGCGCAGAATAATTTATTCGTCCTGAACTTAATCTTGCATGATATTCTGTATCTATTCACCATTAATGTCACTTGTTTGATTGCAATTACTACTTCATGTAAAGTGAAAGTACTAGGAAAACATTGAATCTTTAAAATGTATATATTTCATACCATTAAAAGCGTATTGTATTTTACTTCTTCCATGTAGTGCAAAATATCTTCCTATATTAACTGATTTTGGTTAATTTTGTGGTAATTTGTTGTAACAAAAGGTCGTATATGGTGTGCTAAAATTGTTCATGGTAGAATTTATGTCCAAATAAATGCATAATTGATTGTGTAATTGAGCGTAGTGCTGCTCTGCCTTCTTTAAATGATAGATAGAGTTTAAGTACAGATTAATTGCTAACAATTGATTTTAAAATATAAAACAGTTGACTGTAATTTGGCTGGAGATTGCGATTCATCATTTACCAGTTATTCCTATGTAATTTAACATAGTGTATGATCATCTGCACTGGCAAGCTGTGGATAACTTAATAAGACGTAGAAATGAATGTTAACCATTCAAAGACGGAGATTTCATCAAAAAGGGAAGTTGATCTTTACAGAGGCTTCATCAGAACTTAGCTGTCACCTAGGAAGGTTGCTTCTTATCTGGTTTAATTTGCTGACAATTGATGTTAGTTTAGTTTTACAAGTCCATTGCTATTGTACTAATGATGATGACTGCAAAGCCAAGGTTAAATATATAGACATATTAGGAGAGTTGCTAGATTTTGAGAGCTGGCACTTAAATCTGGCTTTTACAGTATTAATCTAGTGATTTGAGTCCTTCAAACATCTCTACTATTTGCTACGAGCCTCTGAGAAGTTTTAAGATTAACATCAAAGGTCGACTATGAGGGATTCACAGAGGCTGACGTGGTTGAGAACTGTCAAAATATCAAAGGATATCGAAAAAGGAACATGAAAACTGTAGGCTTCTGACAATATTGCAAATTTAAAACTTTCATAACTAGTGCAAAGATGGCTGTTTAGGACATAATTTACTTTAGAAATGCATACATTCCATCACACTATCCTAAAGTGCCAGATCTTTTCGCTGAAAATGTATAGAATCGATTTGTCTTTGCTTTTTCTTGAGCACTGCACTCGGGGATGTGGAATAGGACCGATGCGCCCTCATGCATGGAGGCTACCTGTTTGCCATGAGATACGTCATGCGATCATATTCCAACCAAGATGTTAGACTTTTTTTAAAAATGCAGTTTGCATACGGAAAGGTTTGAGACTTTGTGTATTTTGGGATTTTACCCTTTTTCCCTGTATCTTGGTTTGTTTGTTTGTTTTTTTTTTGTTTTTTTTTTATAGTAAGTTTAGTAAGGTAAGGTTTTAGTAAAATTGGTAAAGTATTTTTCAATATGATAACCATTGTTCAACCTTCCCTGTGGTCCAAGGGAGGTGAGTCAAAAAGGTTAAATATTATTTAAACTTAAATCAAAAAAGAAATTTGCCACCTTTTTCATATATCTATCTATCTATCTATCTATCTATCTATATATATATATATATATATATATATATATATATATATATATATACATATATATATATATATATATATATATATATATATATGTATATATATATATATATATATTAAGTCACAGCTTAAGGACATATGGTGTATGAATGGTGAATGAAACTCATTTTGGATCACGACTCCTGGGTCTCGGTATAAGGTTCAAAGGTGGGTGGGGTTATAGTTCGTGGGTAAAGGTTCTAAAGTTATAATGATTAAAAATAAACAAAAGAGCGGGAATTTGTGAGGGAGACCCATTGAAGTTTCACTTGTTTTTTATACTAACTCATTCTAGAGATAAATAAATCTGTAGAAGCAGACCACAGGTTAATAATTTGAAAGTTGACTCAAGTTCCAAGAACAACTACTTTCGGTTTAATACTAATCACCAGACATAAACAAGGCACAAGCTAAAACAGACACTGCTTCTGTTAATCACCAGGCATAAACAAGACGCAAGTTAAAAGAATCTTGGTGATTTTGAACTTGGGCACATTAAGGAACCTGGTCGGATATTTTTCATAGGTTAGTCTTGCTTTTTCCTTATAGTCTTTTTCTTGGAAGAAGATTTAACATTGCAGTCACTCAAGTCTTTGAGAAGTAAATTACTTGCGAGGAACACTCTGTGATTTGTTTTGACTCCATCACCACGTATCTGGAGTATGCAAGACTTTAGCATGGTTTCCAAGTTTCATTTACATTTGCAGCCATTGCGTTTGAAAAGTAGATACGACGTATAAAGCCTGTTTTCATTTGCCTCCAGAAGAAACTACATGATTGTATAACACAAGAAAACGTAGAAATCTTATTTGGACTATATCTATCGTAAATCCTGAAACACTTTCTCCACTGTAGTTCTAAACATTTGACAGTAGCCTAATTAAAAGCAAACTAACCTTACAAAAAATTAAAATTCTTTGATCGATGATGACAAAAAGAGAAAGTAGAAAAACTAAAAATTGACGTGTCTCTAAATATGCAGCTTACAAGTACCCAACATACTCACGTATATGTGTGTATATGGAGTAGACTTCTGGTGATTAATCTGGTACACAAGCATTTCGTATCCACCGGACAAAGATATAATTATTTCGAATCTTTACCATAAGTTGTACTAATATAATTCTTCGTATGCATCAGTGTGACGATACAAATTTGTACCGTGATATCCAAAAATATATGAACCTGGGAGGGACCATGTTATTTGCATCGAAATAACCGATATATGCACAAAACTACATATGTGTTTTGTTCTGAGTCGGCGGAAGAAACGAGTTTGATAAGGCGTAGGGATACGTTGAGGCCGTCAGACTGAGACATATTCATAAATCATATCGAACGAGTTCTTTCTCCCGACTCGGAACAAAGCACAAATGTGGTTTTGTATTTATTACACACACCCTCTTTTACGTTTTCTAAATATTTGTACCTTTACGGTGTGAATGAAATTAGAAACGAATTGGGATTTACAAAAGTTCGATTCAATGCGTCTAAAAATATCGAAGGGTAAACGTCACAGTGGCGATATCACTTTTGTATATATATTTAGGAAATATATATATATATTCTAATGCATTATACTCAACTTGGTTTTTCCGTATTTAAGCCTATTTCATTTTTTCTGCTGCTTTCTCTCTCCCCCCCCCCATCCCCCATCTCATTAGGATGAAACTCCAAACAGCATAAAGTACACTTCAAGTATTAACCTTTTCAAAAATAGTTTTCCATATGAATCATGCAAATTGTTATGACTGAACTTACATAACCAGTCTATATTCGATATTCAGTGACATCTATACAGTCTCGTATACCTGTTACACTCTACGACAAACGGCACATGTTTCTAAGGGGAAAAAGACGCTTGATTAAATATAGTGGTAAAATTGTAGCAATTTTAACTCTCGTCACAAACATAATCATACTTGAAACGATAGAAAGATCGGGAATAGATGAGTGTTGATTGAAAACCGAAATTAAGTGACAATCGAAATTTGTGTACTGTTTCTCTTATCTAACTAGACTGCAAGCTTGCCAAGGCCACACAATTCACGTTTGAATGCAAACATAAACAAAATAAAGAAACAAAATCCTTAGAGGTAAACTCAAAATATTTAAAATATTTTCTTTACAGGGCTATATTAATTTATATTAGGAAATAGATGGCGCTCTTGCTCTTTCTTATGTAGGTCAATAGAAACAAGGTTGCCATTTTATCATCGGAGTTCAAATCAATAAGGCGCAATAAGGCGCAATATCCACCATTTTGAAATAATACTTGTATTAGATCCAAAATCATATAAAGTTTTTGTACATTCAACGTTTTCTTTTCTGTTTATTATTTGTCTCTGTTTTGTAATTTTGCCTTTGACAAAGACTTAATGGGAGTCGAAAGCGCTTAGGTTAGTTACAGAAAAAAACGACTAGTGTTTTACTGAGAGAGAGAGAGAGAGAGAGAGAGAGAGAGAGAGAGAGAGAGAGAGAGAGAGTTGACAATGATGCGGGATCTTTCTTCCAACGTTTCGGTCTCAGCCAGCTTTCTGTCTGGGGAAAAATGGGAAAATTACAAGGATGAAACAAAAACAAAAACTGAACACTAAATCCAGAAATAAATATCGAAATATCTATAAGTTAAGATTGGAGAAAACTATTCACATATCAAATGAAGAGAAAAAGAAGCAGAACAACGGGAAATATAAACTCCACGAAGAATCAGTTAAATTTCGAAACCTGCGGAGGGTTATGATTGTGTGTGTGTATATATATATATATATATATATATATATATATATATATATATATATATATATATATATATATATATTGAAAAGTAGAAATATGTATTAAAAATGGTCTCTGCCATATGTAGCTATGTTGGTATAGAATTCGACAAAGTCCCCTATAATGAGCTGTATTCATATAAAATTAGAAATCGATTAACATAAGTTGTAATATTTTTCTATGGAGCCGAAGTTTGGTTTTGGTTTGGTTTGGTGCTTTACGGCACAGCAACACAAGTAGGTTATTTAGTGCCGAGGCAGTTGGAGTAAAGTGCGTATCCCAAGGACACACCACTGGAGCTGACCCAGGCTAGTCCGATGGTAGAATTCGAACCCGTACCCTTTCGATCGTGCGTCCGGCACGCTAACCACTGAGCTCAGTTGGTAGAGCGTCGGACTTGTAAATCAAAAGTCGCGGGTTCGATACACGCCCAGGCCAGCCAGGGTCTGCTGCCGCGGAGTGTCCTTGGGAAATGATGTGTTAAAAGTGCCATTAACCGCCCCCCACCCCAAAAAAAAAAAACAAAAAACAAAAAAAAAGAAACCCAACAAAACAAAACAAAACAAATTAGTTCCGGGTGTTTTCTATACCCATTGACGGATATATTACTTTCCTTTCTTACAATTGTTACTGGCTGGTTCTTCCAAAACTGAGGTGGATGTTAACAAATTGTGAATGTTGAAATGTTATGTTGTTTTCCAGGAACAATAAGTAAAATAAACACATTTTATACAGCTGTAAAAAAAACCACTTTTTCCAAGAAGTAGGAAAAAATAGAGCACAAATATCGAATATATGCAATACTCGTTTAAACGTATACAGACCTAATCGAAAGAAAAGTTCCTTTCTTTGTTGGCTGAGAGGATATCGCTGGTTCGAGAATGGTATTTATAGTTCTCTAATTAAGATTTGTTTACATTTATAACTTTATTTTGAAAATGAGATGCTTTTATAGAAATTAGGACGTATCTTGATTAATTTGTTTTACCAAATGGCGCTAGTTCGGCTGAAAGTTCATCGAGACCCACATTCACCTACGCTGGGTTCTATATTTACAATTGCTAACTACCGGTAATGTTTGATTTTTAATCTCTGTTTGCATTTTTGGCGAGTATGCTAGTAGCCAAAATTAAATTCCACCAAAACAAAATTAGTATACATTCAGTGTGATGAGTATATAGTCAGATATAACGATTGTATTCACGTCATATATTGAGCAGGAAATACACCATTATGGCGGTTTTAAAAAAAATCAGATTGAAAGGAATATACCACAGTTTATCGGGATTCATGCTTGTGTACGTCGGCCTTAGTTATGAAACGAAGCATTTCAAACATAGTTTCACATTTTCAAGCGTTAAACAGAAGTAATGAATCTTTTGTCCATATTGGAAGGGTTTCCCCTGTTGTTTTTTCATACAAAGCTTATTAAACAGATTATTTTATAAGTTGAATAACAACAATGATAAGATATATAAATCTATTATATAGACACATGGTAAATCTTGTCCAATTTCGGGTTGTATACGAGTGGACTATAAGTAGTAACATGATCTCTTCTGAGGAAAAAATGCAAATGGAGCAAGAAATATCAACCAACTGAGTTATATGACATATGAATTGTTTTACTCAAAGTTACCCAGTGGATCCGGTAAAAGTCAAAAGTCAAAGATGACACAATAAATGTAATTAGTATGAGGTAACTCTATTGAATTTTACTTCTTTCGTTATTTGCATTCTAACTAATTTGTTCATTTTCGTTTTTTCTTGCGTAACTGCTTGCTTTAGGCAAATGAAATTATAAAAAATTATCTTTTTGAAGCAATTTTGACATCAGGCTTTCACCTTTGAAGAAACAAGATCAGTCTCCGAAAGTGTTTAAGTCCTTGTATAGTATATAGTGTCATTCCTGAATCTGACGCTGAAAAGAAGAGATTCCAAAGAACTTTTATCGGAATCCAAGCTATGTAAGTTTAATGCACGGAACCGGTTACCGCAAGAGTGTTACTTATTCTTTGCTCTGTGTACAATTTGAATAAACAGAAAAAAACATTTAGCAAGTAATGTAAGGAAATTTTATTCTCTAGAACTTGCGACAATACTGTATAGAGTCAAGAATAAACAACGATGGTGCCGTGTAGGAACTGTTGCTGACCCTCTCCAGCCAACAACAATGTTTAAACATACTGTATCCTAATTAAAGTAAACCAACACAATTATGAGAAAATTATAATATTGTACAAAAAACATAAAAAAAGAAGATTGATTATACCCTAAAATTTGCAGTTTAATCCTTTGATGTCATACAATATAACGATACCTTCTTATAGCTGCTCTTACTTTAAACTTATAAATATGGATATACATTCAAAATCTAGGTTGCATCAATGAAAGTAAACATTTTTGTCATCGCAGGATGCTGACAACAGTTGTTCTGAAGGAACCAAGATGATGGGCACAACTGACAGCAGGTCACACGGCAAGAAAATAACCAGTCATCCGGACATACCAATATTGAAAGAGGACCATACTCTGTTGATGCAAAGAGAAGAGCACGAAGATCAGGACCCTGTTCGTGGTTGTCGATTTCAAGAGGATGAGAACAAAATTTGTGTTTCTGAAGATAAATCTGTTGGTTTTTTTATCTGTGGTAACGATACGTGTTATTGTCAACCTAGTCTTGAGCCGAATGAGAAAACCAGCGCCGCAGGAGATTGTAAATCGGTAAAAACTGAAATAAGTTATCAAGATGATAATACAGGTAAGATGTGCAGATTTCTTAAAAGAGTTGTGCAACAGAATCGCATTCACATCTGCCTGTCAATTTCATTTATGGGAAACATTGGGCTCATAGTAACGGTGGCACTTCTGGCCACCAAAATTGGAAAGAATATTGAGAGCGAGGAAGAAAAGTGTCCAATACAGCAGTTACCAAGAGAGGTTTTCAAGAACTCAGTGTGCATACCTTGTGACTATTTAGGGTCAACTGTGAAGGCGGAAGACACCTCGTTTGGTATCATTTCATCGTGTGGATATAAATTTTGCTGTGTGAAAAATGCCGCCCTCCAGAAGTTTTTTTCTGCTGGTGAGTGTCTCTCTCTCTCTCTCTCTCTCTCTCTCTCTCTCTCTCTCTCTCTCTCTCTCTCTCTCTCTCTCTCTCTCTCTTATTGTGAATTTACATTCAGACTTTTCAGAAATAGATCTATCACACTGTGCACTGAATACATGCGAGATTCTGGAATCTGTTTATGTTTCGCTTCCATCCTCACACAAACAGTATTTAGCTGTGGCTTTTAAATTAAATTAAACCAGTACGTCAAGTAATGAACCTTGGCCAGAAGATACTAATAGTTTTTTATAAACAGGTTCCTACATTTTGAAGTGAGAAATTCGTGCCGTTGTGAAATAATTTCAGTTTGGGAAAGTTATAAGTTGCGTTTTGAAAAAAGCCAGTGATATTGTGAGACATCCGTATGTATAAAAGCCAGTGATATTGTGAGACATCCGTATGTATAAAAGCCAGTGATATTGTGAGACATCCGTATGTATAAAAGCCAGTGATATTGTGAGACATCCGTATGTATAAAAGCCAGTGATATTGTGAGACATCCGTATGTATAAAAGCCAGTGATATTGTGAGACATCCGTATGTATAAAAGCCAGTGATATTGTGAGACATCCGTATGTATAAAAGCCAGTGATATTGTGAGACATCCGTATGTATAAAAGCCAGTGATATTGTGAGACATCCGTACGTATAAAAGCCAGTGATATTGTGAGACATCCGTATGTATAAAAGCCAGTGATATTGTGAGACATCCGTAAGTATAAAAGCCAGTGATATTGTGAGACATCCGTATGTATAAAAGCCAGTGATATTGTGAGACATCCGTATGTATAAAAGCCAGTGATATTGTGAGACATCCGTACGTATAAAAGCCAGTGATATTGTGAGACATCCGTATGTATAAAAGCCAGTGATATTGTGAGACATCCGTATGTATAAAAGCCAGTGATATTGTGAGACATCCGTAAGTATAAAAGCCAGTGATATTGTGAGACATCCGTATGTATAAAAGCCAGTGATATTGTGAGACATCCGTATGTATAAAAGCCAGTGATATTGTGAGACATCCGTATGTATAAAAGCCAGTGATATTGTGAGACATCCGTATGTATAAAAGCCAGTGATATTGTGAGACATCCGTAAGTATAAAAGCCAGTGATATTGTGAGACATCCGTATGTATAAAAGCCAGTGATATTGTGAGACATCCGTATGTATAAAAGCCAGTGATATTGTGAGACATCCGTATGTATAAAAGCCAGTGATATTGTGAGACATCCGTAAGTATAAAAGCCAGTGATATTGTGAGACATCCGTAAGTATAAAAGCCAGTGATATTGTGAGACATCCGTAAGTATAAAAGCCAGTGATATTGTGAGACATCCGTATGTATAAAAGCCAGTGATATTGTGAGACATCCGTATGTATAAAAGACAGTGATATTGTGAGACATCCGTATGTATAAAAGCCAGTGATATTGTGAGACATCCGTAAGTATAAAAGCCAGTGATATTGTGAGACATCCGTATGTATAAAAGCCAGTGATATTGTGAGACATCCGTATGTATAAAAGCCAGTGATATTGTGAGACATCCGTATGTATAAAAGCCAGTGATATTGTGAGACATCCGTAAGTATAAAAGCCAGTGATATTGTGAGACATCCGTATGTATAAAAGCCAGTGATATTGTGAGACATCCGTATGTATAAAAGCCAGTGATATTGTGAGACATCCGTAAGTATAAAAGCCAGTGATATTGTGAGACATCCGTAAGTATAAAAGCCAGTGATATTGTGAGACATCCGTACGTATAAAAGCCAGTGATATTGTGAGACATCCGTATGTATAAAAGCCAGTGATATTGTGAGACATCCGTATGTATAAAAGCCAGTGATATTGTGAGACATCCGTAAGTATAAAAGCCAGTGATATTGTGAGACATCCGTAAGTATAAAAGCCAGTGATATTGTGAGACATCCGTATGTATAAAAGCCAGTGATATTGTGAGACATCCGTATGTATAAAAACCAGTGATATTGTGAGACATCCGTAAGTATAAAAGCCAGTGATATTGTGAGACATCCGTATGTATAAAAGCCAGTGATATTGTGAGACATCCGTATGTATCATCGTTCTTTGTTCACTCTGTCCATCATTTACTTTCTTCTTTTAAACCCGCTTTCAACAGAAATTAAATAAACTTGGTCGCATATTTATTTCATATTTCAAGAGGAAGAGTATTTTTCACTCTCCCCACTCCTCCATCCCCAGCCCTAAACCGATCTTTAAGGGATGGTTGGGTGTTGTGTGGGTGGGTGGGGGTGGGGGTTAATGGCTAAATGTGCTAAACTTTCAATGTCATTTTAACATTTTCGATTTGGGGCTCCCTGGAAATAATTTAGTTTCATCCATAGTAAAAGTTCACGCTAAATACTCGTTAGCAATATTTAATGATGTGGCAATTAGCTATAATACAAATTACGTAAAATTTTGAATAAGTTATTTCGCTATTTGCTTAACTGCGTTCTTGTGTAGTAATAATTCGTCAGTATTTTAAATAGTACAAAAGTAGGTCAGAAAAAGCACTAGTTATTAGAACAATCCGGTAAAAACATATGTTGTTCATGCGCTATTCGTTCAAAATGAAAGTAGAAACATTGCGACACACATCAGTACTAGGTCGACTGGTTTTCGAAAAGTACCATTTGCATCGAATCTTAAATTGTTTGCCGGAATTGCGTCATATTATGTAATATCAATAACATAACGTCTTCTTACATACAGGCTGCATTTACGAACGGGTGAAAAACGTCACATTCAGAAGTCGCTTTTGTGTATTTCAGAGAGAGAGAGAGAGAAAAAAAAATTTGGCGTTTTTAAAATCTAATTTAATTACTGATTTATGTTTTAAAATTTATATAAATATAGTCTTTTGCATTTCAGAAACATTTACTGATGCAGTATACTTCGTCCCATTCTTACAGAATGGACTCGTCAATACGAGTCTTTATCAGTATCAGAAGTGACTGCATCAGTGCGGAATATAGCAAAGTAAACCTCTACCACTGGTTCCGCTTTCAATGTGGCATATATGAAAAAGCAGCGTTAGTTAAGTGGTGTCATTATCAAATTTATACAAGCTGGCTCAACGTACAATGTGTTTAGAGCTGATGTGTAAATTTTCCTTCACCTTGATATGCATATATAAAGAAATATTTTGCTCTTTTATTTAAATAAGACAGTGAGTGTGACGATTGAAGAGTCTTAATGAAGCTGTTATTCAGAATTTACCACCCACTGTGGTAAACAGTTTGGAATTAGCACCCACTGTAGTGAACGGTTTGGAATTAAAAACCACTGTAGTAAACGGTTTAGAATTTACCACTTACTGTAGTAAAGGGTTTGGAATTACCACCCACTGTAGTAAATGGTTTGGAATTACTATCTAGGTTAAAATCGATCCCATTGGTCCTGCAGTGAAGAAATACATTGACAAATAAACACAGGACGGTGGTTATTTTTATCGGTATACCGCCCGCAAATTTCAAGCACTCGTTTATCATACAGTAAAATTCCCAGCAGTAAAATGTCGCATATTTAAGGCTGCAAAATTATGTACACATATAAAAATCCATTACTTTTCTCTGTGACTAATTTAAAACATTTCTTGAGCTTGGAAATCTCCAAGACGGAAAATTATAATTTAAAGCTATATATTACTAGATTAATAATTCACAATCGAACACTTCCTTTATCAGTCTGCGTCACAACTACAAATCCCAATCTAAATTCATGTCAATCTAAATGACTAATTGTTTAAGAGATCGCCATACTACTTCACCGCCTGAAATGGTATACTCCAAGAAACGCCAAAGTTTCTGCCATGTGGTTTACTTACGGATATCAAGAATTACACAGCATATATTTTGTTTTCGATGGAGGCAACTATCTGTTCAGCAGTAGCACGTAAGCCGGATTAGTACAATGCACCTATTAAAGGGTACTAACAAACTCAGAATACTGTTCAATTCTTTGAGTAAGGGCACTGCCTGAACATTTCGGGAGTCGTTTCGATCGCTGTGGAATCGACTTTATGGTGTTGGCATAGGAATGTTAAGACGGGATTATAATCACAACATAATAATTTTCAGCCATTATTTTAACCTATGATATTTCTTATATAGAGAGCCCGGTACCATCTGATTTCGATATCTGACACATTTTATAGCAATAATCAAGGTTTTTCTGGGCAATACAGAATAAAAATGTAGGTGTGTGAAGACAAAAGTATGTACTTACGTAGTCTTCATTTTAATAATTTATTTTTAAAAAAGTAAATTGAATGCAGTTATAAGCTTATATTTCTATTGCGGTAATTTCGATTAGATCAAGGAGTGTAATTATTTATTTAATATTACCAGCACTCCGCTTGTAGTGTCATGAAAGATCACACACCGAACAACTTTGTTTCGTACAGAATGGATGGCGGTTCCCCGACATTGTCTGAATTTAACATAACCTCAATATTTCTCCTCCATCGTGATTACAATCCATATAGATTAATATATCCTCTATGTATACCATACTGTACTGACATACATTGTGATCAATATAACTTTTAATGAAGAAATATGATAGAGGACATTAATTCTGTCGTGACGTGGTGCATGAATGTATGTCTGTATATTCTACTTGCTCATTAAGTCTAGAAGTTCACAACATTTTGCATGAGTTTGAAATTGGGTTTCCACTCCTAGCCAATCAAATATAACTTTTCCCAAAAAAAATTGTTGTGATTGGTTGATATACAATCTTAGGTTCAAACTCAAACTCTAAAGTTATATGATACTGCACGGATGACCGTTAATAACTATTGTAGCAAGAGTGGATAGGATGAAGGAGGGACGGGTGTATGACTTGATAGATGTATGGACGGACGGATAGACGAATGGATGAATCTATATTGACTTGAAACGTACAGTTTAGTGAACCATCACAACAACATAGTGATGCTATGTTGATATAGTATGGCTGTACGAGTTTATGTTAGATAAATCTCTCAGTTTTTTAATAACACTCGATGCATGAGAAAATTATAGATTCATCTAGCTCCGCTTCCAGCAATCTTTCCTTACCTCTTAAAATCTGCTTGCTTTAACTAAAAATGCCCTGTGTAATGTTCAACTTTCACCCCACTTCCTTTCCACTTAAAATAAACAAAGCAAGAATCAAACAAAGATAATGAGCTTGATGGTTATTAGAAACTGATGCATCCTTACCCTGTGCACATCTTCTAATAAATATAATGAACATATTTAAGAGCCCTAATAGAGTCTATAATGTTATATTTCATTTTACAGATGATAGCGGAGGGCCACATAAATCAAGGTAGGACGATCTTAGAAATAATATCATTATGAAGTAGACAAGGTATGCAAAAGCATTACCTTATGTATAAATATATTTAAGTCATTTAGTTATTTATACTCAATGGATAAGGTTTTGAAACTTTTGCATATTATCTTTTCCCGTATAATTACGACAATTTGCATTTCTTTTCAACAGTCATATCCGTATGTTGAATAAAATGCCTTAAAATGGGGTGTGTGGGGGTATTTCTTCTACTATTAAGTTTCTGCATGCAAAAAGAGCAAGCAAAAACTACCACTACTACTACTACAACTACTACTACTATTATTAGTACTACTACCAATACTATTACTTATAATACTAAATTATTATTATTATTATTATTATTATTATTATAGCCACTACAATGCAGCTTGATTTGGACGTAAATAACACGCTGAGCAGCCGGCGTTCCAGAAACATTGCAGCTCATCTGTATGCAAATGTGATGTCATTACCAGGTGATATATGCTTTTAAAATTTATCAATATACACAATGTTATTCATAAATATAAAAAGTGTCTCTTATATTTCATACTGACAAATACACTATTTACTATTTTATGGGCAAATTAGTTTTTCAACATGAAGATGAGTTTCAGTATATAGTTATTTTAGGAATTTTGTGAATATGGGTCCTGGTGTATTCTTCTAGAGGGAAAGCTCATGATGACAGTTGTGTATGGATATAACTCCTAGTTTATTAAACTTCCCTAGAGTATGCTTACATTTTCCCTTGGTCATCTTGACCTTTGCCCTTTTTTATTTCCTTTCTGGCCTATCATTGACAAAAACACTGGTATGCTTATTATCCGGACCCATCATGAGACAATAAATTTGTTTGGAAAATAGATCATCCGGATAATCGATTATACTCTATAGGCGATTTAAATTTTCGGTGGACGTGGTGGTAGTCGGTAACGAATTGAAGGGCAGAATTTTCTGAAATCATAGCATGTGCGCTGGACGTCTTACTTAGGAGTTACGTGATTTTGTATCTCGGAATTGCCTTCAAAGGTATTTAATCCTTGTATAGCAGGGCTATTGCCGAAGGGCATAGTCAGGCCGGATACCCCGTGGCGCGCCAAGAAGGTGTAAAGAAACCTGGACCCAATACGGAAAGAAAATCAAACTATAGGCGTGTCGACCAATTAGGGATAAGAGAAGCTAATTCTACCGGTGGGAGAGGCTACTCCTTTAGGCAGGAAAATGCGTCATTCTTATTCGTAAACGCGTAAATTCTCGAAGGGTAGAAACGTGTTGTCTGAAGTAGAGCGGAAAGCTTATGTTGAGGAGGGAATTCTAGCTACAAGCCACTCCGAGACTTAACTCGTAAAAGAAGGGAATTTGAACTGGGTAAAACAAGCTTCTAAAAGGAAGCTCCCATGGTGCTCGTGAGAGTCGGCGCTGAGAGATTCCCAGGGTGTACGTAGTGACGACACCGAGAGAATAAGAAGGAAGGAGTAGGAAGGAGGACAGAAGGGAGAAATGCCAAAGGAAGCCTAGTAAACTCCCAGGGTGCACACAAGAGCCACGGAGTACAGGAGGAGGAATTAGGAAGAGAAATTAGTAACAGATGAGTACTCGGGATAACTTACTGAACAGAGACTCTCTCACAATAGGACATTAACTTTCATGTGACGAATTAAAGTGTAAAGTGGCATTTGGTTAATCCGACCAATTATTGTGTCAAGATATTATTGAACTGAAGCTTACGTTCAAGTTATTATTGAAAATTTTAAACTGAAGATGTATGTACAGGAAATTATTCGAATTGATTCTTATATTTGATAAAATTGTTATCTATTTAACCTTGAGTTGTTATATGTATTTAGAGAGTCGGCATTGCTGACTGGGGGCTTGTGAGTCGTTAAATTTTAATGCACACCTTCTGCAGTATTATTTATAATACGGTAGCGGGGTTGTGACAGAGTACATACGAGTAAACGATCTGTATACTCTGCGTATTTCTGTATAATATAATACTTTTATATATGTCCTCTTATCTTTTTCCTAACTTGTTTGCGTATCGTATTTGTTTGGACAATATCCATTGCTAGTGCGTCATGCTGATTTCAGCAGGTTCTGTGAGCAGAGTTGCTGCACTTGCGTATATGTTTACCTTGGCCTATAGACTTTGCTCAAGCACATTCTAAATATTGCGAAGACGTTGTGATTTCAAGTATCCGTTTTTACTCTACTGAATTTTACTGCCTCTTTCATTCACCAGGACGTCTTCGATACATCTTCCATATTCAGACTACTGTGGGAACCATCATCTAGTGTCATCAAGGCTTCGCTGTGGCTATAGTGTCGGTCTTAATAATTATCATTGCTTTGTTTTTTTTCTTCAATGAAGTTTCATATCTTAGACTGAACTGATATGTTTTGTGTTATTATAGTCGTAATTACTGTTTTTGTTGTTCTTGTGGTCGTGCTTATTTCTAGTTATTAGCCACAACATAACGTACGTTAAAATTCTGGCATGTAGAATTAAGTATGCTCAACTTTATCAGACTAATAAAAAATTACATTTATCTTTGAAAAGAAAAAAAAGAAAAAAAGTGTGACGATCTCATTTATTTATTTTCAAACATAATGCAGAAATTGCTCTAGTGCAATGAAAATAAACTTAGATCATCTACATATGCAATCAAGCCTTCAAATACAAATGGATTTGTCAACGTCAAATGAATTTTACAGAAATATGTTAATAAGGTTGTCACCAAAAAAATCCAAAAGTTTATAAATTATAAAAGTGGTATGAAAATGTAATCACGTCATCTACATTTGATTGCAAATATACCTACCAAATTTCATTTGTCTATGTCAGGTGGTTCATTGTGCACACGTGCTAACAAGGTTTTTACTAAATAAAGAGTTTAGGTCCATAAACAATCTGATTAAAATTAGAATTTCCAAATGTGCTCTCGTTTGTTGTTCCGTATGGCGCGACAAACGGGAGCAGATTTGGAGGATCATCTTTTAATAAGATTGGGTTCAAAAAGTTCAAAAGTTGCTATAATGGTATGAAAATGTATCAGGTCATCTACATATGCACACAAACATACCTACCAATTTTGATTTTTTGGTCTATCTACAGTAGAGTTTTGTGCAATTTTGCTAGGGAGCTTCTTGGGACGGACATACATATCAACAGACCAAATAAAACAGTGGAACATAAAAAGAAGTGAAGACCTTTATGTTATCACGTACTTCGTTCTTCAACTCAAAGGAAAATGCTGCATACGCACACATACATATAAACGCACACTTAATACTAGTTAATTTTGAACTCGACGTCGTTTAGTGTTCGATAGATGATGATGATGATGACGATTATTATTATTATTATTATTATTATTATTTCAAGGAAAGCTTACCTGGCACACTAATCTTGGGTATGGTTCGGCCTTCATGCAAGGAATAACCCTGACCCCAGAGTCCAGACTACAGATGCCTCGTGCCGGATTTTACTACATTTATTCTGCAGTTACATTTACATGCCAACCCGGATCTACGCTCTTCATCCATCAGATAAACCGACAACACAGAGGTCGTCCAAATGCAGGTGTTCAACAGCTACTGTTGAGGAAGAGTAATGAGTGCAGACCTGATGGCTTTTACACCAGCTTCCTCGCTGGCGTGTTGAAATTGACAAGTAATGATGAGATATCCGTCAATGTAACGGACAATTCGCTCTCCAGTATATATGCATCATCGCTTACCAACTATTTTGGCATTTTTTTAATATAGTATTATGATCAAGGGTACTTAAGACATAGTCTCCTTTAACCAGAATCTCGCTTGGCTCCGTAAGTTCTGACAAGTTGACCGTCACATTTCACGACACATGGATATTTTCAGAGGCTGATTGAGAAAAAACCCCAGCATCTATAGTGTGTTAAATAATATCCTTGTAACTTTTCAGTATTGTTTTGGTTTGAATGATTGCACAACATATGTCTAGAAAAAGTGTGAGATATGGAGATGTCTTTGTAGTTTCACTTATATCGGTAACAGAGATCAATAAAACAATTTACCGGACTCTCATATGGCGAATCTCGCATGGCGAACAAGACAACTTCAGGAATGAATAAAAGTCCCCCTCCCACTTCTCTTTCCTTCTTCCCCTCCCCTCCATCTAATTCCTGTGGAGAAGCATTACTAACTAACAAACTATAATACTATACATTTTTTTAAAAAAAGTTGTTTAAAATATTTGTGCCAACAATACGTATTATGCCATTAATGTCACGATTTTTCGTCTTGCCTTGTCATTATGTTTTATTTTCACACACACACACACACAAACACACACACACACACACACACACACATATATATATATATATATATATATATATATATATATATATATATATATATATATATATATATATATATCCTGTGTAACGAAGAACGACAAGGTAGGTCATTACGTTGGAAATATTAATTATCATATAATTAACCAAGTCTACACCCATCTTATTTAGAGCTAAATTTTCTTTTGGAATTTATCACCGTGAATGTTCTTGTCCACAAACAGTCCACGCAGTACTCAAATAGATTTACCTACCCACCCCATCCCACTCTCTGAAGTTTTGATTTGATTACTAAGGCTGTTGGATGTGACTTTTTACTTGTAGATCCATTGACTTTGGTCACATGAATGAATGTTATCCTGATTTTAAATGTTTAAGTTATTGAGTTTATGAACCATAGTAAGACTTTTCCCTATTAACGAGACAGGGTATGGTGACAATATACTGACAATGTTTTTTATATGTGACATACATTTTCATTCTTAAGATTCTTCTTGGCTGTTGAGGTCTGGACAGAGACACCCTATATTCCTACGTTTTAATGCAATCAAAAATAAAATATAAAATTGGTTCTCATTTGCGGTATTAGAAACAAAGCATAAGTTTTTAAAACTCTGAGACATATTTCTTTTGTATTGACATGTTAGCTTTCATGAACGTCATTGGTGTGAAAATTATGCATACGTTTGTATTGGAATAAAGTCAACGTTTTAATATAATTTGACTTAGGTCTGCATGTTTTCAGAAAAATCTAATTTTTCTGCCAATGTCTGTCGTCTATTTTTATATCAATCATTTGGTATGAGAGTCAATATAAACACACTGAAAAAAGCTGGTGTAAATGTCAAATATATAACGCAATCATAAAATAACAATATGAAGGTGTGGGGTATCATTTTGTCTAGGTCAATGTCATTTGGCATGTGAAACAATAATCAGATTAATTACTCACCACGATCATTATCGATTGGTTTCAAGCGAGCCGCAATATTATGGAACAAAACTGTAACTTTTAAAAACATTTGTTGAGACTAACTTTACACAGTACACTTTCTCTTTGATATTTGTTTCACTACAAGAACACTTTTGCAATATCATGTATAGTTTATCTGAATTATAGGGACTAGCCAATCAGATAATTATAGGCAAACTGCACCGAAAAGGATAGCACATCCATCATTTTATTTGTTAACTTTCCTTCGTACTTGTTATATGTTTTCAAGCGGTCACATTTACAGTCTTAGCTGCCAACAAAACATGACACATTTGGTTAGAAATGCAAAAAGACACTAGTATATCGATTAGATATTGTGACTTTCTTTCCTTTTTTATCGCGTGCTATAATAGACATTACGTCCGACTCCAAACAAGGCATATTTTAAACAAATTCTAAATTTGTTACAAAGTATGTATAATCAGATATATTAGCGTTCCTTTTCTCGACTCGTCTTATTGTTTTTTTTTAGACTGAATTATCAATGGAAATTATCTTCAGAAATTTCTAATTTCTTTGTATTTAAGAAGTCAGTTTTGCGAAACAAGTAACATAATTGTCAAATTCTGGAGTGGGGTGTGATATTCTGGAGTTGTTTCCGTTCAGTCAAATAAGGCTTCAGAATTTCAGCTGCCTCACTTATAAAATAGTTAAACCACGATGAACAAAAATATGTTCGTCCCTTCCACATTATTCAGCTTCAAAATCTGTTTGAGCCGCACTTTTATACCTTCCGTTAAGATTGTATCTTTTTCTTCATTTGTGTTCGTTGTTTTTTTTTTGTTTTGTTGTTGATTAATTTTTGTTCTTTCTCTTCAACCAGCCCACCAACTCCGAAAATCTCAGTTCTTGTTTCCATTCGAAATCAATATTTCTTCTCTCATGTCATAGTAAATATCAATTGCCTCTTTTTCGCGTTGTTGCAAAACTAATTATGCTAAAATAATTTTCAGATCTATATAGCTGAACGTTGATCACTGTTCAATATTTTTGTGAATAGCTTTCTGTTGAATCATGATGAAACTGAAAATAGAATTTTCTTTCGATACAAACTATTTCCATTTTCGAATTATTACGTCCAATGCGAACAGTTAGCAGGAGTATACTCAATTAAATAACAACAAGAATTGTTTTGTTTTTTAAAACGACTAAATTCTGGGACATGTGCCAGGTAAACACTATGAAGTAGATGTATTTATAACACTAGAAAGTACAGTAAATGTTTTATATACGCGAAACTATTATTTTGGCACGTGAAGCTTATGTAATATGTATGCTATTATGCAGGCTGTGTATGTAAAGAAAAAATTATATATCTTTACGTGTCTGTCTGTGTTATTTTATGTTACGATGCTATATATGTTAGAGTTTATATCAATGATGCATGTTTGGGGGATTCATTTGCATTTTCATTTTAATTGTAAATAACGGGGTTTGTTTTGCGCAAACAAATCAATGTTCAACGGGAAAAAGTACACTTAGTTTTTAAAAAATGCAGACTTCATTATATTGATCAAGATCAGCCCCGAATACTGTTCCAAAAAAGCTGTTAGGGCTCAGATCCAGCAGACGGAGGCAGGGAAATTTGAAGGACTGGGTTATAATTCACTTGATGCTAGATAAAGAAAAGCACCATTTAAAACAAAGTTGTCATGCAAACTCATACAGAAGTATCAACGTCTTGAGTTCTCATAAACAAAATCTAGATATATTAATTGAAAATTCAATATATTCCATTCAATATCTGAATTTGATTGTGATAACCACCTGTTGAAGTTATCGTTACCGTTTATACGTGCTTATAAATCGAGTCCAACTGCAAACTGCACAGACCCAGATATGAGTCTATGCAGTTTGTTAGGATTAATCAGTAGAACAAACAACATACACATGCATTATGCCACGGCAGATTAGGGTCTGTGTTGTTTGCAGTTGGACTCTACTTATAAACGAGTATAGACGGTACTGCTGATGTTGCTCTTGTCGTAGTGTCAAATTACGTCGTTGTGATTTTGTAGGAAACTGGACAGAGAACAATTTTCTATATATTTAGAATTGCCTAATGTTTGTGCATAAATATACACATAGTTCATTTTTGTCTTTTATATCGTCTTCTTTAACTTGATACGTTTGCTAGAATAAAGTTTATTAAGACCAAAGGAAACATTTGGTTCAACCGCAAACTTTTACATCTCGTCAATGAAAGTATTATAATGTCTCCAGGTGAATGCAGCAGGCAATCCTTTAAAGCTTGATGGAAGAAATAAACTATATACGTATTAATGTTTACCATTTTTCAACGTTTACCTATAATCTAAAGTTCTTTGAAAACTTGTTGACAAAAGTTTTGGTTTTGTGTTCTTTTTATAATAGTGGAGAAAAATGAATCAATTTAGTCCTCGTTGTAGTCCCCGACTGCAATTTAGTCCTCTTTGTAGTCCCCGAAACCAATTTAGTCCTCGTTGTAGTCCCCGAAACCAATTTAGTCCTCGTTGTAATCCCCGACTGGGATTAATCAGGAGAAGTACAATTTAGCCGTGAGAAAGACGCAATACTTAGGTAATTACTAATGCTCAAGTGTAATAACACTGACAAGACGTTTCTTTCAACTACTGGTATAATCAAACGGCGACATCAACACGATGGCTCCTTAAATTGCCCCCTTTGTGTGGCATCTGTCAACCAGCTATCACATAACAGAGATTCTAATGGACAGGGTACATGGACATGAGCATCATACATTTAAATGAACATTAATTAACGCTTCTCCGTTTGGAAATCAAATAATCTCGATGTCCTCGCACATGTTCTCAAAGCAGTTAAAATCCATATCAAATGCCAATGATTATTATTATAAGTTTTTTTATTACACTCTATCATCTGAATACACTTTACGTTTGTCTTACAAATTATAAGCCATGCTAAACGTTTTATTGAAACGTTTCGCTGTTAACTGTTTGTACTCTTCTAATAAATCATATTAATTCTTCTTGGTTAATTTTTTCCTTGATTTCTTCCATTTCACCCCAGATAATGATAGTGTTTTACTTCAAACATATTTTAGTGTATATCTCAAAGATTTTTTCTTCTGTTTACAAGACATCTCGCCATGAGAGATATTTTTTTCTAAATTAATGTAGCTTTCTAAAAAACTAATTTACATTTGCTGTGGCTCGTCCTACCATTGAGCATGAATGACGTTTCCTAAACTTTTCAGAATATGACTCATGAATACTTGATTACTTCGTGATTGATTCTATAAAAACAAGGATCATACATGGTTTGTCTAAACACAAGGGCAAGAATCAGAGACTGATGTTTGGCTCTTGGGTTCTAATATTATTTATGTAAAATCTTTGAATATGGCAAACTATGAATTATTCCAATAAGTTAGTTAATCTTCCGAGTGCTAAAAACCTCATAGTTTTCGTTTTGATGGCATATTTAAGTAGAAGCATTAAATAAACATACCCTCATTATGTTGCTTAAAGTGTCCTAAATATGGAATGAGTACAATACATAAAGAAAGTGAGCAAAAACAACATAGAGAGCCCTTAAAATATGTTCTCAGCATCAAACATGGCTTAATAATAACAGGGTGTGTCCAAAGGTCAACTTCTGAAAAGTGCAACAACAAAAAATATTAATTCAAGGAATTTGTGTTTCTAATACGTACACTGGCTGATATATTACAATGCATAACCTTTCATTTGATTTAGCAAATGAAACTTCATCATATTTCCTGTTCGTTTTAACTTTAAAGGCTACCTTTCCAAAGAAAATGAGAAAATCGAAATATTGAAACAACTATGGTGCAAACATTTTAAGTGGATAAAAGAAATTTGCAACTCGACGTCACCAAACGACATCACGGTATGCTTTATCATTGTATGAGTATTCATTGTTGAAAGAATAACAGTGTGTATAGATAATTACTGAGTTGTTATTATTACTTTTTAATCTAGATTTTGATTTTAAAAAAGAGACAGTACTGGCAGACACGTGCAGTCTTTATCGCACATAAACCCAGTGTCATATCAACTTGCCAGCATGTAGTCTCGCGTGATAGAGATATTTCTACTGCATCATAGGCATGTACAAGTAAGAGTGCATCTTCATCTTGACCTACGGCATTTGCATTGAGCCTTGCTACATTTATCTTACATTCTAACATCATAAGTTACACACGCGCTTTTTACCCATGAGCTCCTTTGATGACCGTATCAACAGTTAGTCAAAATGAGCCAGTTTCCATTGTTTGTTTGAATGGTAATTATGATACAAGAAATTCAAACTCTTTTAGCTACTGTCAGCAAGTATAAGCATTTGTATCTTGAAGAAAGATGAATGTATCTGACCGATTCCAGCGACATATTTCTCTGAAACCCCTTACTCAAGTTGAGTCGCAGTAGCTCAGTTGGCAGAGCGTCGAACTCGTAATCGAAGTTCGATACCCACCCAGACCTGTCTGGGTTGGATGACTCACTTTGTCCTTGGGAAATTCACTTAGTTCCCATTTCCGCAGCATGATATAGCCAAAATTGTGTTTAAAAGTGTCGTTAAACCAACAAATACAAAACAAACCCATACACAAGACATACATAGCATGTACAGACTGTAGCTTTCTATACGAGAGATAATTACAAAGTTCTGACTATAAATGTGCTGTACAACAAAGCTCTGTATTTGTGAACAGTACATCAGTGTTTCCTCTCAAAATACTTCCCATGCACCTCTACACCCTTTCTTAGTCTGATTATCCAAGTACTGAATGCCATTTTTTATTCACTTTTTGATATGTTGTTCATACACTGGAAAATTGGACTTCCAACCGCATGATGACTTTTAAATCGTCTGCCCCTCAGCAAATCTTAGATTAAGAGATTCAGCCAAATCAATTGGAGCTAAATCAGGGTTGTATAGAGGATGTGGCAAAGTTTGCATGCTGTGCTCTTTCAGGAAGTCTATCGTGACGATGGGTTTGTACGCCGGTGCCTTGTCATGGAGTAGATGGATACTTCGGAGGCATACAAAAAACCAGTGACATGAGCACAGATACCTGGAAGACTGAGCCTTTTGCATTAAAAAATAACGCATATTAAACTCCTTTGACAGTCAGACTACGATTTGTGGTCTCTGCTCGTTTTCTCATATCCAAACATTACAAGTACAGTACTTTGATTTTATAATCCAAATCCTGCCTAACGAACACCCCAGTTTTAAGACCACCCCACTCAAATGACCCAAACATTCAAAGAACCTAATTTGTCATTTACTATGAAATACACTTTGTTATTTAGACTACCCAGGTAATGTGATCACTTTATAAAGTCCCGCGAGTTTACGTATTAGCGAGGTTTTACGGTATTTCTGGAACTAGTAGCCTTTCAACCTTGAAAGTGTCAAGATGCAGCTATATTTGCAAACTAAAATCAAATGGCTTGTATTGCAACAAAATAAATATTTAGAATGTCCATCCCTCGAATTCAACATTTTCCATAATTTTGGTCAGTATCTTCTTCAAACATATCCTCTTCTGATATTGCCAGTTTATCCGTAAGTCTCATTTAATGATATCCAAACATAATAAAGTCTCTTTGGGTCAATCTGATTCCTTTGCTGGCAGTATTGCACTAAATAGGCAACGAATGATTGACTCATATTGTTATATGGCCTGAAATAGTTAACTTTAGAACTCAGTTTACCTTCACTTGAAATATGCAATACCGCCCCTGTATCCCATGAGGATTCGAACACACATCGATTCCAGCTTCTGCTAATAGTTGCAATAGAAAGCCCATGACTGTCTGACTAAATTTTCTTCTCTAGAGCCCCTACCCCTCTCTCTGTTTCATTGAAAAAAGGCAGGATTAAATTTTGACTATCATATGATCTACATTTGCCTAACCAACCTGTCCTACATAATACATTTTAACCATAAACATCACACCGTTTACTACTGTTAATATGTTTTTTTAATACTTGACTAGTATGATGATTATATACTCAACAATATGAAAAGTATGAGGCTTATTATGAGTTCACTGACTGTAGGATGTCCATGAAACACATAAAAAGTAGACCAAAAAGACACTGAACTATAATTTCAGAAAAAAAACTTATTAAAGTAAATTCCTTAAAATTAGAATTTATAGTTTTAAAGATCTGAGCTAATGAGTAATTTGGTAATAAAAGTTTCATTCATGAAAAGTTAAAATGGTGCAGATTGTCCAGAAGTATATTCATTTAAAGTCAAAGTCTAACATTTGAAATATCAATAATGTAAGTATTGCTCATTAAAGTTTTCAGGAAAATTAGAATATGGCGTAGTAAGATATCTGTAACATGACAATGATAATATAGGCTACATTCATGTATATTTAACATGACAATGATAATATAGGCTACATTCATGTATATTTAACATGACAATGGTAATATAAGCTACATGTATGTATATTTAACATGACAATGATAATATACCGAGTGTTCGATTTGCGTATGATTTCCATGAAAAACATACCTTTTATCCGGTACGTCCAAGGACAATGTTAATAAATATGGTCGAGTTGATATTTGCATAACGGGGAGAATAGGTTGACTTTTATTTCTTTTCTTTGTGCCACATCTTACATTATAGAATGATGTTTATTTATTTATTTATTTATTTATTTAATAGAGAAAGAAGCTGAATATTTGTATGCAGGCTCTTAATTACTTACAATAATGATTCACCTCTGTATACCAGGATGTGTAAAGATTGCGGTGTCCTTTTATATGCGATTGACATTGACATTTTGCTCCCCATGATACCCCGTATCATCGGTGACGGTGTTAGCCGGTGCAAACTTGCATTATTCAACCTAACTGTTGATACTTAGTTTCCTCGAAATATATTTCTATTGACGTAATGGGAAATCCTAATTTTTAGTACAAGCTTGATCTCATCCATACAGGGTAGGTACATAAAGTATGACTGCACAACCTTTTGCGCATGGGCTAAGTTTTTGGGGTATTTACATGTAACTTGTGCCAAATAGTATGGAAAAGCATAGAGCTAATATGCATCAAATTTTGCCGCTTAATAGTTGGATTTTAAGGCACTAAATCGTCATGCCAATGTCTAAATTATAATACGAGAGTAGTACAGTTCTTAACTAATAGTGTAATTTAATATGACTTCATATCTTTTTTGCGCGTGAGGGAAGCAGTATACGAATATACCGGTAAATTCCAATTTCAAAACTCCAAGATGTATACTACTC
Source organism: Margaritifera margaritifera (assembly GCA_029931535.1). Taxonomy (NCBI): domain Eukaryota; kingdom Metazoa; phylum Mollusca; class Bivalvia; order Unionida; family Margaritiferidae; genus Margaritifera; species Margaritifera margaritifera. Next base: position 3,914,050 of record JAQPZY010001547.1, read on the forward strand.
TAAAGATTATTAGACCAGTCAGACTGAATATATTATTTCACAAATTATAACTTTGTATACCAGTCAGACTGAATATATTATTTCACAGATTATATCTTTGTAGACCAGTCAGACTGAATATATTATTTCACAGATTATATCTTTGTAGACCAGTCAGACTGAATATATTATTTCACAGATTATATCTTTGTAGACCAGTCAGACTGAATATATTATTTCACAGATTATAACTTTGTAGACCAGTCAGACTGAATATATTATTTCACAGATTATATCTTTGTAGACCAGTCAGACTGAATATATTATTTCACAGATTATATCTTTGTATACCAGTCAGACTGAATGTATTATTTCACAGATTATATCTTTGTATACCAGTCAGACTGAATATATTATTTCACAAATTATAACTTTGTAGACCAGTCAGACTGAATATATTATTTCATAAATTATAACTTTGTAGACCAGTCAGACTGAATATATTATTTCATAAATAATAACTTTGTAGACCAGTCAGACTGAATATATTATTTCACAGATTATATCTTTGTATACCAGTCAGACTGAATATATTATTTCACAGATTATATCTTTGTATACCAGTCAGACTGAATATATTATTTCACAGATTATATCTTTGTAGACCAGTCAGACTGAATATATTATTTCACAGATTATATCTTTGTATACCAGTCAGACTGAATATATTATTTCACAGATTATATCTTTTGTATACCAGTCAGACTGAATATATTATTTCACAAATTATAAATTTGTAGACCAGTCAGACTGAATATATTATTTCACAGATTATATCTTTGTATACCAGTCAGACTGAATATATTATTTCACAGATTATATCTTTGTAGACCAGTCAGACTGAATATATTATTTCACAGATTATATCTTTGTAGACCAGTCAGACTGAATATATTATTTCACAGATTATATCTTTGTATACCAGTCAGACTGAATGTATTATTTCACAGATTATATCTTTGTATGCCAGTCAGACTGAATATATTATTTCACAAATTATAACTTTGTAGACCAGTCAGACTGAATATATTATTTCATAAATTATAACTTTGTATACCAGTCAGACTGAATATATTATTTCATAAATAATAACTTTGTAGACCAGTCAGACTGAATATATTATTTCACAGATTATATCTTTGTATACCAGACAGACTGAATATATTATTTCACAGATTATATCTTTGTATACCAGTCAGACTGAATCTTTGTATACCAGTCAGACTGAATATATTATTTCACAGATTATATCTTTGTAGACCAGTCAGACTGAATATATTATTTCACAGATTATATCTTTTGTATACCAGTCAGACTGAATATATTATTTCACAAATTATAACTTTGTAGACCAGTCAGACTGAATATATTATTTCACAGATTATATCTTTGTATACCAGTCAGACTAAATATATTATTTCACAGATTATATCTTTGTAGACCAGTCAGACTGAATATATTATTTCACAAATTATAACTTTGTAGACCAGTCAGACTGAATATATTATTTCACCAATTATAACTTGCTATACCAGTCAGACAGAATATATTATTTCATAAATTATAACTTTGTATACCAGTCAGACTAATATATTATTTCACAAATTATAACTTTGTAGACCAGTCAGACTGAATATGTTATTTCCTAAATTATAACTTGCTATACCAGTCAGATTTCAGAGTATTATTTCAAATATTATAAATACTACTAGACTGGTCAGATTAATACGGTGGCTGGATAGTGCCGCAAAATATTTATTTTAGATCTTGTTTAAGCAAGATAATATCTTCTTTAAACGAAATAATATCTTGTTTAAACGAAATAATATCTTGTATACATACATACATACATACATACATACATACATAAATCTACAACCCATTTCAGATATACCAATAACTTTAAACCACTCTATTAATCATAATCTCCAAGCCATGAAAAATGATTCATATCACAAAAATATTAAATATTTATATCATTCATTAACAAATTATTATTTATCAGACTTATATCAATATGCGAATTATTCAGGTGCTGACCACAATATTTACAAAGTTTCATGGCAATCCATCAAAAACTGCAGGACTAGCTGCGTTAACAAGCTTGTGTCATACACTACATTCAGCTACCAAACAAAAAGGTTAATAACACAACATTGCATGAATAAAGCAATTTGTCGTTATCCACATCTTTAGATGATGACAATACTATTTACCAAGTTTCATGGCGATCCATTAAAAAAATGTGACACTAACAAGATTTTGTCGTACACCACATTCAGCTGCCAGTCACAAAGAGCAACAACTGACACGTGCTGGCTTAGGTGGGTATTTAATCGGCGACCATTGGATTACTAGTTCGACGCTCAACCAACTGAGCTACCGTGGTTCCCTATATAAGGGATCAAGAACAAATGTAAATTTTAACCAAATATTGACGAACTGTGGAACGTGGGTCGAAGTGACCAATTTTAGGAGACTGACAGACATTCATTGCAAATTGCTTCCAAAATTAAAGTTTAATGTCCAAGTGAATGTACTGAATTATGAGCTAATATTTAGGGAGGTTAGACATCAGAAATTTACATATGCATACACTCAGTAACACAAATAAATTGATCCTATTTACTTCCCACATTTCCGTGCCTGAGTATAATATGTATGAATTGAATATCTAACTGAGTATGTGTATTAACTGAATGTATTAACTGAATACCTGAGTATATGTATTAACTGAATACCAAACTGAGTATATGTATTAACTGAATACCTGAGTATATGTATTAACTGCATACCTGAGTATATGTATTAACTGAATATCTAACTGACATACAAGCAGACTATACCTAATTGCCCATATTCAATGAAAAAGTAATTAAATTGTGCATTAAAATTAAAATTATATGAGTAGGAATATATTTAATAATGTCCATGACTTTGTATCATATATTGAGTGAGATATTCTTGATATATGCACTTTGTTTTCAACAAAAGACAAATATAGAGATACATGTATATACTTTTAATTGGATGTGTGAATAGTAAAGTCAATGAAACACTTATTCTCAGAAAAAATGCAGTAATTGGACAAAGGGTTTGAAGTAATTTTCGATAAATAAGCAATCTATTGTACATGATTTATCCATTCTTTAAGGTCATGGTAACTTTGAGATATCTGGCAAACAGAAACTTTCAATCCGAAGTCAGTGATCTCTGAGGAAGTTCAGGGACTTCGGCCTGTAGAGCAATCAATGATGTTGTATCGTCGCTCAACAATAATTTAAGGAACATATCAATTTTCTCTATGACAAAAAAAGGGGGTGGGTGGGGTGATTGCTTATACTTGGATCATCCTCTACAATGCTATGTATGGAAGTCAGACTATAATTATACACACTTGACTTTATGTTCTCCAAAGAGTTTCTATCACTTTTGGTTTTGGTTTTATTTCCTCTTTCTGAAAAACAAGAAATAATTGTGAGAAAAGCTTCATCACAATGGAATCTCATAATATGACTAATCACCATGATTCTATAAAGTCATCAAAATAGTAATGATTCATATGCTTAATCATACATTCCTAGCTTGACATCAACATTTGGACAAGAAATGTCATAAGTTTCTGCATAGGCATATAAACAACAATGCTTAATTACTCTATCTGATCCTGTGATTTACACCCTTTCAACTGGTTTATTGTAATAATTATAACTGTTGACAAAACCCATTTATTAATGTATTTAATTAGAGTTTAAATATATTGGAATGTGATTATAACTCTATTCTTGAAACTATTGTCGCATGCATTTCATTTGTTCTAACATATATTCATTAATCACAGTCCAAAACATTGATCCATGGATAGCAAATGGTCTGCAAAGATTATCTTTAGAGATTTGCTAGAGAACGAGTATTCAATGAAGACTTTTTTTTATTACCTTTCCATTTTTATAAATCCTCAAGTTCGTAAATATACAATTAATTAACAAGGGAAATAAATCTTATGTCACTATCCTGTCAATATGTGCCTGTGTAGTACACACACTTATGCCATCATTATATATGAATCATAAATGGCAAATTTGTACATTCATACATGTGACATCTCACAGTGCTAGGACACATCTCACAGCAAGTTTGATCCACTCACCGGTGTATTCCGTCATATTCTTTTCTCACAGAATAAGAGAATTATTGTGCTCAGATAATGTCCTTGTGATACTCTAACGCAAAGACCAAACCTTACACGTGTTTTCATAATAAGAAACATGTTTGAGCAATTACATCGTATTGTAGGAAAATAACTACTATCAGGTATTGCATTGCATCGTTTTCATAGGAAAATAACCACTATCAGGTATTGCATTACATCGTATTGTAGGAAAATAAGCATTATCATGTATTGCATTACATCGTATTGTATGAAAAAAACCACTATCAGGTATTGCATTGCATCGTTTTCATAGGAAAATAACTACTATCAGGTATTGCATTACATCGTTTTCATAGGAAAATAACCGCTATCATGCATTGCATTACATCGTATTGCAGGAAAATAACCACTATCAGGTATTGCATTATATCGTATTGTAGGAAAAAAACCGCTATCAGGTATTGCATTACATCGTTTTCATAGGAAAATAACCGCTATCAGGTATTGCATTACATCGTATTGTAGGAAAATAACCAGTATCAGGTATTGCATTACATCGTATTGCAGGAGAATAACCACTATCAGGTATTGCATTACATCGTATTGTAGGAAAATAACCTCTATCAGGTATTGCATTACATCGTATTGTAGGAAAATAACCTCTATCAGGTATTGCATTACATCGTATTGCAGGAAAATAACCTCTATCATGTATTGCATTACATCGTTTTCATAGGAAAATAACCACTATCATGTATTGCATATCATCGTTTTCGTAGGAAAATAGCCACTATCAGGTATTGCATTACATTGTTTTCATAGGAAAATAACCTCTATCATGTATTGCATTACATCGTTTTCATAGGAAAATAACCTCTATCAGGTATTGCATTACATCGTTTTCATAGGAAAATAACCACTATCATGTATTGCATATCATCGTTTTCATAGGAAACTAACCACTATCAGGTATTGCATTACATCGTATTGTAGGAAAATAACCAGTATCAGGTATTACATTACATCGTTTTCATAGGAAAATAACCAATATCAGACACTGCAACACATCGTTTTCATAGGAAAATAACCACTATCAGGTATTGAATTACATCGTTTGCTTTAAAATAAGAAAAAGTCCCTATTGTCCTACAAAAAGAGCTCATTAATCATCTCATCGATACTGCCTGTCTATCTTATTCCACTTAAAACTTTTTAATGATATTTCAGTACCCGTGGACAACACTTTAAAACATATTATACGGTTATGCACTTATCCGCGACATTTTCATCCCTTACGTCTAGGGCATCTTTGTTCAAAGGATGTGGTCACACACCGTGTCAAACAAAACACTGGGTGTAAACTCCAGGGTTGCTTGCTACACAGATGTTGCAAAATATCCTTATTTAGACCCACGTTTAACAAATAAAATAGGCATGTCAAAGAAATCGGTAGAAGTGACACAGAAAATCGATACGTCTACCATTTTGCATCTTATGTTTCTGTAAAGTATCCCTCTAAATTGCATTAGTTTCTAACTCCAGAACAATTTTGAAAAGCAGTTTCAGCCGTCCACACATCCGCAATTATGACACAAATCCACATAATGTTGACAAAATCCATATACCCATACACAGTGGCCAGCCTATGCAACATAAGACGTGGTACAAAGCAAGGGAGGTTGCATGTGATCGGATTCATCGCGAGAGAAGGAGCCGATGTTGTTTTTTTGTTTTTTTTCTTTTTAGGGATCATCTTTTCATAAGACAAACGCTTTGGGATATCCACAAATTTATATTCAATTCTATTAGTTTACACGATGTTGCAAACGTACATAAAAGAATAAGTGTGTACCGAGTATTTTCTTTTTCTTTTTGCTGTAACCTAGAGTAAAGTTCAGGGTCCTGTGTTGTCACTCTTCCAGAGTATTTTTCTACTTAAGAATACTTACTGTAACTATTTATAATCCACGGTGTCTAAAGAGGAATATAAATGCATACAAGCTGAAAAACCTGTAGAACTTACATGGATGATCTTTAAAAAAAAAAAACAAACAAAAAAACATTTCATGACAGAAGTTTTAACATGAAAACAACCATCATGCATATTGGTGTAAACGATTTATGAATCGGATGAGTGAATTACAGAAATAGATGTCATAAATTGCCGAAGTTTGAAAATTTTGAAAATATCCTACTTCAAAGACAATATATTGTTATTAAATACTGGTTACTTACTCAAGTAAAAGTAGTAATAGTAGTAGTAGTGGCAGTTGTAGTGTTGCAAAAGATATCTGAAATGTGAATGAAAACAATAGTAATATATTACATATATTTATATGCACAAATCTTGTACTTGTTTTATTGTCCTGCTTTTACTCCTGAAATCCCTAAATTGTATATTGTCTCATAAAAACACAACTGATATTCAGGGACTACTCGGCCAATTATCGTTTGCAGCATAGTTTATACTAAAGTAAAACCAATACAGGAAAACTGTATATGCTTTTATATTCTGTTTAGTTTGTATATGTACTACGGCAGCAAAAAGTTGAAATATAGAGCAATAATGTTCCATTGGACAAGGGTGAGGGGGTAAATTCTGCGAAGTACTCTCAAGTGGACAACAAATGTGTTAACTTGTGTCCTCCTAGTGTATGCCATTTACCAGAGGTGTGTGGCCCACATGTATGCAAACATAAATTTAGTCTTCCACACAATTTTGATCACGGAGACATGTTTTGTGTAAAAGCAAACAAATTTCAATGTAAGCATAGTGTATGAATACTTTCCTTGACGCGAAACTTCTAATGTAAATAGATGTACAAGGTCCTCCGAATGTAGGTAATGCTTCTGTGTGTGTGTGTGTGAATTTAACCTGACATCCCATCCCCCTTCCTCCCTGAAAATAAAACGAGAAGTAAATTAACTGGGAATTTCCCGTTACTCTACGTGACTTATTTTTACAATAATGATTCCAGGAAAAGAATGATTAACGTTCTAACAGTAAAATTCCAACTGTGCAAATCAGTTTAGACATATTACCGAGGTGAAAAATTCGTTGAGCAAACGTTGCTGGTTTCCACTACTTGTAGTAACATAACTAGGTGAGTATTCTGTTATCATTACATACGGTTGTAAACGTAAGAAAAGTAGGTCAGGTTATTCGGACTTTCGTGTATTCATGATATCGATCCAGCTATCTATTGTTGGCCTAAAAGCTGTTAATGTAAAGCGTTTTATGATTGGCCTTGCCGTCTGCGTGTTAAGATTAAATAGTTGTGCATGATTTCGAAATTTTTCCAGTTATATCTTTTACATCTGCAAGTACTTATTGAACTTGTTCTTTTGTTCTTTTTTTTCTACACAAGTGATTTAATTTGTATGTTCCGTTCTCTACGATAAACATTGATATATCCACTTGCTAAACGTCACTCATTTTTGTTTCTTACCATCGTCCACTTAGACATAATGATGACTTAAAGTTTCTGACCACTTGGCTGGGATAATTTCTTTGTAATATATCTCGAACAAATTAGCTAGTAAATATTGTCTAAATAAACAATAATAACAGGTTAGTACCACCACGCACGTCTGCAGGATTTTTTCCGGCGGGGGGAGGGGGAAGCCATTTTTCGTTGGGGAGGGATCCAAAATCAGAGGTGCTATAAATATACTGCTCAATGGATTTTTTAAAAATCCGGGGTTAGAGGAGCAACTTCACCCCCCTTTTTTGCCCACCCCCACCCCCGTGCGGACGCCCATGAATGCCACACGTATGTCGGCATTTAAAATAAGTATACATTCACAATGACCAATTAAACTTAGAAAACCAACCATTCATCCAGCATTAATCATATATAGAAACTGCTCAAATATAATTTTGGAATGTGTTCTTTTGCATGTTATATATATATATATATATATATATATATATATATATATATATATATATATATATATATATATATATATATATATATATATATATGAGAGAGAATATCTGTGCTTTGAATTGTTATTATAATTATTATTATATTTATTATTATTTTATGAAACTCAGGTGTTTCAATGAAATATTAGAGCTAAATTAAGGCTTCCAACTTTCAAAGTAAAAAAGATAACATTTCCCGAAAATATATTTTGCCAAATGTTTAACAAATATTTGAATATCTGGTCTGTTCTATCTCTTTGTGCAATTATTTGTTTTCATTTAGAACTATAATCATTTTGAAGAGTCTAATAATAGTTGTGACTTCATTTTGCACATTACTGAAACCGAAAGAAAAATGTTCCTTACGATCACGTGGTTCACTATGTCAGCAAGACGTGAAAGATTTATAAAAGTTACAACTTGTTGTAGGAGCCCTTTCCATGAACTCTCTATCAATTTAAACGACCCTTGCGTAATAAGATATGTGTTACTTTGGTCTGACTCTTAAAATGTCGTGTAAAAGCAAGAGATGTAGTCAAGGAAAATTAGGATGGCTACAGACAGCTAAAAAGGTTTTTAATTCATCATATTTCCTAATAGTCTGGTTTTTACTTATGAATGATACAACTGAGACTAATTTTTACTGGTCAATCAGGAATACAAATAAATAAATATAAGTTCCAAACTCAGGTTTTACAGATATTTATTTTACGTTATGTTTTTTATTATCTGATCATTTCAGTCATTTATTTTGAAACGTTGCGCCAAAAAACTGAAAAGTTTCCTCTGTTTTGATTTTATGCTGTGCAGATTTATTGGTGATGTAACGAATAAAGGAAAACAAGCTTCAAAGTGTTTTTCCAAAGACTAATTTGATATGTAAAGGAAGAAGGAAATGATATTAAGAAAAAGTTATACAAAGGCTAAATTTCCATTAGTGCTTGAGAAATGTGTGGAACATACATTGGAAAGTTTCTTAAACTCGTTTCTGGGTTTTTAAACTAAATGCTTTTATTCTTCACTAAGTGTTACATAATGTTTCTTTTGATCTCATTATTTTAATTGTGTTATATAACAACATAGTTATTTTGCCATCAATGTAGTTTAACATTATTCAAGTCACATTTGGGTTAAAATTAAATGCAAGGGAGCCCTCTTATTTTAATATTTAATTTGGCATAAATAAAATGAACATTTTCATTCTATACAAAAAAGTTTACTTTCGTTTACGAGAACATCGTATCCTCTTACAGAAATGTTGAAGGATCTTTTTTTTTCAAATACAGCAGGTTTACTGAAAATGGTATCGTTCAATGGGACGAAAGTAAAATATTGTACATGTATATTTCGAAGAAAAAGAACACATTAGTCTCAATGAACAAATAATTTATATTTTTCATGTATTTCTTGCATGTGAAAAACAAAGAAGATAGACAGTTCATTATAGTCCCTTTAATAGTGTCATTAAATGTATATTTATTAATTTTATGACATGTCCCACTACATTGTTGCATTTGTAATTACAGGAAGTGAGCATTAACACTTTCTCAAGGGATAGAATGACTCGAGCATTTGAAAACTCGAAACAAAGTGATACCGTCCCCAATCATTGTACACCAACACAAAAGGGGGGAAGTGCGTTACTGACTGAAAAAGAAATAGAAGAGCATAATGGAGCAGCACATACATATTACTGTTTTGTGGATGAGACAAAAAGATCGCGATCCAGAAAGGGTTTCCCGGACTCTGGTTTTGGATGCAAATGGCACTGTCTTTGTCACTCAACAAACATCGCTGGAGAAAACACCGCAGGAAAACCTGAACTATCTTCACAGGGTTTTGAATCAACAGAGAAGAATTTACGCCATAAACGTGTTAGAAAATCAAAATGCGTTAATATCTCCCTATGCGTCTCTATTGTGGCGAACATCGGGCTTATAGTAGCGCTAGCTCTTCTGGCCACAAAAATTGGAAAGACTGGAGAGATTGACACAGAAAATTGTCTATTACCACAGTTACCGAAAAAGTTTATAAAAGACTCATTGTGCATACCATGCAACTATTTAGGGTCTGCGGTGAAGGCCGAAGACACGTTGTTTGACGTCATCTCGTCTTGTAGTTACAAGTTTTGCTGTGTAAAAAACGCTGTTCTGCAGAAGCTTTTCCTTCTTGTAAGTTTCCATGGTCTATTTATCTCTATGTCTGATTCTCTCTCTCTCTCTCTCTCTCTCTCTCTCTCTCTCTCTCTCTCTCTCTCTCTCTCTCTCTCTCTCTCTCTCTTGCGCGCGCGAGCGCGAATAAATGAAATTATTTTCCGAGAACAAATTCATAGGGTACAGATATTATATGTTATAATATGTTATAATTTTTTGTTACTTTTCATTTTAGACCTTCATTTTTAAAGCATTCTTTATTCACGGCTCAGAAAAGTTTTGCAACTCAAACATTATTTATAAATATGTCAAACCCATGACTTTTGGTTTCAGAGCTAAACTCACTTGACCTTCCAGCTGTTGGCGCCTGCTGTTTACATAGTACAAAAACTGAGTACTTTTAGTGTGACCAGATGTGCTGCAGAGGATGATATTGTAGTTCTAAACACTATATTTATTTTCTTTTACCATTCTTCATAAATTCTCCAATTTCCTCTTTAAGACTAGATGAGATAAGGTGTGTATCTAAATTACATAAGAATTGAACTTGATATTTTACAGGATTCATGAAATGATGATAACACACTGTATGAATGGCCGTAGAGAAACTCAATGCTTATAATTACAAATAGGTACATGCAAATAAAGAAACTTAAGAAATAAATGACAGACTATATTTTAAAAATTATTTACAAATATTGCCAGATCACACAAAAAGGACGCATAAAACATAAGTAATACCTAATGACGTCTAGTTTTCTGCGTCACATGAGGCGATTTTAACCAATCCAAATGCTTGTTACAAAGGCTTGGTAAATATTTGTAGTTATACGAATATGTTATTCCTTTTTACAGATGTTACAAGAGGGATATACAAGCAGAGGTAATTTTTCAGTCCAAAATAATACCTGCGTAAATATTACGCGTCGAATCTTGAATCGTTATAGATACGAAAATCAACGAAGAGACACCTTTACAAGTTCTGTAGTTTAAAAAGAGTTCCGCATTCTACATATTTATTGGTATTTGTTTATTCTGAATATCCTAATGCAATGGTTAATTTGCTTTTGATAGTTAGAGTCAAACTTAGGTAATCATCGATATTATCACTGGATTAATGTATTGTCAGTAGAAGACAAATGACCATTGGTGCCATGCCAAAGTTCTGTTTCAGTCTTGAGTCTTGTCATGAAGTTTGAATTCTACAGATATGTGCACTGAATAACTTGTAGAATGTTTAAATAGCAACATTCTGTTAACAGTATGAAATTTGTTTGAAATGAATTTAAAATGTAAGCACATATGCAAGATAGTGTTGAGGTAGCAATACAGGTGACTGGCAGGTAGAGGAATATTTAGCAGGAGATTTTGTAACAATCGGGGAGGTTAAACAAACACATTCGGTGGGTAAAAATATCTCAAGACAGGTGACTGCAAGCTGGGTAATGTCGGGGTGATATTTTTTAAAATTATTTTATGAATAGTGTTTAGTACGCAAGAGAGAACTGGTGATATCGCAAGACAGGTGGTTGTATTGCAATACTGGATGGCGTGATATTATTTTATTTGTAATGAATGTATGTACACGAGAGTGTCTTGAGAGTTAAGACAGTAGATGTTATGGAGTTATTGTAGAGTAATTCATGGTCATTAAAATTGTACAAGAATTAAAAATATTGTACATAATAAACAGTAGTGATTGTATTGATCTGTTCGTTATTTGATAGGTCATGATGTTTAAAAGAACATTGTGACAAATTTTGTCCCATGAACCAGGAATAAGAATTACAAATTGTGTAAGTTAAATTTATGTTGTATGCATACATATTTACTATAAGAGCTGATCTATCATCTGTTTGATTTTAATATATCTTTAATCAGAAATAAAGAAATTAAGGAGGAAGGTTAGAATGCATGTATCTCAACAAGTAAAACTGTATATCAATGTGAATTCTTTCTTGGTCGTCATTATAAAAATTGTCTTTGTTATTATTATTGTTATTATTATTCGCAAATTTCAGTTACAACAGACAGGCTAGCTTCAGAAAACTACGTTGATGACAGTATAACACAAAGCACCTGGCGTTCCAAGAAAGTTGCAGCTCACCTGTACGCAAATATCACGTCATTGCCAGGTGAGAAGTGTCGGTATATTTTTTTTAACAAGAGCGAAGGTAGAATTTATACTGTCTGTAGATATATACAATATACCAGCATTGTTGTTATAGTGTAATAAATATATACCGTCGCATCTACCATTTTACCTCCAGCAATTCAGTGTATCATTATCATTAGCCAGAATTATTACTGTTGAACAGAGTAATACAAGGTTGTCCAACATAGGGTCTGCAGGCCAGAATCCGGTCAGACAAAGGTTTCTATCCGGCCCGCCAACCTTTCATAAATTGCGCCGACTGGTAGTGGAAAACGTAGGCCACGTTTATAAACGGCACCGTGATTGAACAAAAATTGCAACCTGGCACCTCATGCGAAAAGGCTGGACACCACTGGTGTAATACTATCTCATATATTACTAATTTTATAGCGATTCATTCATGCACAAGATATAGCCCCTAAGTTTCATTGTTGCCTATGTAGTGTTTAAGTTGTATTTACTTTTTCTACCCTTTATAACCTCTTCCTCCTCCATTTTTTCTTAATCTTCTTCTTCTCGTTCTTGTTATTATTATTATTATTATTATTATTATTATTATTATTATTCCAGAAAAGCTGACCTGGCAGACTAATGCTGGCTTTGGCTCGGCCTTCACGCAAGGAATAACCTTGACAGCAGAGTCCAGATTACAAGTGCCACTCGCCGGATTTTATTTCGTCTATTCTGCAGTAACGTTAAAATGCCAACTGGGATCTGCGCCCATGGTCCATCTGATAAACCGACAACACAGAGGTCGTCCGAATGCGGGTGTTCAGCAGCTCTTGTTGAGTAAGACAAGTGAGTGCGGACCTGACGGAATCTATACCAGCTTCCTAGCAGGCGTGCTGAAATTGACAAGCAACGATGAATTGTCAGTGAACCTGACAGATTTTTCATTGACTAGTGTGTACAAAGCAACACTCTCAAATTATTTTGGTGTTTATTTAATATAACTTACGTTGGCATATTTCTTCCTTCAGCTGAACTGATTCTACACTCAGTCATATATATTAATTAATTTGTGAAGGGAATTATAAATTTAAATCCATTCATCAGGTGCATTTTATACTTAAAAATGGAGAGGGATGTGCAGGTATTCCAGCATATTCAGTCTCCTTTATTGTTTCTTTCGTTCTTTGCTGACCATGAATTTATTGCATGGAGTCTAAGTGTCGTTTATTTCGGGCACGTGTATACATTTTCCAAGAAATGTGTGTCTACATCTTTAGTTAGATAGTAATAATTAACCTAGGAGCTTATGATGAAAATTAGTATGTACGTATCCACTAGTATATATATATATATATATGTGTGTGTGTGTGTGTACGTACAGACAAACATGTATTTATGTACATATGTATATAAGTATGCAATGCATGCATGTATGTATGTATGTATGTTGAAACATTCATTTCTGTATAGCACACTTTAGAGTTATTTAGAGTTATTTGTTCCCACATGATAATCAAGACAATAACAAACAATCAAGACAATAAAAAAATAATCAGGACCCAAACAATGTAAAGATAACTGATTATCATGTATGAGACATATAATTTAGACATGTCAGTCAACGCACAAATTCCTTTGTTGGGGTAGAATATTATGGTGCTTGATTAAAATGGCGTCATGCACATGTGCCATTTTTGTTGTCGTTCCAGGCTAAGTCTCGGGTCTCACATGGATCTTCCTCAGGAAAGGACAGTTTAAGGATGCAGCCATACTTTCAACGTCACGTAGTTAGGCACTTGATAGATTTCAGTACTTTGATTGAAGAAAAAACAAGTAGAGAATAAGTTTTCATGCAAATAGAAACGGATAAAATGTTATAACTCTTGAAACACACGCAAAACCGTTTTTACACTCGCGCAGCCCATTGACCTCGTAAGAAAAAATGGTCTTCCTACAAGCAAGAGATGGTTAAATGTATATAAAAAAAAAAAAATACTTAGATAAGTAACACTTATTAGATAGAGCTTTTAAAACTTGGGGAACACATATTTATTAATTCCTACTGTAATTAAATAGGTTTTTTGTTGTGACACAAGGAACTACGTATTAATCGTTGTTTTGGTTTACTTCCTTAGATATATTGACTCTGCAAGGTACAATAACAAGACGTGTTCGGAAATGAAAATTATAGAAATAAAGCATACGTTTGTATTGGAAGTCGAAGTCAACTTTTCAGAAAATTGTTAGCCAGGTCATCATGTTTTCAAAATAATCTATGTGTTCATCGCAGATCGGTGGTAAATCATTATTAATTGATGACCTCGTGATGTAAGCGACGGTCTGTGTGTGTGTATGCTAGTGTGTTTTACATGCAGAGTTCATTTAGAAATAATATAATCCAGTGGTTACATCACGAACAAAGGCGCAATGAGTCGATTTTGTAATGGTTTTATTTATTTGCATTAAGGTACAAAGAAGTCGGGAAGAAAGAAAGAAGGAAACATGTAAACAGTACTGTGTTGTTACTATCTATCTAGCTTTGTTACTCAGTGGAATTAGTTGTTTTATTACTCAGTGGAATTAGTTGTTTTATTACCCAATGGAATTAGTTGTTTTATTACTCAATGGAATTAGTTGTTTTATTACTCAGTGGAATTAGTTGTTTTATTACTCTTGTTTTATTACTCAATGGAATTAGTTGTTTTATTACTCAGTGGAATTAGTTGTTTTATACCTCAGTGGAATTAGTTGTTTTATTACTCAATGGAATTAGTTGTTTTATTACTCAATAGAATGGGTTGTTTTATTACTCAATGGAATTAGTTGTTTTATTACTCAATGGAATGAGTTGTTTTATTACTCAATGGAATGAGTTGTTTTATTACTCAATGGAATTATTTGTTTTATTACTCAATGGAGTTAGTTGTTGTATTACTCAATGGAATTAGTTGTTTTATTACTCAATGGAATTATTTGTTTTATTACTCAATGGAATTATTTGTTTTATTACTCGATGGAATTAGCTGTTTTATTACTCAGTGGAATTAGTTGTTTTATTACTCAATGGAATTAGTTGTTTTATTACTCAATGGAATGAGTTGTTTTATTATTCAGTGGAATTAGTTGTTTTATTACTCAGTGGAATTAGTTGTTTTATTACTCAATGGAATTATTTGTTTTATTACTCAATGGAATTAGTTGTTTTATTACTCAATGGAATTAGTTGTTTTATTACTCAATGGAATTAGTTGTTTTATTACTCAATGGAATTAGTTGTTTAAATACAATAACACTTTAAAACTTTTAAATTACATGGAGTTATTCTAAAGGATACTCAAGGATATTAGATTCTTTTTTTGCTTTTGTTTTTGTGACACGATATTTGCTTAAAGTCCGCCAAATACACGGCATAAGCAACCAGAACACTTGGCGTATTTAATCAGTAACACAAAGACTTGGGAATCCCGATCTTATGATGAGACTTACATTTATTTTGTTGTTGAGGGTGGTGGTAGGAGTGGGTCTGCGTCAATATACATTATACCAGACTTAGATCTAGCGATGTTTTATTTACTTCCTAGAATCTTTACAATCTAGTTGATTACATTGGAACTCATCCTCATATTTATTCTGCAGATGTGGCTTGCATGCGCCTCTCTCTCTCTCTCTCTCTCTCTCTCTCTCTGTGTCTGTTTGGACATATTAAAAAATTGTTTCCCAAGAATATGAATTCTTTTCATTTCATTAATTTATTGTACTGAGAAGTGGTTTGATATTTTAGCTTGATGTCATATGCTTATTGAGCTTACATTTTGTAAGCAATTCGATTACCATTAAATCTTTCCTACGTTATCACTATAATTATTTTGCTTCTACTAATGCTTGACGGACAGGGCCTGCCGGCCCTAGGGGTGGGTGACGTGTGTCCCCGCACATCAAGCTGTATTTGTTGTCCATTGCTAGGGGTGGGTGACGTGTGTCCCCCGCAAGTCAAGCTGTATTTGTTTTCCATTGCTAATTTTAATTCTTAATTCCATTTATTCACGATTTTGGCTATGCATCATCATATAGACAATACCAGTCCACTATTATTAGAGTGTGTAGCTTATTCTGGATGTCCAGCCTTATGCGGTAATTTGGACGGACCGGGACGGTCAGTTGGCAAAAACTAACACTTAAGTCAAAATATTTTAATTTTGATATGCCTATTCATTGGAATTGTTTAATATATATATATATATATATATATATATATATATATATATATATATATATATATATATATATATATAATATATATATATATATATATATATGCAGAAAAATAGAAAAGTATACTGACAGTATTTAAATAATACACGACATAGAGCGTCATTAGATGGATGCACAACCTTATAGTCCTTTAGATCTGTAAGTTTCTTCCTCGCATACGATTTCTTTTGTATGTTTGTGTGTGTGATTACACACACACACACACACACACACACACACACACACACACATGTATATACGTTACCACAGTCTAGGTCCAATTGTGTAGGTGTAGGACACAGCAGCTTTACACACTGAAGTCCGATTTTTGTAACACGACAAAGCAGCCTCACACATTCATCTGTGACATTACCATTGAAATATGACGATTAACAGTCCACTACAGTCCAGTTTGCTCATTTACACTTTATCATGAGAGTAGTGTATAAATTAGTGCTTGGCGGCCACCCACTCCTTACTACCACACACAAAATATATTGATGGCAACGTACATATGAAGATCAAAGAAGGGGACATGTTTCTGACAATCATTACTTTATACACTACTCCAACCACAGCAGTAAATCATACTATTGAAAATGTAATCGATGTAAATAAATAGAGGCTTCATGTAGGAACTGGAAATACAATAAAACCAATGACATAAATGAAGAAAAAAAAGGTAGAAAAATAACAACATTGTCGAGAATGTGCACATTAAGATAAATGCCAAAATGGAAGATCGTCTGCATATTATTAAGTGAAGAAAGAAATAGTTGACCTCAGTTGACCTCAGATTTGTATGCTTGTATGGTAGCTCTATAACATATATGTATTTAGGTCAGCATGTAAGAATTAAACTACATATAAAATATCAAACAGGAAATTATAAATATATTCAAAATTGAAAATATAAATTTAGAGAATAGGGAGAAATACGAAAAGGATCATGATAACCAAGTAAGCAAGCAAGCGAACAAAGAACATGCAGACAAACAAGTAGACAAACAAGACTATAAATGTCTAAATGTTTATGATTTATTTGAGGTATGAAATTTGTGACATTTCATTACGCACATATCTATTAACACTCATTAGTAACTAATATACTTCCTCTTTGAGACTCATAATAAAGTATTTGCATTGCAATACAACCACTAAAGAATTTCATTCATGCACAGATTTGGGGGGGGGGGGGGGAGAGGGTAGACTGTGCAAGTCGTACTACAAAATACGCTTTTAACAAGTAACCACGAATGAAATTTGTTGTTACTTAATATCTGCATGTCCAAATTTGCCCTGATAAGGTCTACTAGGGCACTTCTATTATACATTTACATGGACATGATAAGACGGGTATATCAGCATGATAATATTCAACCGTGCGTGTTTTTCAGTCTTATTGACCGAGATCTTCGATCTTGAAGCCATTATTAATAGCTCAATGGCAAACACAGCTTTATATACACTATACTGCAATAATAGGAGGTGGGTAGTCCGTGAACGTCACATCTGTTTATAAACATGAAAAATAAGATCAGGTTGTTCGTATGAGTTGAAGCTACTAGCAATATCTGAAGGGTTAACACGGCTTTATATACATCCACGGATAGAATATTCACTGATAAATAATATAGAATTTTGATCTAAGACAAATACAATTAGATACAATACAGTACTCTTGTTTGTACTTTAAGACGTGTTAAATATATATATATATATATATATATATATATATATATATATATATATATATATATATATATATATATAAAAGATGATCCGATGATCCCCTGTCAAGTGATCTGCACCTGTATCTCTCGCCTATCATGTCCTATCAACCTTCATGACGAATTCGTCACAGTGCAATATTATAAAATTATTGACCTTTATTGAGGTGAATATGAATTTTTATGAAACAGTAATTCTCATGTAGACTGACATGAAGCGGAGGTCAATTTGATCTGTTTACTGGTTCATACAACTTAACATTCACCTCAACAAAAGGTCTATTATTGTTCTTTTTTTTTTTGAATTTCAAATTGTTTCCATAAAGCAAAACCGACACTTCAAACTTCAATTACATCACACCATGAAATATAAGTTTTGACGTCACGGCAGTGCAATATGGGGAATTATCGCAAATCAGGTAATAATTAGTGTTCTTGCTAACTCTTATATAGTGCTCAAAGTTTTGGCATTTAAGAGTAAGCTACACAACAATTTACCTGCTTATTAAATATCTCCATAAAAATCCTTAACACACGAATTTTAAATACCTGAATAAATCCAAGAAATTGAAAGGTAATTAAATAAAATAAAGTAAAAATAATTACCAATGGCATACATGTCCATTTCGTTACATATTACAAACAATATGCAGGATAGTAACAATTGCAAACAATAATACAAGTTCCATACTTTTGATGACTTATAACGTCCATAGGCGGTATATATATATATATATATATATATATATAGATATATATATATATATATATATATATATATATATATATATATATATATATATATATATATATATATACATACATTTGTTACAAGCAAGGGGTCTCACTACCGAGCGAATCAGACAGATGCGTGAGTGTGTCTTGAAGTCCATTTCACACACACACACACACACCTTCTTCCAATGATCGTAAGACAAGTGTCATTGTCAACCGAAGGGTTCGTAAACGCGCAAATCGTACAAAATAAATTTTCCTCTAATCACCTAATGACCACACACCTCGAAATTCTGATTTCACACTTGCATGGTTTATTCTTTTTATATTTGTATGACTCATCAGGACGGTGTTCCAAGCCGAATATTGGTACTTCACGCCATGCACCACAAAACACGACCCAAATTCCTAATACAAAGAATTTTTCCTGTCTCAATTTGCTAACATGTATACTGACAACTATCCAGAGAATTCCTTATGTTAAGAAACTTGGGAGGGTCCATTTTACTAAACTAATCTATGATACCATAAAGTCTCGTGAATACTAGCAAATTATGACGTCTACTTCTAGAAATTGGCTAAATTCTTCAGTGGGAAAAATATCTTCCCAACACCGACTCCCCATAATCAACAAATAATCACTAACATCCTAGAAAGCTATAAACGTAGACGTAACAACAAATAGCACATATCCTAGTGTTATTACAACACACACACACACACACACACACACACACACACACACACACACACACACACACACACACACACACTTGTGGGTCTACTAACATATTTAGAAATGTTCATATCTCTCTCCCTGTTCCAGATAAATAGTTGAAAAAGTTCGAGGGTCTAAACTAAAGTTTACAACTTTATCCGGCACATAGCTAACACGGACAGAAAATAATGTCTTTTCATTATGTGATTTACCATTACATAATATAAACAAACTTGAATCAGAAACAATTTCTCTTAAAAAGAGCCTTACTGTATGTTTCTTAAAATTGTCTTGCTGGGTCTCCTCCTTTTTGCTAAAGCAACTCCTGCAGGATAGGCTGAAAACATTCATGTTCAGATCTGCCTCGACCTATGTCATTGATAGGCAGAAGTGAGCTGGGAATATTAAACGAAACCTGCATAGATGTTTCAACTGTCAATCGTTGACCATTTTGCACTATTTTTTTTTTTTTTAATTATCAGAAATAAACGTAATTGGAAAATAATTTCCACACGCATGTTTTTTATATATAGGTTGTACTATAGTCTTGCTAGTGTCTGTTCTTGCACGATACATGACTAAATACGTCGGGGCAGGAAGTACGATGCATGACTAAAATGACTAAATACGACGGGGCAGGAAGTATCTCTTATAAAATCTTCGTTCTCTTTTTTCGTGTATTGTGTGAAAGTATATGTGTGAGTAATGAAACAGAATTAAAACGACTTGCTTCCTTAATGTTGCTCAAGATTCATGTGATATATCACGAGTCAGGAATATGCACATTGTGATAAAGGCTGTTGTTAGACAAATTTTCCATCAGTATCAGAGTCGTAATGTATGGAAAATACGCTTTGAAGGTTGTTAAAATACTCATATCTAAGTTTTGAAACTAATATTCCAAATAGTACTTATGCTCTCATTCTATTTAATATATATATATATATATATATATATATATATATATATATATATATATATATGTGTGTGTGTGTGTGTGTGTGTGTGTAATATTATTATCACCATTCAAAACGGCAGACGGTGTCTCACCCTACATGTCAGGATATCGTGTGGTCAAGATACAAATATGAACTTGATACTACAGCTCTCGAACGATCTTTAGACAAGTTAATAAACATGCTTACAATTCAGGACCGGCCAATCTCTATTTACCAATCGTCTCAGCCCATGAAACAGTGCAATTACGAGGCTCAGTTAAAATATTGTAATAAACCCAGGGCATGTGCTACTTGTATTTACGACTCCGTTTATAGCTTTGTTAGATTTTAGTGATTTTGTGTTGATTATGGGGAGTCGGTGTAGGGAAGATATTTCTCAGCCCGAGTAATTAGCCAGTTTCTAAGACCAGATGGCATAATGCACAGTATTCAGGTTTCTTTATGGTAGCATGGATTAGTTTAGTAAAATGGACCCTCCCTAATTTCTTAACTTAATTAATTCTCTGGATAAAATTATTTGTATTAGGAGTTTGAGTCTTGTTTTGTACTGCATGGCGTGAAGTACTAATATATGGCTCAGAAAGGCTTACTGAGAAATGACACAAACTTGAAACAAGAAAAACCATGCAAGTGTGAAATTAGAGTTTCGTGATGTGTGGTCATTAGGTGATTAGAGAAAAATTACTGTAGTATTTGCGCGTTTAAGAACCTTTCAATTGACAACGACTGTTGCCTTGAGGTCCTTGGAAATAGGGAAAAACAATGGACTTCAAGCCACGTTCACGCAGGTGTTTGATTCGCACGGTATGAGACCCATTGTGTGTAACAATATAAAAAATATTCCAAGATCACGATTTATTTGACAACTAAAATTAGAAGTAAAATATCTTATGATATGACAAATTGAACGACATATTATAAGAACATTTCACGTTTTTTGTGTCTTTTTTTAAAGACCAACAAGTTCAATGGGTACCTTGTCAAATTGTATCAGGATTTGTAGTTTATCCCTTTGGAACATGCTAGGAATGAGGATGAATGCTATAGCCAATCTCTGTCATCGACTTATGCAGTCTACTTTTTACGCATAAACATTTGGTTTCAGATTTAACCAAAGAATGTAGAATTGAAGAGAAAAGAAAAGACTCAATAGTTTTTGTTAATTTTTTTTCAGGATGAGGCGGGGGCTGGGGAAGGGGGGGGGGCTTGGGTATATGGTTTGATTCTTTGTGGTAAATGCATAAATATGAGTGATCTATCTCTGCTATTGATATTTGCAAGATACGTGGTTGCCCTACAAATTGATGGTTTCCTCAGTGTTCTCCTGCTTTGAGGCATCTCCAGCGTGTAACATATATCCAACATTCTTATAAACAGGCTGATTTTTATCACATCAGCATTGCACATGTTGAACATTTTTGTTTTAGAAAAGACTTATTTTTGTTGGGATTTCGTACATAATAGATCATGTAGGACTAACAATCATACACGGTTTAATGTGTGCAATTGTTTGCCGGAGCAATGGGGAAAGGCTTTAAATACTCGGGCTTAAACTCTTCTCTCGTGCTCCGGTAAAACGTCTGCACACAATAATTCCGTATGATGCCAACACTGTTTAAAGCTTACTCATTTTTGCGCTACGCAAAAGTAGAAACGATTAGGTCGTGTTACATTCTGGGCCTCGTCAAGCAGTTGTGAAAACATATTTTGCTCTATTTCTAGCAGGAGGAATCAAATTACATGTGTTCTTCAAAAGTGTGAAACATACTTTTACACAAATATCGACTGAATATCCACGAGCGAAATAGCGAAATCTCTTTGTACAGTTAGCCATTGGACTCCATTTTATTTCAGTACGACGCCTTCTCGAAGTTCAGGTATACGGTCTCAATACAGCCAGTCAGAAGTTTCCTGTATCAATCACATGAAATTTCTAAAAAGCGTATTTGACCTTTCCATGATGTATAATCACCCTAAATCAGTCAGAGTTCTCACACATAATATAAGCAATAAAGCTCAGCCGCATCCACAGATAACTTGCATCCGTGCACACAATTGAAAATACGATTTGAGCAAATTTAGAAAAGCAGGATTCATTAATTTGATGAACTCGCAGTACTGAAAATCGGGGAAAATATAATCATATTTCAACGTTTGTTTCAGAAACAAACTACTGATGTATTCTATAATGTTCATTTTTAAACGATAAATGACCAAGTTTGTGAAACTTTCTGGTGACAAGAATAGTAAATATTAATAGTAGTAGTAAATAATAACCAAGTTTCACTAAACGCTGATGACTAAAGATGTGTGACAGATAAAATAGGAAGTTACCAATGTCCCAATCTTCAGTAAATTCGACTAGTGTTTGGATAGAAAGGCAAACAAAAATTGTTTAGCATTTGTTTAGAAACTGACACCTGATTTCAAGTGAGGCAAAAGTTTACGTCTTAATTTATAGCACGATCTGCTGATAGCGTTTATGTAAAGAGGCTTCACTTGATGTCAAGCTATTTAAAGCGAATGCAGTGCTGCCTTTTGTATAATATTATAGTAAATGAAACAAACACACACACACACAGACAGACACACACACATACACACTTTTTACCGTAACACTGCTATCGCTTTGGATTGACTCTAGCAATTTTGACACTGGAGTCAAGGCTATAATATCTTCAATACCTTTTAAAAGCTTCGAAATGGCGCTCATGCGCCAAAGTATGTTTCATTCTACCCTGAATTTAGAGTAATCTATCTGATAGTAGGTCCGTTTGTGAACTGTTGCTTTTCACTTCAGCCAAAATTTCATACAACATGTCTAGATATGGCGGTAGTTCAGCGACAAGAACAAATGTACGTAAAGACCCTTCAATTATTTTCACATAGGTACGTGTCATTGGCCATATTTGTATCAGTCAATTGCCTTGAGAATACTGCTTTCTCTGAAAAGTGATATATTCATGGGGAGCACTGTTACAAGATGAGCTACTGCTGCGCTAAGTCCAAATTTATAGTAACTGAACTATTGTGCTCACCATGATCACTGACAAACATGGCAGTAATCTTTACTGGATCAGCTGTCGTATCCTTGAGCAATGGATATTTTGGACTACTCTAGTCGACCCAGCTATTAGTGAGTGCCACATTCAACTGGCAAGATGCTGACTTGTTATGGACTTGCGCCCCGTACATGGGCAGTGTCGTACTGTTGGCTGCTTTTCTCCGATGGAAACTGCTATAAGGTCCTACCTTATGATAACCTGGTAGATATGGGACAACTTTGACTTTCTATATCACATATTATTTTAAAAGAATCGGCCGTTGCAAGCTCTGAAAGAGAAAAAGTCTTGAAGCTGCTTGGTCCACGGGCAGTATTAAAAACAAAAGACAGCGATCAGCTGTTCAGATGCCCTTAAAGAAGACAGTCCTTCGAGAAAACATTACCCCCATCCGCGAAGATTACATTTTCGTTGACTTAGCGTGGCACCATATACTTCTTGAGTGTGTCTATTTTATACTTCTTCTGAACAGGATGAATTTGTACTTCTTTACATAATATTTGTTTTCTTACCATCGAGCAACAGTATGATGCATTTACCCATCTATTGGTCTTATTTTATAATATTCTACTAAACGTTCCAGATGCTTCAAGGATTTTACATGTGTTAGCTTTATCTTTTATTTTGTATACTTCTTACAGAATTTTAACATCTCTCTTTATCCTTTGTAATCTATTTTGCTGTACTTAATGTTTACATTTATATGGTTTATCTTCATACGGTTGTTGTGCAAGTCCTCATTTTACATTTTTTAATTTTACTTCCAATTGCACCATATAGCCAATATTGTGTTGAGGTGCCGTTAAAAGCTATTACATATATAAATATACTAGGAAGTTCTACTTATGAGCTCAGTTCAATAATTATAAAAATGTTTGGCTAATAGCCAAGATTTTGTTTATTATAGAAATGTTATAACTTAAATGTATTTAAATAATGCTCTGTTCAGCTTATATTTGTACTCGACACGGAAGTGATTTATTTATAAATGGTTGTTTTAAATGGGGTTTACCTTATATTGCATGAAGACTAAGTCCCCTTTAACTGGTATGTTTATTTTAATCATAATCTGATAGTCCTGATATATATTTAGTTCACCTGTATAAGTTCTCATGCACTAATGACAGAATTATGTTTGCTAGCTGACAGAGTTATAGATGCAAGTTATACAGCAACAAACTGAACTAGATAAAATACTATAAAGTTGTACCAAAGGCAATATACAAGACAATATATCACCAATTAAACAGTAAATATATTAATGAACATTAAATATAGATTTATTAAACCAGGGGATAGATAGATAGATAGATAGATAGATAGATAGATAGATAGATAGATAGATAGATAGATAGATAGATAGATAGATAGATAGATAGATAGATAGATAGATAGATCAATGAATCAATCGGCGAATGGATGTTCATTATCCTTCACCAAGTTTTCCAGCTTGATAATATCATGAAAATATCAATATCTGTTTTATAATGCGATTTAACTCAAGTCTATGTATGTATGTATGTATGTAGGTATGTATGTATGTATGTGTGCATCAAATTACATAATTTATTGTATGCACCTGTGTTTCATTTTATTCTTTCTAAAGCGCCATATATTTTTACCACGTACTTCATTATAAGGTGTGACTATCTTCAAACTTATCTCGGATGTGACATATAACTATATGTAAAATAAATGTTACATTACTTCAATATATATCGAATAAAGGCGTTTGTTAACTATAATTTATATTAAAAAAGTAAAGAAACTGCTTGACAAAAATATTTACGTGTTTTGTTAATCAATTTAAATAACAAACGGGTAAAGATAAAGTTGTGTCCCGGTGTTTATTTACACAAAAATCTAAGCATTCAAAATCTTACATAATACGAATCTGCATTTGAAATATCTTATTGACGTGAGAATCTGAAGACAATAACTTCTGATTTTAAATTTTCTTCATTTTGTCAAAAGTGCGCGTTTGACTTGTACATGTACCTTCATCATAATATCGGTGGTTCTTATAATGTTTATTGCCTTTTTCAAATTTTTCCATTTTAATAATTATCATCTCAGTAACCGTCCGGATTTTTCTGTGAATGCTGATTCAATCTCCCGTTGCGCCTTAGGACTACACCGCTTTATAATCCATTTAAATTCTTACGGGAAAGACATCAGATGTGTTCTCTAGTTTCCAGGCTTGAAAGACGAATACATATAATGTATAACAATGCAAATCTGTGTTTATTCCATATTTAAGCGAGCGTATTATACGTCAGCAAATGGACACTGACGCAGAGAAAAGTATGCCATATTGGCTCTATTCGAGGTAAGTACATTTTTAATTTCTTTCCTGTGACGTATTTATTGTAAACTCTACGTAACATGCTGAATGAGCAGCAGTGTTGTAGAATCCGTATCAGTGTCCATCTTTGATGACGTACATTACAACTCCTGCATATTCAGTTATATTTAAAATGGTTTAGTCTAATAATTTTCAACAAGCATACAATTTAGTAAATTGTTAGCAAACGTTGTTGAAAAGTTTCCATTTCCAAAAACTTTTGGACAGCCCTTTTTTAAAACTTAACTCAATTTTAACTCGACTCAAATTCATTTACGCTCAGATCTTAGGAACACATAAGGGTCTTGTGATGCAGAATGGACAGTTTTTACCATCTTTGGTAAAATGTATGAATACATTTTAGGATGACTCAATGAATATTCATTACTTATTTTTATCCTGTGTAACACAAGAGGCATGAAAAAATGCAGCCACAATGCATATACATCTCTCTCTCTCTCTCTCTCTCTCTCTCTCTCTCTCTCTCTATATATATATATATATATATATATATATATATATATATATATATATATATATATATATATATATATGCTTTTTTACAGATGATACAAAGGGATATACAAGCATGGTCAGTTTTAATCCTAATGATACTAGGTTAAATATTGATAAGAATTTTCGATTCTCAACGATATGAAGAACAAAGAAGATGTATTCGTAGAAGTTATACAAATAATAAAATTAAAAATGCAGCGGATGCCGCATATTAACCCATTGACTGTCGTCTACCGCCTACGGTAACTCAGTTGGTATAGCGTTGGACTCGTAATCCAAACGTCGTGAGTTCGATGACTGCACAGGCCGGCTGCCTTTGTGTGTCCTTGGGAAAGATACTTTGCCCCATTTCCTCGGCAAGATGTATAGCTAATATGTGTTAAAAGTGCCGTTAAAACAATAACAACAACAACCGCTAGGATGCGAAGACGACACATATGTCGTCTGCAAGTGCCCCGTATACCGAATGTAAACTATCACACCCACGACAGTTCGAGCCCATTTTCTTCACTCAAAATTAATAAATCACTAGCATTGACGAGTACAGAGGCATTCACTAGAGAGTAAGTAATCGACCTACCAACATAGATTCTTGCGGCAACAACGTTTACACAAACAAACGGTCGGAATTTTCTCTTGCGGTAGTCGCATTTGAGAATCTACAGAGCTCGCTGTGTTGTTGTGAAGAACAAAACCGACATTGCATGATTAGTATTGTACCACACAAGACGTACATGTTTAAGCAGATAAGTACTTTGAAAATTACCCTTGCAGGTACGCCGCACAAATACGTGATAACGTGACGTCATGAAAAAAGATTTTTCCCCAATGCTTTAATGACTTGAAAAAATTAAAAATTGGTAATCAGTATTCTGCATTTTATTCCACGTTGAAAAAATCGTCTTGTACCAAGGAGATTGGACGTAAAATAACGTGATAGCGATTTCTTTTACTTATTAAACAATGAATAAGTGCAATCCTTACAATTTTAATAATCACATCAACAGTCTTGTGAAAGAAAATTATAAAGCCATAGATTAGCATACGACACCTTGCGAAATCTTTTCTGTTTGAGGAAAACCTATGCGATCTCTATAATTGTGTCCTACTGAAAAATATTAACTCACCAACACACAATTGTCTTTGTGTATTTGATAAGAGGGAGTCATTGAGCTTCAACCTATGCAGATTTGAAGAATGTTTAAAAATCTCATTTAGCTATTTTTTTTATGGACATTAGTGACTTGGTACTTTCCCATATTTTTTCCATGTAATGACCCTCCTTGGAGATATATATTCAACTAAGAGGGTACAAAAAACGCAGAACAATCTATAATTTTTAAAGTGATTTTGGATTGCTTGGATCTTTACCTATCTAAAAATATCAATTTAAATTTTTTTAAATGCTTCAACATTTCACAGAAGATCATCCTTACTTATTTCCAACATTGCTCAGTTTTTCAGAATCTGCTTGACAGTCGCGTTATAGCCGGAGTAACATGTCGCGTGTCTTGTAGTATATATGCCCCATCTTGGCATGTATTTAGCAATGGTTGCATTTTTATTTAAAAGTCTGTCAGTATAGTATACCGAAAACTTTACTTTTGCAAAGCTTAAAAACTGATGGCTTGTTTAGTTTGGGTTTTCTTGGGGGGGGGGGGGCAAAGATCAAGTCCTTCCATACGTAATTTTCTTTCAGCACAAAGACATTTATAATTGGTTGCAATGTATGTATTCCGAAATTGTTTTGTATATATTTATATAAAGGTTTTCATTATTATTATTATTATTATTATTATTATTATTATTATTATTATTATTATTATTATTATTCCTAAATTACAGCCACCCCTGAGCGACTTACTTCAGAAAACAACGATGACGTCAACAGAACACTGATCACCTGGCGCTCCAGGAATAAAAGCATCTCACCTGTATGCAAATGTAACGTCTCTACCTGGTGAGAAGTACACTTTCTCTACAAGCACTTTCAGGTAACCTCCAGCAGTTATATGTATTAATTTCATAAGACATAGTTAATTCAACGTAGTTTTTCCAATAGGTATCACAAGTATTATGGCAATATATTATCTGGTTGTGGCTGACATGAAATCGCTCCACAGTTTTCTTCTTGTCGATTCAGATTATCTTTGAAAGTCGACATAATTGTTTGATAACTTGACCTTTTCTTAGTAAAATGACAATATAATACCTCAGTTAATCGCTGACAAGTAGCTGGGAAAAAAATAGGACTATAGTCACTTTACTATGATTCTCACTTAAATGTATTTGTGGATGAATGTGTGTGTGTGTGTACTATATAGTTGAACTGATTGGTTGTAAATGCACCGAATTTTATATATATATATATATATATATATATATATATATATATATATATATATATATATATATATATATACTATATATATATATATATATGTATACATCGAGTGCATTTTATCATACAAAATTGGGCGTGGGGACGAAATATTCCATTCAATTCATTTTGATTTATCTGTTGCAGGTATTGTTTCTCTCAAGCATGTATATGCATTTCCCAAGAATTATAGTGTATCCTTAGAGTAAGTGAAGAATAATTAACCTAGGTCTAATTATGGAAATTAGCACGTATGTCTCTACATGTATGTGTGTGTGAATGTATGCATATATTTACGTACTAACAAACATGTATTTTATGTAAGTATGTGTGTGTGTATGTATGTATGTATGTCACGTCAGGCATCGCCTGCTATTGTAAGTAACAGTAGACGGTACTACCTGTGACTGTTGACCCAAAGTGGACAGCTACACTTGGTTCCCTCTTGAAAGTCCTTTCTGGTGGATCAGGGGGCCGAGCAGATATGCTCATCCGCCGGCTGTGAAGGCATATGGCAAGAGCTGTGTGGACAGCGCAGGGCATCAGCTCAGGTGCAGTAGGAACTGATGGCAATCCACTGCATACAGACTTGTATCCATACGT
Source organism: Margaritifera margaritifera (assembly GCA_029931535.1). Classification (NCBI taxonomy): domain Eukaryota; kingdom Metazoa; phylum Mollusca; class Bivalvia; order Unionida; family Margaritiferidae; genus Margaritifera; species Margaritifera margaritifera. The sequence goes on from JAQPZY010001547.1 coordinate 3,943,731, forward strand.
CTCGACATTGTCGTGCCACTGGATTAAGACAGGCCTGGACGAGAGAGTGATGGCGACTCTGAGCAACTTTCTCTCTCTTAAATGAAACTCACGACACTATTCCCCTTTACGCACCAGATACTTTCAAGTCCTGTGGCGATGGGCGAGTGGCAAAGCAGCAGGGGTGTAGATATACTGGGAGCTGTTGCTGCAGCCTTGCAAACATGTGGCTTAGGGCATAGGATCGCTTTTCACTGGACCGAAGCAGCAGTGGAACTCCGCAGCCCCCTAGGTGACTAAGCAGCCCTTTTTAGGATCACATCGCTCACCTCCGTTTCATCAGAAAGAGGCTATAAAAGGTGCCCTAAACATTTCATGCTTCACCTTAACACTGGTCGGCATACCGCGGCTGACGGGGATCCCATCTTAGCAGTTGAAAACCTAACAACAAGACAAAGGTGACGCAACTCACCATCAGTGACTGAAAAGTACGCACACTAATGGACAGTACATTAGCAGATATACCATAGAGAAGAACAGCTCTAGTTGGTAGAGAACTGGGCAGATTCAACATGCAGATAGCAGCCCTGAGTGAAACTCGTCTAGCTGAGGAAGGACAACTCACCCACCGAAGAAGGAGCCGGCTACACCTTCTTCTGGAGTGGCCGAAGTAAAGAAGAGCGACGTCAAACTGGTGTTGGATTTGCCATCATATCACAGCTAGTTAGCAAGCTCACAAATCTGCCAAATGGCTTGAATCTAGCATGACGCTGACATTGTAGATTCTACACCTGTGAAACAGCATCCTCACAGGATGAATCCTCTCAAACAGGAATAGCTGAAAAAAGAAATTCAACATTTACTGGAGAATAATTTTATAGAACCAATTAAAAGTAACTGGGGTTCAACATGTAGTATTGTTCCTAAAGCCAGATAATACATTCTGCATGTGTACTGACTATAGAAAAATCAACAGTGTCACCAAAACGGATTCATTTCCAATGCCAATAATGATTGCATTGATAAAATTGCAAATACGAAATATGTCACAAATTTGACCTTTTAAAAGGATTCTGGCAAATTCCACTCACGGAAAGAGCAAAATAAATGTCAGCATTTGTAACTCCAGATGGGCTTTATCAATATAAAGCGATGCCTTTTGGTATGAAATAGTAACTCCAGATGGGCTTTATCAATATAAAGCGATGCCTTTTGGTATGAAATAGTAACTCCAGATGGGCTTTATCAATATAAAGCGTTGCCTTTTGGTATGAAATAGTAACTCCAGATGGGCTTTATCAATATAAAGCGATGCCTTTTGGCATGAAAAATTCTACAGCGTCTTAGGAACATGATAATATCTGGTCTAGATAACTATAAGGTGTACATCGATGACGTCATCATCTACAGTGACTCTTGGGAAAATCACTTGGAAACCATTCGGAAATTCTTCGATCGACTCAGTGATACAAATCTGACGATTAATTTATTCAAAAATGAGTTTTGCCATGATTGTGTCACATTTGTAGGACATATTGCTGGACAAAGTCAAGTTAAACCTGTAGAAGCTAATGTTAATGCTATCTCTGAATTCCCTGTGCCTGTTTGTAAAAAGCGACTGATGCGATATTTAGGTATGGCTGGATATTATCGGAAATTTTGTTCAAATTTCTCCATAATTGCCGAACCTTTGACAAATGTAGCTGAATTTGTGGAGCGCAGTGTTAGAGAATACAAGGAACAGCAAATAGCTGAGCGCGAACGAGAGAAAGACTGACAGGTAGCGGAGCGAGAGAAAGAGAAAGAGTCCAGAAGGGGTGAAGACCTGAACGAACGTTCAGGACCCACAAGTAGGCGATCTAAAGACAGAAGACCAATACAGATCAACATGCCCATGTTCAACGACAAGGACGAAATCATTGACAACTTTTTGACACAGTACGAAAAGTTGGCACTGGTCCATCAGGTACCCAAAGACCAGTGGGCTATCAATGTTTCGGCATTCTTACAGGGAGCCGCGAAAGACGTCTACCATAATATGACACCGAACGAGGTAGACGACTACGACGCTCTGAAGAAAGTGCTACTACGGCGCTATGAGCTGTCGGCGGAAACGTTTCGGAAACTCTTAAGAGAATCGTCGAAGAGAGATACCGAAACGCACGCGCAATTTCATAGCCGCGTGCGCGTAATTTTTGATAAATGGATGAAAATGACGGGTACTGCGCTAACGTATGAAGGCATACGCGAGGAAATTTTTAAAGTGCACGTCTTAAGTACATACAGGAAAGACTTAATTGTGTTCTTAGAGGAGCGTGAATTCTCAACCTTGGATGACATAAGCGTGATGGCAGGCAGAGCGCCATGAGAGCGGGCACTCGCGTCCAACCACCTGGGGTGGCAGTGACCGATCTGGCATCGGCGAGCATAGAAAGACTACTGAGGGGGTACCCCAAAGACGGAATGGTCAGAATAGTGGGAGGCCAGGAGCCGGAAATCCAAGCCGAGAACATTTCCGTGGGTCGGGGAAGACTCAGGGGGCAGAGAAGGATACCACTGGGAGGAAAGGTGAGCTCGTGTGTTACGGCCGCAACAAACCAGGACATGTCGTTAAGGATTGTAGGAAGTATGGTCCCACAACGATTAATGCGGTAACTCCGAATACCGTTAGGAAACGAAAAACGGTGGAGTTGACTAACACAGAGGTAGCTACGGTTAATGGTGAGATGGCAACCGTGCTGTATGATACCGGCTGTAGTTACCCAGCCTTGGTAGATAGTAAATATGTCAAGCCTGGAGGTTACACAAGCGAGACGGTTGAATTCCAGTTTGGTGAACACTTAAATTACTGTTGTGCTGTATGTTTAATGTTACTTGAAAGAGACTATAAAAGTATGATGCGAAAATTACTCGAACCGTTAAGGGGGACTGGAGTTTCAAACTTCATGGACGATTTACTATTAGCGACCGCTACTTGGGACGATCATAGAATTTTGCTGAAAAACGTTTTAGAGCGACTTTGACAAACGGGACTGACCGCACGACCATCTAAGTGCCATGTAGGTTTTAGAAAACTAACCTACCTAGTTCATACCCTCAGCGAAGACACGTTAACTGCAGACAGTTCAAAAGTCGACCAACTTAGAGACGCAGTACGACCGACCACTAAGACGGAAGTTCGATCTTTCTTGGGACTGGCAGGGTATTATCGTCGATATGTTGCTAACTTCAGCGCTATTGCTAGCCCATTGACTGACTTGACACGGAAAAAGGCTTCGACGAAAGTCATATGGACAGACGCATGTTAACGAGCATTTCAGACGTCGAAGGACAGGCTGACGTCAGACGCAATAGTGAAATTGCCGGATGTGACAAAGGACTTTGTCTTACGTACTGACGCTTGAGATAGAGGTTTAGAGGCAGTGCTATTGCAAGAGCATGATGGAAACTTATTTCCAGTTGCATACGGGAGTAGGAAATTGTCGAATGCAGAACGCAATTATTCGGTCTCTGAGAAAGAATGCTTGGCAATTATTTTTGGGATATCTAAATTCCAACGTTACTCGTATGGACGAAAATTTATTTTGGAAGCTGACCACCAACCACTCGCCTATTTAGCTCAAGCTGCTGGACGGTTAATGAGATGGTCATTATTTCTACAGCAGTACCAAGTCCAGGTACGGTATATTAAGGGCAGCGAGAATGTAGGGGCTGACTGTTTAAGTAGACTAGGGACGTCTGAGGTGAAGTGTTCACCTGAGTACGTGTAAATGACTCAGATTACATCTCCAAAATTTGGAGAGTAAAAATCGCTGATTTTACTCCTCAAGGGGGTGGGGGGGGAGTTGTAAGGATGCAAATTTCTGTTGATGGATTCGGTAGAGCACATTTAGCTTAACAGAGAACAAATAATTAGATTTATGGGGAAAGATACCGTATTAAATGGCTAGACTGCGATTGTGTTAGTGTCCTTGTTTGGGGCGAGATTGATTCTTAATTAAGCGTTCATTATTTAAAGGTCAAAAAGTAGGTTAACTTAGGTCTTGGTATCGAAAATGTCAGAGTTGAGGGAGTACAGAAACCATTTGTAAGCTAGTTGAAGTAGTATTATCTTTTGAGATTGTCCAGAATCAGTTACTTAAATAGCGCGAAATTAGACGGTTACGCTACGATGGGCGTGTATTTAAAAAAAGGCGGTAGATATATTTAATCCTGATTGGCTACGCTAAATAAGGGGCGTGTTTCCCAGGCGAAAGTTCATGTTTTTTATATGCCCCATCGCAAAATTTAATCAGTCTAAGTTTCCTGCTAGAGGAAAAGATATCTTGACTCTTAGCAGAATAGGAGGAAATTCTCTCGTATAAACAATTATTCAAGGGACAAATGTCTGCAAGTGGACGGAAACAATTATAGCGTTAGAAGCGAGCGAGTCTTGAAAGCACAAGGTATTTGCATCAATCTCATGCAATTCGTTGATACCAATATAATTATTTGCTTGAATTTATTTGGTTATATTTGCATTAATTTATTTGTTTAAATTCGTAGACCAATTTTCTTGATATGAGTATAACTATTTGTTTGAGTTCATTTGTCTGAATTCGTACAATAATCTTCTTTATATGAGTTTGGCGAATTGCTTGAATTTATCGTCTTGATTGTTATAGGAATCATGTATTCTAAGAATGTCATGCATTACTTTATTTGATACAAGTTGTCTTTGATGATTTCATGTATGATAAAGACTTGAGTGAGTTAAGCCATTAAGTGAATTTCATTGATTTATTATAATTAATACGTGAACTGGAACTGTTATGTCTCGTGTGATGTTAGATTGAGTTAGTGATGAAATAGCTGTTAGGAAGTACATTAATCTTCTGAAACTAGGTTTGTTTATGGTCTGTCCACTTTGGCCTGACCAGATAGCTTTTGGTATCTGTTTGAATTCCGATAGGACGATATCTGACGTAACGAGAGTTGAGTAATGCTCTACTCCCAGAAGTATATTTGACAGAAGATTTAGGTTGCTTTCTGTTCATTTTGAAAGGGGAAATAGCTCCTTCCACCTACCTACCTACCTACCCGCACAGAGTTTGAGGGCCGGAAAGAGGCGAGACAAGAGAGAGAGAGAGTGAGAAGGGAAAAAAGGGGAGAACATCAATCTTGACCTGACAGCAACATTGGATTTGGAGTGACCAGCGATAACCAAGTTATGCAGGCTTGCAGGGCAATGACTTCGATTATTCACTCGATTCTATGATGAACTAAGTCTATCGTTTTAACAGATCGGCTAATTGCATAATTATATTTGAGTTGAAATTCGGTAAATGATTTGAAAAGAAGTGTATCTTTCTAATGTTATGTCCTATTTCAATTTGCTTTATGTAATTGATTAAATTGTTATATTTGATGTACTATATATCTGCTCAGATCTGTTCTGTTCTATATATCAGCTCAGATCTCTATTTATCCCATCTATAAAATTTCATATTTTATAATCTACTCGATCACGGCAATAATACCGAGGTTGATCATTCTCTAGATAACGATAACCAACCATATCGTAGACTTGTAAGGTAGGAGAACCTTACACCCTTACTTTCATTAACAAAATGACAGAGCAAAATCGGAGATCGTTGAGATGGAGTTTAATGCTGCAAGAATACACCATTGACATTAGACACATCAGGGGAAAAGATAATGTGATCGCAGATGCACTCTCACGTGTACATAAGTACTATATGGCCTTATTTTGCATAATTAAGCTGAGTGTCATTTATAAGACATCTTCCTATGTAATTTTATCCAATACTCAATGTCATTTTGTATTCACTTTTTGGTATCTTGTTCATACACTGAAAAATTGTACTTCCAACTGCATGGCGGCTTTCAAATCGTCTTACCTCAGCGAACCTTTGATTGCTGGATACGGCCAAAAATCACTTGGAGCTAAATCAGGACTGTACGGAAGATGTGACAAAATTTGGATGCTGTGCTCCTTCAGGAAGTCTGTCACGACGGTGGATTTATGCGGCAGTGCGTTGTCGTGGAGTAGATAAATACATCAAGTACCGTTGCGCGGACTGGTGGTTCGGTAATGTTCCACACATTTTGTCAACACTTCGGAGGCATAAAAACGTCCAGTGACACTAGCAGATGCAGGCACAGGTAACTGGACGACCATGCCTTTTGCATCAAAAAATAATGCACATAAAACTCTCTTGACAGTCCGTCTACTTTGAGGGTTTTATGGTCTCTACTTGTTTTCTCCGATCTAAACTTTATTGTTTTTTCTAGAGTCGGGTTCAAGAAAGTAAATCCATGTTTTATATTTCATCACCTGTGACAGCGTCATTCAAACATCCCTGTCACTCTTTTCTTATCTGGCTATTAGCTGTTTGACAATTTCAACCCGAGTCTGGTTTAGATCAGCCGTCAACAAATGCGTGATCCATCTTGCACAGACTTTATGAGCTTCAAATGATTCTTCCATATATTAGAAACAGCTGACTAATTAATGTCCACGTTAACGGAAGAATCTTTCACTGTATTTCGAACATCTTCATCAATTACCCCTTTCACAGCAGCCACCTCCCGCACACCGATCGCAGACAATGGTCTTCCAGAACATAGGTCATCTTCCATGGATTCGCGGCCATCTTTAAAACGATAAAACCACCTCAACATTGTAGGATATGACAGAGAATTGCATTCCTAAACTTTATCCACATTGGCCTTGATATCAGACAGAGAGTAGCCTAAGTGTGTCCGGACTTTACAGTATACTCTTTGCGCAGTATTAGAATTGTTCTTTAACGACACTGTCTTTATCTATGTTATGTCACACGTATATATCTGCAGTTATCCAGCGTGCAGCTGGAGATAATTTTTTTTAATGTTATTTTCTCTATCGGTCGGCATTAAATTTATTGACAGTTTCAATGACACAAAAACATTATAACAAAATATTCAGAACATTTTCAAATACCCTTCCTATTTAGCAATATTGGAAAAAGATCCAGAAAGCTCGCAGACTTACCAGCTTTTACCGTCTTTTATATCTTTGCATTAAGGATAGTGTTTCGTCACTGACTATGACAAAAACCTTAGTTTGAGACAGACAATATAGCAGTACATATTATTCATTATTCCCAATAGCGTAGGATCCATTAAAATAAGTCTGGAGTCCAATCGTATCATTTGAAAGGACAAAGACACAGATGGAAAATTAAAGATAGTATGTATGTACATGTATGCATATGGGCAAACGGCACGACATCAGAATCATAGCTACATAGACATTTAAGACAGATTAGATAATGTCTGCCGGGAAACGGTACAGCAAAGAGAAACGGAATCAAAGTGATATTTTTTATAGTCTCTTTGAAGCAACATTAAACATACAGCACAACAGTAATTTAAGTGTAAACCACAAAGAGCTGAATATATTTTCCTGCGTGTTCTATGTGCTATAAGAAATGAACAAGAACGGATGTTTGTTTTGATTGTTGGAATAAAAAGTAATCTGATTTTTAATCCTTTCATTCCGTTATTTACATCTGGAGATTTTAATGTTAGAATGAACTGCCAGAAAAAATTGTATTCCCCTTCTTAAATCTTCTTAAATCACAGAAATCAGCAATCATCTGTGAGGACTTGGATTTCATGTGTCAAAATGATATGATTAAACATATTTTTATGCGTGTGAAAAAGTGGCAGTAGAACATTTCGGCTGCCACCACGGCCTTTTTTTCTTTCTTTCTTTTTTTTTTTTAATTTTTGCCTGTCGTTTTGTATGGTGTTCTGTATAAAAGTGTGGCTAGAAATGATCCAGTATGGTTCTGTCCTTTTTATGGCAGTTATGAAAGTTATGTATAAAAGTGTGGCTAGAAATGATACAGTATTGTTCTGTCCTTCTTATTTTTTTTTTTTGTGGACCCCTCTTGGACCTCTAGCTATGTTGAGCTATCAGCCCTTAAGGTGTCCCCCTTTTGTGCCGAAAATTTTTAAAGGGTTTTTTATATCTGTATGTACCCCCGTAAAGTCTGCTGTTGTGGGTTTTGAAAAACTCAAAAAGAATTTTGAAGAGAAAAATTTTATTTATTATTTTTTTATTTTTTTATTTTCACTTTTTGACTAGGGTTCCTCTTGTATATGTTTTTAGATGGGCGTACTTGATTTGAAACCCGTTTCCAGGTTCCCTATCGTTCCATCCTAGGCCTAAAGAAATGTAATCCATGGCTTGTACTCCCCTCCTCAGGTATTGCCCTTGCGGCTGGTTTCCTTGCCATGTTATAAAATTGATTTTAGTGATCCTTGCCAGGGATCTTTTATAAGTCCAGTGTGTGCTATATGTATGTATGCTATATTTGAGTTATCGTATGCTATAAACTCCTGTATTCTTGTTTGGACTGGCTTTAGTTTCCAAATTTGGTTATAGTTGTTACTTACTTTTAAAAGAAATAATAAAAAAGATATATATATATATATATATATATATATATATATATATATATGTACACATATATATATATATATATATATATATATATATATATATATACATATATATATATATATATATATATATATATATATATATATATATATATATATATATATATATATATATATATATATATACATATATATATATAGAGGCCAAAAAGTATAATATAATCTCTTAAAGGAGATTTGAAGATTGGATACTGGTGTATCAGTTTGGCCCATGTCGGAGATGTTTTTGGTTCTGCAGATTTATTTCAAATGCTTCCCTCCGTCCATAGGCCATACTTATGCTCCCCCTATCTCCTTTATATTATGGTTTCTAATACCACATTTAAAATTTCCAAATTTTGTTTTCCATTTATGCGACCTATTGTGTATATATAAAAAAAAAAAAGAAAAAGAATATTTATTGGTTTGTGTGTCTGTCTGAGATGCGTGTGGGCCTGATAGATTTTCGCAGTTGTTAGTATATAGTCTTGTTTTCCCCTTGTTTTTTGTTTTGTCATGTTTATATCGGTTATGCCTCATTTTTTCGGGTACTATGATATGACCCTTACTACTTCGCGTTAGCCTTGTAGCCTCGGTGTCACTCGTCCTCATATCCTACTTTGAGTCACATACCCCCCCCCCCCCCTGTATTTATGTCTGTTTCCATTTTGTTCCTATCTGCTTGTTAGATTGTGTTAGCACTGCGAAAATCTTTTTATTATTAGTAGTTATAAATCTTGTCTATTTTGGGTTATTTTTACTGCTACATCCAAATAATATGTGGACGACTTTGGGAGGGTGGCCTTTCTAACATGTGAGAGAATAGGTCCCAGCCCGCCTTTACGACGCACCTCTCCCCTAGTGGGAGGGCATACTGGATTCCATCTCCCACAGAGGTTATACTCGGGTCCTCTATGTATTCATCGTCCTGTATTTAAAATTTATTGTTGGTTTTTATTTATTCTATTTTTTTTTTGTCTAGACAAGAAATTTATTATGTGTTAATAAAAAAAAAAAAAAAAAGGAGATATAATTTCAAATTTCTTCCAGCCCTCTGTAACATTTCACCATATTTGTTGTGATATACTTCACTACGTTATTATGCAAATTTTTATCCTTTATATTATTTGTATATAATAAATTTCCTTCCTCATAAACTCTATTCTCCCTTTTATCAGATTAATTATTAGATCCCTCTCTTGTTCTATTTCCTTACATTTTAAAATTACGTGTCTTTTTGTGTATATTGCCTGTTTGCACAAGGGACATTTTATTATATTACTTGCTATGTGCCTTTTAAAAGCAAACGTTCCCGTCACCCACACATCATGAGTGTATTTAAACATTAAACTTTGTTTGTGAGTTGATTTCATCCCCCTCCATGTTTTCCATATTGCCCCCCCCATTGTAGCCCCGGATTTTCTTTTTCTACCTTATGTGTGACTTTTTGGTTTACCCCCTTCATTATATTTCCATATGTGAGGTTATCCTTCTCCTCTGTCCATACTTTGTCATTACTTCTATATTGCATTATTACATTTTTAGTTTCGAATAAATTTCTCGGTGGCTCAATTAGTTTTGTGAGTTTATTATTCCTATATATTGACGGTATGTTGCTAAGTATATATCCATAAAAATATATGTAAATAGCCCCCCACCCATAATTCATTTTTCCTTGTAAGTTTCTTATTTTATTTAAAATATAAGCCTTCTTTTTGTATCTCAGACTTGGTATACCCAAACCCCCTTCCATTTTTGGTTTATATAAATTTTCTCTTGGGAGAAGGTGCATTCTTCCTCCCCATATAAAATGCACTATTTTTTATCTAAAGTATCAAGCCACTTGTCTCTGAAATCTATTATCTGCATATTATACCATAGTTTACTGAATATATATGTCTGCGCAATCTGTGTTCTTTCCAATAAATTCAGCGGTGAACACATCCATATTTCAATTTCTTTTTGTATTTTATCTGATATATATTTAAAATTGGTTTCTTTGGCTTTTTCTCTGAAGTAAATCCCTAAAGCCTTTACTTTTGTTTTAATTAGTTCTGGTGGTAGGCCGGGATGGTTCCCCCGCCGGTTTCCTATCAATAAAATCTCCGTTTTTGAGTGATTAATTCTTGAACCCGACGCTTTTCCGAAATTGTCAAATTCTTTTTCTAGGTGCTTGAATGAGAAGCCGTCCTGTATAAAGTTAGTACAGTCATCAGCATGCTGTATCATTTTAAAATAATTTTTTATATTTGGTATTTTAATACCTTTGATATTTTGGTTGTTGTTTATTCGTTGACAAAGTAGTTCTGTTGCTTGTACATACAGGAGCATAGACAGGGGACACACCTGTCTTACTGATCTTTCTATTTTAAAACTCTTTGTTTTTGCTCCATTTATTTGTACAACTGACTCTGTATTTTTATACAACGTTTTTATCATTGAGCAAAAAGTTGCTCCAAAGCCGTAATTAATTAAAACATTTTCTATATAGCTTTGTTCTATACGATCGAAAGCTTTTTCCTGATCGTATAGAACCATAACTCCTTTTTTCCCTGTACTTTCTATATACTCTATCACACTTTGGATATTTAAAAGATTGTTTGTGATACTCCTCCCCCCTTCCCCGCAACTTTGGTTAATATTTATTATGTTTCCCATGCATGTTTTCAACCTATTTGATAAAATTTTGCTTAAAATTTTATAATCCGTATTTAAGAGGGAGATGGGTCTCCAGTTTTTCAGATCTTGTACTTCCCCTTTCCCTTTATATATTAAGGTAATGATTCCTTTTTTCATATTCCCTGGCATTTCTTTTTTAAGCACAATATTATTATATACATTTTCTAGAATTGGTATTAATTGGTTTTGAAATTTCCTTCTATGGACTGTTTCTCTACAATTTCTAATTCTGATTCTGTTTCAACTTCCCCTAGAGCTTCCATATCATCTTGGAACTGGGGATTGGTACAGTCACGGGGTACATGTCCCGTTTGCCCACATCTGTTACAGGGGCGATGATGGATACATCCCCTGTACCAGGATTTTAGTAAAAATCCCATGACATAGAAAAAGGTGTGTAGTAGTTTAGTTTTTTCTGTGTCTATTTCCACAATCCTTACTCCTGTTTTAATACTAGAGTAGCCCCAAAATGTTGCTGTTTTTTCCTTTAGGGCCTTAATTTTAAATTTTGATTCTAGCTTTGCTAGTATTTCTGCTGTTGGTATTTCCATCGGGAGTCCTGTAAAATGTACCTCTACCGATTTACTTTCTATTACCCTCTCTATTGGGGGTGCCCTCCCTACTTTAATTTTCCTCCCCTTCATTTCTATGTCCCTTTCGGGTAGGATTGGGATACTCCCATTGGCGTATAGGAAGTAACGCCCTCTCCCTCCATTCTGAAGGGCTCCAATGGAATCCACTGGTACGCCCCTTCTAACCAGCTCTTGCAGTATTTCTGCTGGTCTTGGTCTCTAGTTGTCTGGCCATTCTTGGCAGTCCAGCATCTGGCACCCAGCATCTCTGTGTGCCAGGAGGACTCTGTTGCCATACGTGGTATCTATGTTTGTATGAAAATACTCTTCTAATTTTCGCCCTGGCATTTTTCACAGAAATTGCAGATATCTGATTCTAAAGGTGTATTTTACAATATTCACGTGAAAAGCATATATGTAATACTGAATCTTATGCAAACATAAAGTTCATTCAAAACTCTCACAGTTTGCCTTCAAAATAAATTCTAAACAAAAACAAAACGTTCTTTCAGATATTCTAAGGGTACATATAAACACTAGCATCTGAACACAACTCAGGTTCATTCAAACTAATCAAACATGTACATCATAATATCAAAACGAGCCAAAACGGTTCATTCAAATATTCAAAAGCAAAAAGGTGCAAATGTATCTATCATTCAAACAAACAAAGGTTCATTTGAGTGCTCAAAGGGAAAAAGGGAAAAACATGAAGAAAAAAGAAAATAGGTTAAACTGCTACAGAAAGGTATGAGAAATTAGTGCAATTGCTACAAAATACCTCAGATATCAGGGTTCCTGAAATCTATGTAAGGTGCTGGATGTGAAGCATAAATGGCTGCTTCACAGATCGCTGGTGAGCGATATGTGAGTAGAAATCACTGCTCTGCTTTAAACCTTTGCACCTTTGCTACCCGCTGCTTGCTTTGGAGGCATTGTCCTTCTTATGGCAGTTATGAAAGTTATGTATACTCTGCCATTAACCAGATACTCCTAAATTTCACTTATCAAGCGTAAATTTTAAAGCTTGAATTTGATACAGGTTGACATTGGCCTCCAGCAATCAGTATGATCACTAAAGGAGACACAAGCGTGGAGAACTAGTGCTAACAAACCGACCATTGTGCGGAACGGAGTACAAGCCGTCTCATTTGTGCGGATTATGTGGCTGTTAAACAAAATAATTCTTTTTGGATAGGTTGCCATGTACGCACTCCTTCATCACTGATGATGGTTATATCCAGAATGCCAACATTTTTGTAAGTAGATATGATCAAGGCTAACCTGACAGAGTTTTCTGAGATAGCCTCTGTATCAGGTTGCCACTTTATGTTCGAGCAGTTGAATCCACCTAAGAAATTTAACAATCGCTCACTTTGAACAGAATTTTTGAAATGGTAATTATTATTATTATTATTGTCATTATTATTATTATTATTATTATTATTATTATTATTATTATTATTATTATTATAATCAAGACACAAAGTGATGCCAGTAACTCGAAGACTTCTCTATCCATATACTATTATTGCTTTAAGGACAATTAGTAATTCCTGCCAATGATGAAGCATGTAATAATTACCTATACATGCATATACTAGTATTGCTGTAAGGACAATTAGTAATTCCTGCCAATGATGAAGCATGTAATAATTACCTATACATCTATATACTATTATTGCTTTAAGGACAATTAGTAATTCCTGCCAATGATGAAGCATGTAATAATTACCTGTACATCCATCTACTATTATTGCTTTATGGACAATTAGTAATTCCTGCCAATGATGAAGCATGTAATAATTACCTATACATCTATATACCATTATTGCTTTAAGGACAATTAGTAATTCCTGCCAATGATGAAGCATGTAATAATTACCTATGCATCTATATACTATTATTGCTTTAAGGACAATTAGTAATTCCTGCCAATGATGAAGCATTAATAATTACCTATACATGCATATGAGAAATAAATACTTTGTGCTCCTGACATGAATCGTATAAAGTACAGTACTTTGATTTCATAAACCAAATCTCTTTAACAAGCACCCCAGTTTTAAGACCACCCCACTCAAACGACCGAAAAATTAAAAGAAGCTAATTTGTCATTTACTATGAAGTAGACCTTGCTACTTAGACTACCCATGTAAAGTGATCACTTGTATAAAGTCTCGCGAGTTTACGTATTAGCGAGGTTTTACGGTATATTGGGAATTAGTAGCCTTTTAACCTTGAAAGTGTCAACAAAAAAGATGCAGCTGTATTTGCAAACTAAAATCAAATGACTTGTATTGCAACCAAATAAATATTAAGAATGTGCATCTCTCGCCTTCATCATTATCCATACTTTTGGTAAGTATCTTCTTCAAACATATCCTATTTTGTTATTGCCAGTTTATCCGTAAGTCTCATTTAGCGATCTCCAAACATAATAAAGTCTCTTTGGGTCAATCTGATTCCTTTGCTGGCAGTATTGTACTAAATAGGCAACGAACGATTGACTAATAACTCAGTTTACCTTCACTTCAAATATTGCCCCAACTATGCAAGACCGCCCTTGTATCCCATGAGGATTCGAACAAACAGGGATTCCAGCTTCCACTAAAAGTTGCCATAGAAAGCTCATGACTGGCTGACTAAATTTTTATCTCTAGAGCCATCTCTCTCTCTCTCTGTTCAAAGCCAGGATTAAATTTTGACCATCATATGATCTACATTTGCCTAACCAACCTGTCCTACAGAACACATTTTAAATATAAACATGTGTACTACTGTCAATATGCTTTTTATAATACTTGACGAGTATGATCATTATATCCTCAACAATATGAAAAGTATGATGCTCAGGACGAGTTCAGTGACTGTAGGATGTCCATGTATAAAAGAAAAACTACACATAGAAAGTAGACCAAAAATCCACTGAACTATAATTTGAGTGAAAGACTTACTACAGTAAATTTCTTAGAATAAGGATTTATAATTTTAAAGATCTGAGCTAAAGAGTAATTTGATAATAAGTTTCATTCATGAAAAGGTAAAATGGTGCAGATTGTCCAGAGGTATATTAATTTAAGGTAAAAGTCTAACATTTGAGATATCAATAATGTAAATATTACTCATTAAAGTTTTCAGGAAAAATGTCTGTCTACTGAGTAGAATATGCAGTAGTAAGATATATTTAACATGACAATGATAATATAGGCTACAGTGATGTATATTTAACATGACAATAATAATATAGGCTACATTCATGTATATTTAACATGACAATGATAATATAGGCTACATTCATGTATATTTAACATGACAATGGTAATGTAGGCTATATTCATGATTATTTAACATGACAATGATAATATAGGCTACATTCATGTATATTTAACATGACAATGATAATATAGGCTACATTCATGTATATTTAACATGACAAAGATAATATAGTCTACATTCATGTATATTTAACATGACAAAGATAATATAGTCTACATTCATGTATATTTAACATGACAATAATAATATAGTCTACATTCATGTATATTTACCATGACAACGATAATATAGTATATTCATGTATATTTAACATGACACTGATAATATAGGCTACATACATGTCATAAGTTATCAAAGCGTGGACAATTGGTAACAGTGAATTATCTGGTATTGTATTACCTATGTCCTATAATGCATTAACTTTAAAATTTTTAAGTTTAAAACTTATGAAACATAAGTAAATTATGGTCACTTGTATATAAATCTATCTATCTATTTATATATGAAATATAGAAAAGTTCACAATAAGTTCATAAGTATTCTAAATTGAGATAATATAAAGTTTAACATATAGAATTAATTATGTGACCCCACCAGTCCAGTTAAAATAATTTAGAAAGAATTGAAACAGTATGATATGAGGGTGTGGCCTGGGTTTTTATGGTGCCATAGTATTTAAACTGATTACGATTACTCGGAACTTTTTGTACTAGACACATATTATTTCGCACAGACAATTTCAGATTTCACTTTAATCTAAATTTTGTACATGCTGCCTACATAATTAAATGAGTTGGGATTTGAGATTTACAATGGTTCTCTCACGAAATGCACCGATGGTTTTTAAAGGACTATTTTCAGTTGAATCGTTCGTTCGTTCGTTGGATTAACGACGTGTGCGGCCATTCGGCCATTTATGTCGATAAATTTGTTGATTCACGGAATGAGTCAAGCGTTTTCCTTGAAATTTTTATTTGGAAAAGCCATTCGCGAACAGACCATGACGCAATCACAGAATTGAAACACAAGAAGGACATTAACATTGGCGTTAATACAATTCGATACGTTTTGATATGCCAATGAAATACCGTCTATACTAGCTTATAAGTCGAGTCCAACTGCAAACTGCTGTCGCATATTGTGCCGGCAGATCTGGGTCTATGCAGTTTGTTAGGAGTAATAAATAGTAGAAACAACATAAACCCTGATCTGCCAGAGAATTATGCGACGACATATCAGGTTCTACATTGTTTGCCGTCGGAATCAACTTATAAGCTAGTACATACTGTAAATTACAGCAGATGATATTCGTAAATATCAGTGGGTGTTAGAACATTAAAAAAAAATTAAATTTGTGCGTTATGCTGATTGTTGCAGAAAGTAGACATTAGTGTCCCTTCACAGATCGGCAGAAACTAATTGTTTTATTTGGAAACAGATAATACCATTTGTACGCCTTGTGAATTAATGTAATTATCCTTCCAATGTACGAATATTTTGAATGCATTAGGTAGTATTTATTCGAGGTATTGAGACCTGGGCTTTAGCTTGACGTTCATTTTATTAAATGTTTTATTAGGCAAGCAAGATGTTGTAGGCTGTACAACCTCAGTTGCACTTAAACAGAGTCAGTGGAGCCGGCATGTGCTTTTACTGTTCATTAGTAGTTAAGTTGGGTGCGTTCTGGTCTATCTTACTACCCACAATAGGACGGTCTTTTTATTGGGTACATTTGTAATTTTGAAATCAATTCGATAGGAGGGCGGGTTTCTTGAACACTGGGGGTCGAGTTTATTGTCTACTCTTAGCCTCTGCTCTCTTGCTATTGAAATCTTAATGCCACAATAAATGGAGATGGCAAAGTGCTACAGATGTGGTACTGAAAAATCACTAAACGAAATGGAACGGAAGAATTCCAGATATAGACGTTTTAGAGACCGCTCATTTAGGAAGCAGCTTGATTGGGAAAGATTGAAAGCGTATTTCTACGTGTTAGAGGAATCTGACGATTACACATTGAAATGTTTATGATGTAGAACCATTACATATAGATATTTCCACGAGCTTCTTGAAACAAAAATACACACAAAACGCAAACATGCAAATGTAGGAGACATTTAAAATAGGATAGAAAGATTGATAGTAGAAAGTCGAGAGAAATACTATGCCGACCAACGAAAACAAACAAAGGAGCCATATATGGATAGCAAATGTGTTATAGTCTACCATCTGATGGATTTAAATTCATGATAACCAGACCAAATTCGTGCTGTTTTAAGAGAATGAATACAAGACCAAATTCGTGCTGTTTTAACAGAATGAATACTAGACCAATTAGTGGTGTTGATTCAAGCGGATGATTACTAAACAAAATTCGTGCTGTTGATTTAAACGGATGATTACATGACTAAATTCGAGCTGTTGATTTAAGTGAATAATTACTAGACCAAATTCGTGCTATTGATTTAAGCGAATGATCACCAAATAAAATTCGTGATATTGATGTAAGCAAATGATCACTAATCCAAATTCGTGCTATTGATTTAAGCGAATGATCACCAAATAAAATTCGTGATATTGATGTAAGCAAATGATCACTAATCCAAATTCGTGCTATTGATTTAAGAGAATGATCATCAAATCAAATTCGTGATATTGATGTAAGTGAATGATCACGGTCAGATTCGTGATATTTAAATCTTACTGCTACAATAAATGGGCACGATAATATTTCTGGACCACTCAAATTTAAAAAAACAAAAATATGAAAGGGACCTAGACTACAGTAATATTTCAGAGCTGGAGCATGGATATATAATGAATCCTTCAATATTTGCCATTAAAGTAAGAGACAAAAGAACAATACATAGATAGCCCCATCAAGAAGAATAAATACTTCGTGATTTTGAAAGGTAATGAGTTTATAGAATGCGACACACATGGAAAAACAGCGCATCAGAACACGAAGGAGCTCAAACATGCACGTCATGCGCACTTGTATTGATAATGAAAGGGGAGGGAGTGGGTGGGTGGGGGGAAGGGAGTAGATCCAAAAATATCACAGTTAAACAACACAGTGATACATATGACAACGTGATAAGGTGACTACAAAGTAAGCAATGCCCAGCTGTGTGAAAGAAGACATTGCAGAAGAAATGAAAAGTTTCGACATTGAAAAATTTGAAGTCATTGCCCAGCTGGGTGAAAGAAGACATTGCAGAAGAAATGAAAAGTTTCAACATTAAAAAATTTGAAGTCAATGCCCAGCTTGGTGACAGAAGACATTGCAGAAGAAATGAAAAGTTTCAACACTGAAAACTTTTAAGTCAATGGCCAGCTGGTTGAAAGAAGATATTGCAGAAGAAATGAAAAGTTTCAACATTGATACATTTGAAGTCAATGCTCAGCTGGGTGACAGAAGACATTGCAGAATAAATGAAAAGTTTCAACATTGCAAAAATTTGAAGTCATTGCCCAGCTGGGTGAAAGAAGACATTGCAGAAGAAATGAAAAGTTTCAACATTGAAAGATTTTAAGTCAATGTCCAGCTGGGTGAAAGAAGACATTGCAGAAGAAATGAAAAGTTTCAACATTGAAAGATTTTAAGTCAATGCCCAGCTGGGTGAAAGAAGACATTGCAGAAGAAATGAAAAGTTTCAACATTGAAAAATTTGAAGTCAATTTTCACAACATTTCCGTAAAGTTGAGAAACAAATACAATGTAAATGACCACAAGATCTTGAACAACATAAAAGGTAATAAGAATCAAATAGACGTTTATGCAATCATTACAACATTTACACCTCATTCACAGTTCATTCAAAACATGTAAAGCAGCGATTCACACAACCACTCAATCAACTATACATTTTTCCTGGACACTTTTTTTTACTGTGTCAATACAAATTTTAATTTACAAAGAATTACTAAAGAATAATCAAAATCAGTTGATATGGAATTATGTTTGGACCATCTTGATGAAATAAATGAAGTACACATTCCACTGAGTGTAGATATACAGATTTTGATGATTCATTTTTCACAAAACTTGACACCTTCGATACTTCATGCGCCGAAGAGCAAGAATACCTAATTTGCATGTTCTTTAAAAAAATGTACCATCTATATAGAGTGCCCTAACTGGATAGGTTGCACAAAACAATGCACATCATTGACACACATTTGGATAAAATTGCAATAGTATCAGTTGGTTTCATAGGAACAGCCTTCACTATCAAAACTGTAAAAGAACTAAAAGCATCCATTACTATTATGCAACATTAAAGACAATACATTATGGACTTTCTGCAAGACATTTAACATTGCACTTACTGTGGAAAAGGTCTCGGGAACAAAAAGGCACCGAGAAAGCACGAGGTTAGACGTGCTATTGCATGCTGCATGTACCTTTCCTGCAGAACTCCGGTAGAACTCGACTGTGTCGACGAATCGGACCTTCGGTCCGCCGTCTCGATGTATTACACCTAAGGCACAATTCTGTCTCATAACAATACGTACACAATTAAATAGGATACCCTGATGTCGGACATAGTGATGGGTACGAGCTATGTTAGTATTTATTCGATAGAGATGTTAGGTGGTGGCCCTATCTAGTAACCGACTTCGTTTTGCGTCAGTCATCTATTCAAAACCGTTAAAACGGTTTCCAACGATGCGCGGTAAACGATATTTACAACGTTCTTTGTCTCGGACTTTTAAAATACAAAAATGTGTGCAAAGCACGCATGCATAACACGATCTGCATCATTTCGGGAACGTTGTCGCTTTGCTGTACAGTTGGTTTGATTTGGAAAGTCTCTGAAATTTCTTGTTTTTTGTCTTCAATTCGTTTTTGTAATTGCACTCTGTACAGGTTTTGTTGAGGATGCCAACTTGTATATGACATAGCCGATACCAATCTGCAATAAAAATATGGATATTTATAGTGTCTTAACATATTACCTTTTCCTTTTCTAGCTCTTCAGTTTTCTCTGATATCAAATTCGTTTCTATGTCCTCTAGTTGTTCGAGATTCTCATCCATTTCGTCAATTCTGTTGCACTGTCTTTTGACAAAAAATGAAAAGTCGTTTAAGACTACCTTCTATGTCATGCAGTTTGTCGAACAAAGTGTCAATTCTTTTTATTTGCAGTGTTAATTCGTTTGATAATAACTTTAGTGCTTCCTCACTTGTTATTCGTTTATATAATCTAGACAGGCTTTCTTGTACAATACTTGTTCAATTCTACCTTTTATTTCTATCCCCCGCTAGTGTAATTGATTTACTAGCAGCTCTGAGTGTGTTAAAGTCATCCATCTCGTTAAGGTGCTTACTTGTTGTCTCAAATTCCATATGTCTCTTGTTGAGTTAGTACAATAGGGCCACCCTTCAGGCACACTGACTACTTACGTAGTGAAAAATAGTAACTGACTGTCACTAATTGCTGCTAGATTTCACTAAATGAATGCTACAAAATGTCACTAAATGATACAAATATCCACTAAAATTGCTAAGGTGAGTTTTGAAAAAGGCAGAACAGTTGTTTAACTGTGATGCTTTTTGGATGTACTTTCTTCGTCCCGTTTGCTTTGATGATGAATACAAATTCGCATGACTTGTATGTTTGAACTCTTTCATGTTCTAATGCACTGTTTTTCCACATCTGTCACATTCTAGAAATTTATTATCTTTCAAAACATCGCAGTTTTCATTCTCTTTGATACTGCTATCCATGTATTGTTTCTCTGTCATTTCCTTTAATGGAATGATATTTTCTGCTGGTTCCCAACAATTGTAGCATTTTGTCATCTCTATTTATTGTGGTTGCAAATTACAAATGTGCTATAAGAAAAGACCGTACTAGTTTTAGTTTTAAGATGGGCCATACGTCGCCATACTTACCTACTTTCACTGTAAGACTATATCATCCCTAATTAATTTTTGGCAGTACTTGAAGTAAATAACTGTATTTATCCGTAAATACTAAAGTAAATATAATCGGACCAGTTCGTAATATAAAGTAATTTATTTGTTTTAGTGAAACTCGTCTTTGACCTAATGTAATAATAATAATAATAATAACAAAAAAAAAAAAAAAAAAAATCCAAGCCTTAAATTAGCAAGGCATCTTCAATGAGATGAAAATTTATACCATTTTGAAATAATATGGTTTTTTTTATGTTTTGATACAAGCTAAACCCAATCATAAAAATGGGACAAAAAGTTGGTTGAACCATTTGAATTTGAACTTTCATATATTTTACAGTGCAAACAGCCTTGGTGTCTCATATACGTTGTACAAAAGTCCGAAAGACTCCTATAATATTGTTTACTGATTTACTCAAGCCCGCGGTACAATAGATCAATGATTCCAATGAACTATGTTCTGTTGGGGGGGGGGGGGGGCGGGGAGTGCTTAAATATGTATATGCCAGTAAACCTGTAGCTTTTTTAGTTTCAAAGGGAATACTATACTGTGTAATACCCGGATGCGTACTGATATTGAATGTCCTTTTTGTACCGAGCGTTCGATTTACCTATGATTTCCACGAAAAACATACCTTTTATCCGGTACGTCGAAGGAGAATGATAATCAATATGGTCGAGTCTTATTTGCATAGTGGGGAGAATAAGTTGACTTGTATTTCTTTTCTTTGTGCCACATCTTTTTCATTATAGAATTATTTTTGTTTATTTATTTATTTTTTAATAGAGAAAGAAGCTGAACGATTGTATGCAGGCCCTTAATTACTTACAATAATGATTCACCTCTGTATAGCAGGATGTGTAAAGATAACGGTCTCCTTTTATATGCAATTGACATCGACATTTTGCTCCCCATGATACCCAGTACCATCTGTGACGGTGTTAGCTGGTGCAAACTTGCATTATTAAACCTAAATGTTGATACTCAGTTTCCAGGAAATATATTTCTGTTGACGTAATGGGGAATCCTAATTTTTAGAACAAGCTTGATGTCATCCATATAGAGTAGGTACATAAAGTACCACTGCACAACCTTGTGCGCATGGGCTAAGTTTTTGGAGTATTTACATGTAACTAGTGCCAAATAGTATGGAAAAGCATAGAGCTGATATGCATCGAATTTTGGCGCTTAATAGTAGAATTTTAAGGTATTAAATCGTCATGCGAATGTCTAAATTATAATACACCAGTAGTACAGTTCTTAAATAATAGTGTAATTTAATACGACTTCAAGTCTTTTTGCGCGTGGGGGAAGCAGTTTAAGAATATACTGGTAAATTCCAATTTCAAAACTCCAAGATGTATACTACTCTAAAGATTATTAGACCAGTCAGACTGAATATATTATTTCACAAATTATAACTTTGTATACCAGTCAGACTGAATATATTATTTCACAAATTATAAAGTTGTATACCAGTCAGACTGAATATATTATTTCATAAATTATAAATTTGTATACCAGTCAGACTGAATATATTATTTCACAAATTATAACTTTGTATACCAGTCAGACTGAATATATTATTTCACAAATTATAACTTTGTAGACCAGTCAGACTAATATATTATTTCACAAATTATAACTTTGTAGACCAGTCAGACTGGATATATTATTTCATAAATTATAACTTGCTATACCAGTAAGATTTGAGAGTATTATTTCAATATTAAAAATGTTACTAGAGCGGTCAGATTAAGACTGTTAGCAAAGCTGCTTTGCTTTAAGCCGAGCGCAGGGAACACCATATGTCGTCTGATATTTTACTGGTAAAACTTCATAATTTATATTGACAGTGTTAGTACCCGAGGTACCGCTTGGTCTATGCGTATCGCGAGGAATTACAGATCGAAAGGTTGAATTACTTATGGAAATCTGGTTAAATTCAACGGTTTTGGTTTGGTTTAAATCAAATTTGCGGCACATGCTATGCTATACATGGCGGCCAGTATATTTGGTGGAAGAAGAACCTGGAAAAACCCATGCAAGACCCACCGGCCCACGGGAAGCTACTGGCAAGCTTTCTCACATACCCACATTGGCCTAGACTAGACTCGAACCCACGCTGACAGAGGTGAGATGTCAGTAATCTGTAAAGGCGAGCGACTTAGACCACTCGACCACCTGGGGCCCCATAAATTCAACGGTGTAATTGAAGTGATTCTGATTTGACATTACAGACCGTTG
The DNA here is from genome assembly GCA_029931535.1 of Margaritifera margaritifera. NCBI lineage: Eukaryota > Metazoa > Mollusca > Bivalvia > Unionida > Margaritiferidae > Margaritifera > Margaritifera margaritifera. The sequence continues at coordinate 3,966,907 of JAQPZY010001547.1, forward strand.
GCGAACATCCTCCGAATTTCCGAATTCACCGTTAGCACAAGGGCCGGATCCTGTCCCTGGAGGTGTACAGGTGCACCCAAAACTTCAGAGATGGCTGTCCCTAGCTGACAGTCCAGAGAGAGCAGACGTTTATGATCAATGTCAAAGGTTAAATGTTAAATGATAGGCTAATCATGGCGGCCAGTATATTTGGTGGATATATAACACATATAAAATTGTTAGAGATTCTTTTAAAAGAAATGTAAATGAGTACAGATTTTATGGCTGTAGCAATTAAGATTTATGTGATTCGGGGGATTACAGATAGAAAGGTTGGGTTAAACTGGAATATTTCCAGTTAAATAAATCAAAATGAAAACTTCGATATTTGATGCAACAGAAGCAAGAGAAAAAACATGATAACGAAAGACTTAGAGATTTATTTTAAAAGAAATGTTAATGAGTACAGATTTTGTGATGGTAGCAATCAAGATTTATGTGAATTGCGGAATTACCTATCGAAAAGTTTAACTACTTCCGGAAATCGGATTAAATTCAACTGCGTAATATAAGTGATACAGCTATATCCCGGTTGGTCTGAGGTAAGAAACCGGTGGCGAAAAAAACTGAATTCATAGTAAGAAAAAAGCGCCGGATCCTGTCCTAGCAGGGCAAATGCACCCAAATATTTAGAGATGGCTGCATTCCGGGATCAACAGACCAGAGAAAGTAGAGAGATGAGCTTTTGCTGAAATTTATGATAAGGGTTAAATGTTAAAGACACATATGAAATAAAAAATAGTTAAATATATATTGAAATATTCCAGTTATATAACTTAAAAAGTCAATACTTGAAGCATCAATACCAAAACAAATAGAAGAACATTTGTAACCCTCTTTAATACGCCTTTATACTAGAACATATGTAAGGTGGATGAATAAACATACTATAATGATGATCATAACGAAACGATTTATAGAGTCAATAAAAAGAAATGTAAATGTACACAGATTGTACGGTGGTTGCAATATGAATTGTTCAATGACAACATTCGAAACTTTTGACATTGTGGTTCTGTGAAAACTCAAGCAGAGTTAACGATTGAACTTATGAAACAGCCAACAGCAGCCACAATTCAAGAAGATAAAAAGTTGAGTATACATTTCTTTCTATAACAGAGCAAGGTCTCTACATGTATTAAATAGAGGTGAAATAGATAATGTCATTGAACGTTTGTTTATTCGATGTTTGACATAGCAAATTTGGGCAGGAAATACGCAAACGTACAAGATAGATGTTTGATAGAACTGAATATTAAACACTGCACATATCTAGATATCAACCGCTCTAAGGAATCTCATGCATAGATTGCTTGAATGGACTATGAACAAAAGAACGTGTATAAATATAAGGAATAAAGATGATACATTATTTGTATACTGAGGATTCTGCGTTCAGTATGCCAAGTGATCATGTAGACAGACCATCAAAATATAATATAGATAAATACAGTAATTAGTCTGATAGATGTTTGGTAAAAATATAGCAGATGGGAAAATTGAAAATGAATTTGAGAGATATTTATGTTTATGAAATATCAGAAGGGTTGTGGAGTGTTCGGAAAAGAACTTTGTAATGGCTTCTGTTAAATGCCATAATATCTTTTACCAGCTGGTTTCTTTCGCAAAGACATGTATTGGTCTGCAGATAAATTGTCTACTTTGCTATATCAATTGAACGCAGCAACAGACCCAAGAGAAAGAAAATAATTTAAACATTTTATAGTTCAAAGTCAGATTCTCTAACCTGTATATATATAAAAGGGAGAATTATCTGCTGATATAACTCTACCGAAGTGAAGCAAAAATGGCGACTGTCCGTCCTTGTCTTAATACTATACAGGATACCATCCAGAAAACATGTAAGGACTATCTAACGTCAAGCTCCTGTATGGCAGCGAGTCTAATTTAACGTGTACATAATGGGAAGAAAGGTTATTATGTTGAATAGGAAGGGGGTATAACATACGTTGTGCATCATGTGTCGATTATTCTTTTTTCATGTACCAGACATGTTTCATCAGTGATAGTAGATTACGTCACCTAATCTACGATGGTTTCAATTTGACATTGTAGAGAAAGAATATAACAGATTAACTAAGATCACACCTGTCAGGGACACGTGTGGATCTGTAACCTTAGTAAGACTAATTCACTGTGTAACCAATAGCGGTGTTTATTTGTACCTTGCGACCGATTTACATAGTAACCAGGAAGGAATACTTTATACCTGGTACATCGTGGGGAGGTGCTAATTTACATTGGTTATTTAAATAATCGATCTAAACGTTCACACTTTTTCCTCGAAAGATGTTTTTATTGCTGCACTGGGGAATTCTAATCTTTAGTGCAATCATGATGTCATCTATAGAACAATACGAGTATGTATGTATGTAACTATGTATATATGTATGTATGTATGTATGTATGTATGTATGTATGTATGTATGTATGTATGTATGTATGTATGTATTTTGTATGCATGTATGTCAATGAGATAGCGAAATAACTTAGAACGATAAATAGAAACATACATACATACATACATACATACATACATACATACATACATACATACATACATACATACATACATACATACATACATACATACATAGAAAAAAACGAGATAGATGTTTAAACTTTATGTAAATGGCTCAAAAGAAAGTTTTATTCCCACTCCAAAGAATAATGAGTAGAACTGTCTTATATTGATGGTCTCTGAAAGAAAAACAATTGCGAATCATTTTAAAGTTAAATTTGCTCATACTAAAATAATTACATTGGGGTTGGCACACGAAGACTAGAATTTCATTTTCTCATTCATGTGACAGAGGAATCTCGCGGAATTGAGGATCCCTACTTTTCTTGCCTCTGATCGGTCATCTCGCCTCTATTTCCTTCGTTAGTAGCACGTGCTCATGAGTGTCAGCATTTGCTATATATGAAACACAACCGTCATCTTAAGATCTTGATGATATTGCTTATTTCATAAAGAAAGATGTTTATTGCAAGTCAAAAATTAAGAGCACTCATGTCAGAATAACAATAAATTTATATTATATCCATGAATGATAAAATAAAACGCTACGCAAATGGGTGAGAAGAATAATCAATGTAGGGGTTGACACAGAGACAACTGTTACGACTCTAGGTCTTGAAAATATGTAACAGAAAGAAAGTGAAACCAACAATGTAAGAACAATCAAGAAGCCATTTTTATATCCAGACAATTAAAGTGAAATTTCAAAAGACACTTACAATTTGTGAGTTAAATTCCAAATAATACTAGATGTTCTAATCACAAGTCCAAAATAATAGAATGTTCCGAATGAATTCCAATAGTCTAGAATGTCCTGATGTACCACAAAGATGGAATCCAGAAAGTATTTGAACAAGTTCACACAAATCCCCAAATGATGTATTAATCCAAAAGTCAATGGGCACTTTTATATTTTAAATGAATATTGTAAATAAATAATTACTCTCAAATTATATCTGATTTAAACAACACAACTAAAATATATTCCTTAAAGACTGATCTTTAAGAACCAAAATTCTAGAAGAGGAATGAATTTGTTTACCAAAATCTGTATATAAATACACGTGCCTACACGACCTATATCACATCACAATCTGAGTAGTTTTAGTGGAAATATACTAGCCTATCTGACATATGTCACAAAAGTCTAATTGAGAAATGCCTATGAAATACTATGTAAACAACTGGACAAAAGTTAAGAATGTATTTTCAAATAACTGTACAACTTACAATCACGGACAGAAGTTAAGTATGTAAACATCATACATAACACAACAAGTAGTAGAAAAGACGCAGACTCTATGCCGCTTAACCAGCTCTATGCAGTTAATCGGTTTTCATCCACTTTGAATCGGTTTTCAAAAATTAGATGTGACCATCCGCCATATTTTATTTTGAAAAACGCTGGGCCTCCCCCTTCTTACCCTCCAAATGTTTATGGAAAACCCTAGGCCACGGGCCGTCAAAACGCTATAAAAAAAATACCTGGACAACCTAGGCAACCGGTCCTCAAAAGTTTACTAAAAAAACCTGGATCACTTGTCCTACAAAATTTTATTAAAAAACCTGGGACACTTGACTTCAAAATGTTATGAAAGAAGACCTGAGTCCCCAAAATTGTATGAAGATAAAACACCTGAGCCACATGTCTTCAAAATTTTATGAAATGCCCCAATCAATGAAAGAAAATAGTACTATGTAAATGGAACATAATTATTTGCTTGATACAAAAATTAAAAAAATCTGTAAGATGGAAATTACAGCCTCCTCAAACTCGCCTTCCAACTAGAAGAGAAAGAAGATTAATCATTGGTCAATATAAAGACAAAATTATTCCACGAAAGCTATACTACTCCTTTATTGAACATTTAAATGAATATAGATTTGAATCTTGAAAATAATCTAAAAATATTTATTTATTTATTTTTTAAAAGAAGTTGAATCATGCTGATGGAAAATAATAGGTGGAAAATTAGAGATTTAGGTTTAGTAAAAGTACCGCTAGATTTATCGATTCATCTCGTAAGAATGGAAATAGATGAAGATGGAGTACATCATCATCGTTATGTAGATAGTTATCATAGAACACAAAGCTAAATATATATTAAAATGAAATAGAAAGTAAGGTTGAAGAACTGTTTGATATCTTAGATGCAAAATTTGATCAGGAAGCAAGTTTAGATACACATTAGTTTTTTAATCATATAATTGTTTTAACGGACCATCCATATAGACCACACAAATATAATTTTGATAAATATAAAGATTAGTTTGATACATTTTCAATAAAATATAAAAAAAATAAAAAAAATAAAATAAAAATAAATGTTGTGTTTCTGTTAATGTCTATGAGCCAGGAGAAAAAGTTAGTATAACCAAGTTAGTAGAACACAAAAGATTATGCAAACAAACAGCTAACATAATATCCATAATACCAGATAGGGTTCTGTCATTAAATTTAAAAACTAACAAAATAAACTAAAGGTTTCTTTTGTTCTATAGTAGGATTTTATAAGTAATCTTGAGCCATACAGTAGCATAAACGATGACCCAAATACGTCATGGACAATAAAAATTGCAAAACCGATATCATAATGATTTTACCTGTACAGTAAGTCAATTTGCAAGTAGTATGATTCTATAGCTTACAGAAGAGAAATTGCATAGTTAAATTGCATTAATAGTTACAATCAATTGCAGTAACTCTTTTTGAATTACTAAGACCAAGTGATGCTTCTAAATGAAATTCAGTAATAAAGATACAAAGCATTTTGATTCGATCAATATATGTGACATCTGTGGGGAAAACAAAATTGAAGCAACGAAGAAGAAGCCATTCACAACTGCAAATTAAGAGATCATGATAACTTAATGTAAAATATAGCCCTGCACATTTAAAGTGTTACTTAATTTATAAATATCCAAAATATATTCCAGTATTTATTCATTATTTATCTAGATAAGATTCTCATCTGATTATCGAAACCTTAGTAAACAACGATCCAGATCAAGAAGTATCAATAATACCAAATAATAATAACCTCTCTACAAACAGTTCAACAATTATTTCTTCATGAATACAAAGAAATTATCAAAAATAAATTGAAAATAAATGAAAGAGGCTTTGAGTTACATAAACCTCATATAAAGATTAAAAATAGAACATTGTATTAAAAACAAATTGGTAAACCTGATATCAGATTTCTGTACTGAGTAATCCAAATAAAGTATTATAATTTAACACTATAGCTAATAAAACAGGCGAAAGTGCGCTTTTTATCTAATTGGATTTGACAAAAGAAGGCAATATCCGGTATCCACGAAAAGTGTTAATCCTATAATATAAATGAGCAGCCTTCAAAATCCAATCCAACAGTTACATCAGGCAACCTTTCAGAGTTTCCGAGGAAATAGAATGAATTAACGATTATGAGCCATTTGACTAGCAAGTAAGTAAAACAGATATTTTACTAGATGAATACTACGATAAAGTAGATAGTGATAAGCCATATAGATTATTTAAAACAAAAGAAGAGAGAGAATTAAAAGGTAATGCAGCTGCAGCGGAAATAGTTATTAAGAAAAATAAATCATAGAAAAAGATCCTGATTGGTTGACAGACAAATGGAAAATCTTAAAAAGATGTTGCTGAAAAACATGATCCAGACAGAGAAGCTAAAAAGCAAGAACTTTAGCTAAAACCTGAAATCAGAAGAGCACAAATAGTTGGACATATAACACTCATGGAAATTAATTTTAGAGAAATTATCAACATAATAAATCTCAGAGATAGAGAAAAGTTATCATTAGTTAAAAGGTTAAAATTGTTGTTGAGAGAAAAAGGTGTAACGTTTGATACCGTTATTAGAGCTATTGATATCACATCAGCAACTCTTGATATAACCATAATACATTTTGTAAATGGATTAACAGTAGGAGCGGTAGTGATAATGACGGTAACAGCGGCGAAGCAACGGTAGCGGTGTTTCTACAGATTCGATCATTGAAAGAAAGGTATAAAACATATTGCCTACTACTAGCTAAAAAAGCAGCAGCAGCATTACCTGGTATCATAGCTAGTGCATTAAGCTGGCTTGTAACAATAACATTAAGTTATTTCTTTAATAGCTGATAACGTTATTTTTTAATCATTCTTGCAACAATTAGCTTATTCTCTGCAATTGCATTAAGGTTTTTTTTAGTACCAAAATAATAAAGGGATTTATTAACCATATTAACCAGCTCGTTAACCTATTTCAAAAAGTAAATTAGGCCAGCTAGTTCAACGATAGACATAATAATATACGCTTGTTTATTTGTTTCACTATATACATCTTTTATATCATGAGGTATATTAGTTGTAGGTGTGGCTGTAGGTACAAGAATTTCCTCGTTCTTATTTAATAGTTCTGACGTCCTGTCTACATAATTATTACTGAACTTGTCCTGTCCTGGTTCTGTTCCTTCATAATCTGTTTTCGGACGAATTGTTGCAGACTGTCTATCAGCTGCTGGTATTCTATTCTTTATCATATTGGTATTTATAGCGGCATTCTATTCCTATTACAAGGATCTGATGACTGTTGTAAATTGTTATTTTAATCTACTAAGTGACCTATTTTCACCACTATATCACATGATAATACGAATATGCCATCACAACCAGCAACATAATTTAGTCTAACTTTTGAAAGTGAAATATAATCCTGAAATCTTCTTGCATTGCTTTCATCTGAGTTATAACCTCATTCATCTAAAATTATTATTTCAACCATTTTGTTTGACAGTGTCTTGAACAGACGAACTAGGCTGTGTAATTGTTGTTGCATTATCTGATTGAGCAGCTAAAAAGATATTACATATGATCTAATACTCTGATTTAGGTGCACTATTCCTTCCTTTGCTATCTTGAAGAATAAAGTAAGTCCATCCTATTTTTATACTCTGTTACCATTCTATTATTTTCTTCAAGTGACATACTTCTCCGGTATTCAAAGAAGAGTCATCGCCCTTGACAAAGCATTCTCTATGCAGACTAAGAATTTACACAAATTTACTACATACGTACATAGATAAAAGAGATAAGCAGTGGTTACGCCACTCAAAAATTTAGGAATTTCTTGAATAAAAAAGGATAATTTGTACCACTTTCTGATGCGCCAAATAGCAAGAAACCGGATGCAATGACTGTACGCCAAGAGATATAAGAAAATGTAATTAATGTAATTTAAATGAAGTCCAATAAGAATATCACATTTCTTTTGGCTGATTGTTTTCATTCAAACACTATTTTATTTGTCATCATCAGTATGTATATCAATAAATGTTTAAGACATCACACATCTTTAATTGAGCAAAAAGTAAACATGCCTATTCATAGCTTTCTTATCGATGAAAATAACGTATGCGTGCATGCTCTTTTCAGTTTAAATGATTTTGATTTGTTTGAAGTATCACGGTATTAGACGGAAATATCTTTCTAGCTACTGGCCTATAATTCCAAAATTATAAAAATATATATAAAGAATTAAATTTTTTTGTAAATTGATGATAATTAATAATGATTAAAAATATAAAAAGTAAGTCAGCGACAGAAAACGTGTATTGGTTACATCTAAGCAAATAATTCAACGCAGGACTGAAGGTACGAGATAGAAGCTTTGAAGTATTTTTTATCGCTATTATTATAATATAGTTTTGCATGTATTGCTGTCTTATATTTTTGTTTCTTGTTGTGATAAATACTATTATTATTTTTATCATTATTATTATGTCCCGGAACAAAATGTTTTTTTTTCTTTTAGTTTATTCATTTTCACTCAACCTCTCTTGTTAGTTTTTACAGAATATTCCCCGTATGTTTGTTGACTACAAGGATCATAAAGTGCTAAATGTCAAATTAAAATGTAATGTAGTGATTTTCTTTGTAATAAAAACTCATTGCATTGATATAATTTATCTGACGACGTTGTTAACACAATAATTTCGCAAACGACCTTCTTAAGCTACTTTGTCCATCTCATATAACAAATATGCGACCTGATACCAGCTATGAGCATGTGGAAATTATATTTCTAACGCCACAGTCTAGTGCAGCACAGCACTTTCTTCGTCCGGAATCATCCTTTAATGTCTAGAGGGAATGAATCACACAAGCATTATCGCTGAAATATTTACAACATTTTGAGTATTGTTATCAAACTTGGACTTTCCCCTATCCCTACGTTCGAATCGTGTGCATGTTGATTCGTGACTATGTTACTGCTAAATCGAGATAACATTGTTTGCTTGTACACAATACAAACAGTGTCAATAAATCTTATTTGGCATCCGGAATGTTGATATTTTTAGTTTATTGTTTTTTTACAAGCTGTTTGAACTGCGGATTTCCTGACAAGAACGAAATAGAGGTGGTCACGCGACCGAATACCGTATAAAAGTATTTTACACGCTGCTTATTTTATCACTTTTTACGCCTCTTGTCTTTGCATTGATATTTGTATGTCTTAATCCTTACAGCCCTTTACCTTAACCGAAAAAAATTAAATTCTTAAAAAATAAAATCATTCTACTTTAACTACTATTTCGTAAACATTTACAAGAGTAAAGAGAACCAGCTATAATATAGATAATTTACGCATAGCAGTAATTCTTTAAATTAAATTCATCTTTTTAAAAAATGTTACCTCCCTTTCCCCTCTCATTTTTCTTCTTATTTCATTATCTCGAAATCGACAATTCTTCTCCCCCATCTCATTTTGATATGTCTTGATCGGATGTTTCTGTCAAAAAATTTCAACCGCCTTGTGTTGATACCGATTTCAAGAATCACGATAGCAGAAAATCATATCCCAGATTAAAGCAATTTATTACAGCTAAAAGTTTCGAGGATATAATATTCTTGGAAAACTTATTAGATACGGGATACACAATATCATAACCAGGCAACCATTCAAGGATATCGACCTTGTTCAGTTCGGGGTGCGTTTCGTTATGAAACCATTATCCTTTCCTGACTCAGACTCAACTCAAATTCTGAAATCTGATTGGTCACTTCTCGGATATAAACCAATCAGACATCAGAAACTGGAGTAAAGTGTGAGACTGAGCATGAGAACGGTTTTATAACGTCAGCTTCCGTTGTCACGTAATTGTCTGAGCACAAAAATTGAACTTTGAATCAAGTTATCATATTTTAAAAACATACATATTGTCTTTTGACATCATTTGTTATTTTTTAAATTTTATTTTAAGATTAAGTACAATTTTAGTGCTCAGATAGTTTCGTGATTATCAAAATTTGTTCTGCCCATGTTTCCAGAAGGCATATTTTGTTCATCTTTCTGTAAACCAGTCAGAAGTCGATATTTGATTATATGAAGATGTAATTTATTTAGTAATTATCCCCACAACTCATGTATGTTAAGTTGTAAATACAATGCTGAAATGCAAACATTTTTGTTTTGGGAGAATTTAGTGCCATAAAAAAGATTCCTTTACCGTATTTGACAACGTTTCGTACGTTACTGAAGTTGATCTTTTCATACACTTGTGAATAACGTCTGAATAAACCGAATGTTTTAACCTATATTGAACGGATCTTTGACCTGTCATTTAAAAGAATGAACAAAAGAATTCTTTAAATGATTAAGAAGGATGTTATTATTAGCATGTAAATCCCTATAGCACATTGACTACAGTTGGGTAAGGGTGATTAGATGTACAAGCATAGAGAAATAATTGCTGTATTCTTACTCTATATTTTGAAAATAAGTCACGGCTAGTGCTAGCAGTGCATCAACTTATTGAAAAGCCCAATGGAGATTTTTTGAAGAAAAAAAAAAGAAAAGAAAAGGAAAGAGAATACAGGTGGATGTTCCACGAAAAATAAATGTGTGGCCTATGTTGCGTATGCACACACATACACACGAATACACGAATATATATATATATATATATATATATATATATATATATATATATATATATATATATATGTATGTATATATATATAATTGCAGTCTTGTTACTATCAGAGCAAGGGAAATAACTCCTCTAACCTTTATCAGGCAAGTGGCTGTGAGCTGTTTGATTTTATTAGGCCATTATCTGATTACCTGACTTCAATCAAGCAAATAGAACAAAAACAAATTTTTTTGTACAAGATAGATTAAACAATATGTTTGCATGTTTGAAACTATTAGTAATCCCCTCCCCCCCAAAAAAAAAAAAGGATTCATGTTAGAGGAAATAAATATTTTTTTTTTTTTTTTTGCAAATCGCTTTGATAAACATATGCCATCTCTGCTTGGTTGTATTCGGGTACGCGCACAAGGTTAAAATAAGTACGAATCGATTTTAATCGAAATATTCGATTGCAAGTTGCATTACACGAGAAAGAATTCGACACCGACTCGAAATGCAGATAATTTCCTTGCTTCACGAGCCATATTGAAGAGAGACAAAGCTTTTTTGATGAGCCTGGTTTTTTTTTTAATATATATATATTCCAAACAGAAAATCTATAAGCAACTTAAACAGTAAATTATAAACAGTTTCACCTGTACAGATGATAAACTTACTGAGAAATTTAATGCATTCATATATTGGTACGAAACTACAGCGAATTACTGCAGGAAGAAATTTCCTTCTTTAATATGTCGTATAATCGTGATATACCGTTTGCACTCACGTATAAGTTTGATCAAACTACGCATATACCCACATCTGCCGTCGCATAATGCACCAGCAGATCTGGGTCTATGCAGTTGTTGGGAGTAATAGGTAGAACAAACAACATAGACGTAGATCTGACATCGCATTACGCGAAGGTAGATCATGGTCTATGGTGTTTACAGTTGGACCCAACTTATACGCGAGTACAGACGGTACATCTTCCGATATGTTAAACAGTATGGATCCTACAGGCCACAGTTTGTACAAAATCTTTGTCTCTGTGGCCTTCTTTGGGAACTGGATATAAAAATTGAGTCGCATGCATGTTCACTCTAGGTGTGACCGCAATCTCGATTCTATATCTGCAAATGCTACAGCCACCCTTATAAACGAGGTCATCTCACAACTGGAAAGGTATAATTAAACCATACAATAATGAAAACACCATAATATCACGTTGCGAAATACATATTTTATGATTTATGAGTTAACACCAAAGCTTCCTTTGTTCAGTGTATATATATATATATATATATATATATATATATATATATATATATATATATATATATATATATATATATATGGCAGTCCAAAGGAACATTGCAAGAATCTATTATACGACAGTGAGAGGTACAAAATAATGAGTTTCCCAACTAATGATCATTTGATAAATACTATTGTAAGCTTCTTTTCTAATTTCTAAGATGCCAGTGTAACATGTTCTCAAGTCGATTAACTGATAATTCACATGGAGGAGAAATTATTAAATCATTTTAAATAATTTGTTCAATGTTGTAGATGACTGAATATTTCCAAAGTTGTTACTCCAACTATTCTACTTTGATCTAATGCATGCAAAGAAACTAGTTTGAAATAATGAAGTATAAGGAGCTGGACATTTTAAAATTATTAGAACGTAAACTAGAATTACGATCATACATTCTGCAATTATTTTAGACATAAATTCAGTGTTCACGAGTTACATCTTTATGGTACAGTGACCTCTAGGCCTATCAACACCGCCTAGATTATTTTTTTGCAACGACGTCTCTTAGTTAGCAATGATATCCTTTTTAGAATGAAGTCTCGGACATCACCCAGGCGTATCTTTTTTTACTTTTCAATTATGTTTATAAATTTACGCTGTCGTCATTTGACAAAAACTGGGATGGTGTCTTCATTTAAATCATGTCTTTAGAAATGTGCTGTTATATCTATTTCATTTGCGATAATGTCTTTTATTTCTCCCAAATATAATTCGAATTTCCCGCTTTCGCATTGATGTGTTTTCGCAGAATGATGTCAGTCATTTTTAACAATCGGTTGCCGATATTGTTCCCCCTTCCCCCTCCCACCAGTTCAGATGGACTGAAAAAAGTCATGGATGTGTTGATGAACGTGGGCTTAACTCTATCTTATATTGAACATCCTTCCAATTATTATCAAGAGTTGATTTTCTATAATTAAGGTAAATCTCTGGTCAATCTTTTGGCCGAATGCTATATTGTTTAATCTATCTACTCTTTACTTTGTAATTCACTTCCAGTTTCTGTTGTATAATAAATTAATACACATTAATAGTTTTTGTTGTATAAGAAATTAATACACATTAATAGTTTTTGTTTTCAATTCATCGACATTTTGCATACTGATAATACTTTAAATAAAAAAGCAACACAATCTGTTATATTAATAGATTTTGCCATCACGCTATAACCTCAAAATGGCGTATCATATTGTAATATCACAAAATAAAAGCAAGAAAATATACAATATATATTGTGATTTTTTAGAAGCTAGTATCATATATATTAGATGTATTTGTAACTTCTGTAAAAGACAATAAACTGGCTCAAACATACAATCATATTTACTATTTGCTAATCAACTCAATTTATCAAAATGATTTTTGTCTCCGATTATTACACATAAAACATGGAAATTTGCTAATCATTTTCTGCATTTCAATATTCTGCAATATTCTAATCAAAGCTAATCGTTCGGACCCCTTCGTCTGGTCTTGGGTAAATATTGCTGAAATTCCTTTGCCTTCCTTTTTACATCTGCCGGTACACTACGGTCATTAGCAAAGAAAACGAGCTTCTTTTCCAAACCGCCATTCATGCTCAGTTTTCCTTCTTTATACCGGTCCAAGTCTTTACAAAGACCATCATAGGCAATTCTCCAGTGCAAGGCTAAAATCGTTGGATGAAAGTTCTTCGACTTAGTACGAATTTCGCGAAGGACTACCTTCTCCGTTTCGGACAACTGGTCTAGAGGCGTATCAAATGTGTATTTTCGCGGAATATTGGCAAGCGTTGAAGCTTCTACCATTTGAAGCAATTCTTTGGCTTTTCTCTTGACTGAGTCTGGGACTTTGGTATTCCGATTTAAAAACTTGAGCTTTTGTACAAATGGGACATTGTACTCAGGATCAACTCTTAGTTTCTCTACTGCAATGTCGATATCATGTTCTTCAATCTTCCAGTGCAAGGCGATGACAGTTGGGTGGAAATAACTGGCTCCGTCATCTGTTATTGGCCTGATATATCTTAGTACTCTGATATCTGTATCTGAAATTTTTTCCACTGGCGTGTCAGACGTGTATTTTCTCTGTATATCCTTCGTGGTGACCTCACAAACCTGTTTTTTCAGTCTGCTTGCATCTTCTCTTACTTCCTCCTGTCCATAATTTTCTATGTCATACAGATCTTGATCAAGATTTCGAGAGGAAATAAAAGTCTCAGGATTTTTTAGTTCGTCTTCAAGTTGTTTCAGAAAGGCCCGTATGTATCCATGCTTAAGGTTCTGTATTATCCTGGAGTGGACCGAAATTTCTCTGACACTGATTTCCTTCAGTGCCTTTGTCTGAAGAAGAAAAAAAAGTTGTTTGGATATCTTGACCTTTCGTTTCATTGAATGCTACTTGTTGCTAGATTTTATTTTTTTGTTTATATCCCAAAAGAACATCAGGGAATAAAAAAATGAAAAGATTTCAAGGTCCATATTTGTCATATTTGGGAGTACGCATGCTCTAGCCACACTGCCTTTTCCTGGCGATTTATAATGGTATTGTTTCTGTTTCTTTTATAAGGCTTAAGAGTTTGTTTGTTCTTAAATTTCTATGTAGATTACGCTTCTTTGCAACATTTGCGCATACATTCACTTCAAATTCCCTTACCAACAACATTTTGGCTTCCTGCCTGTATGTAAGCATGAATGAGTAGCATTTGTGAGCCGTCCGGAAAACCTCAAACCAGCAAGTAACTTTCTTTTGTAAAGGTACAAAGAGGGAAGAAGAATGGAATTTGTAAGCCTTGCAGGAGGGGATCAGATCCTCAGGACAGTCGACTAGGTTGTTTATTAAGCTGAGAATCGCTTTTCTCGCATAAAAATGGGGGGAGGGAGGACCCTTTGAAATTATTAGATGCAATTTACAGTTTGTATAGTGAAGGCACCGATCCGGTAGGTTGGTTTTAATTAATCTTTTCTCTGGGGCGGCGCGCGCTCCCGATTAGTTGATGTTAAACCGTCTCGCAAGAGAGCCAACTTCGAAGATCTATTGAAAAATAACCACTTCAAGCATAATATATATAATTTCTGAAAAACTGAGCAACTACAAGATCTTTGGTAGGTAAATGCGTGAAATTACACAGATTCTGGACCGTAGTTTTATTGATACACAAATTGATTATAATATACACCGGTTACGGTGGAGCAGACGAGTTGAAAATCCAAGCAATTTTATGCGAGCATAAATATTCAGGTTTATAGACAAAAAGCGGCAAACATGCGTTAACATTTCAGGACAATTATAATGTTCATGTGCACCATCTTTCATAGCAATGAAGTATTTAAAAAGGACTTAAACGTTTAGTCTGGGTCACCCGGCCTGATTCTGCTCTCGTTGCATTGCAATGGACAGTCAAACTAGGGCCTGGGGAAAAAATAAGTGAGATAAAAACAAAGCGCCCTAAATTTTGCGGTGCTAAGTGGCACAGCGAGTGTTGACTAAGATTTTAATTTATTTTAACACATTATCTCAATTAACACTTTTAATGCAAAAGAAAAGCAATATTTCTATTAGTTAGGATGAATGTTATACGAACAATTTAGCTGTATACAATTCTAGTGTCATTTTCAAGTCATGTACATTATGATGTCATAATATCAATGATATCAGCACTTTCTCAAGGGATGAGATCAAGACGTATCCGCTTGATGAAAGAAACCGCAATGGAAGCGTAGTTTTTGAAATGTGTTTGCCTTGCCCAGACTGATATCTGCAAATTATATATTAGATACAATATTAGCAGGTCAAAACTAGGCGACGTTTTTTATTGAAGGTATTCATTACTGTTGTATGTTTGCTTAGATAACATAAATAAATAATCATATTTGCCGGAGCCGACACATATAAAAGATTAACAGACCTCATCCTCATCTGTTATGGCAGTATATTCCGTGTCCGGTCTGTATTTTGCGGTCATGTCGTTCAGAATCGCTTCACGGGCCTTATTGTGTCGAAGCTTGCGTTTTTCCTTCATAGCAGGATCAATGTAAAACTCGATCTCCTCTTGGACCAGCTCTGCAAATTTGTCAATCTGACCATTCTCTTCGAGATATCTGAACAATAATGGGAAAAATTATCCTGCATTTTTAAAGGTTTTGGATTTATTTAGTTCTGTAATATTTGTAGGGCCTCGACGCGAGAAAACGTCCCTGTTGACAATTGAAGTTGTCCCAGAAAGACTTATATTATATTTATGAAATCTGCATTGCTATTACGTTGCTGAATATATCGATTAAATCTATTGTATCTTTAACCGTATGTAAGATGTTTGAGTGACATAAAAAATCAATATATTAAGAAACAAATAGTACTTTCCAAAATACATACAATGTCAATTTTTTTCTCAAGGGGAGATTTTCTTAAGACGCGATTTATATAGATCGTGCTGTTCAAGATTTTGTCAACGATATTGAGTTAGAAATAAATGTCACGCTTGAACTTATATTTGACACAGAAATATCCAAAGACAAAGTGCATTGTTCTTTAAAAGATGGTATGGTTCTCTTTAGGATGCATCCACAAATTAAATTTTAAAGGAGCAGGTGATATTTATCGATAATAGTATCTGAAGATCACATTCTAATTAATCTGGGGTGGTACTCCACAGGACATATGAGTAGTAGACTGACGTCTTGTTTCAGGAAAATAGAGGGTCCCATCCCTTAACAAAAGAAGAAAAATCAGCAGAAAGGGTATCAATTTAACCCCCACCCCTACCTCCTCAAAAAAGAACAAATTAACAAAATTTTAAAATCATATTTTGTGCATTAATTTAAAATTAAATACCACTGAGACAAAGGTTTCAAAATGGCTGTTAACCGTAATTATGTTTTTTTTCCAACTACTTTCTTACATAATCAAAGATAGTTTTAACAACATTACTACAAACTGTTTCTTTTTAATTTCATTGATTTCAACTTCTTTAGATTTAAAAGATTAGTAAAGCATTCGCTAAATTTATAATCTTGTTTGGATATACTGGTGGTTATTCGTTTTTATTTTCTACCTTAATATAGCAATGGTCATAATTTCATACAAGCATATATCACAAGATTTTATTCCTTAATTTTCTTGTGCACCATTAACATAATACCCGAATTACTTTGGACAATGTATTAAAGCCTTCTTTTAACAAATTCTGAGTATCCAATATGCCTTTTCTATGTTTTTATCTATGTCAATTAGCTATCTTGTTATCTATGTCAATTAGCTATCTTGTTACGTTTTGATGACTCTTCAACAGTTTATATCTAGCAATTAATTCAATTTTCTAAACCCCGTTTGATTTAATTTGGTTGTTATTCCTTTTGGTATAATATTCCCTAGTAGCAGAATCTGTTGTTGTTTCTTTCAGACTATTCAGCAAGGTTTGCTAATCATAAATTGTTACAATTCAAGTCAGCAGATATGTTATCAGGAACTTGTGCATAGGTATGTTGCCAGAAGGCTCTGTTGGTATGGTTACAATATGATTGTATTTTAGTATTATTATAGACTGTGACAATTAATAATAGTTCCATTTATTATAGACTGTGACACTTAATAATAGTTCCATTTATTATAGACTGTGACAATTAATAATAGTTCCATTTATTATAGACTGTGACAATTAATAATAGTTCCATTTATTATAGACTGTGACACTTAATAATAGTTCCATTTATTATAGACTGTGACAATTAATAATAGTTCCATTTATTATAGACTGTGACAATTAATAATAGTTCCATTTATTATAGACTGTGACACTTAATAATAGTTCCATTTATTATAGACTGTGACAATTAATAATAGTTCCATTTATTATAGACTGTGACAATTAATAATAGTTCCATTTATTTATCTGACATGAAGCACATACGTTACTGGCATTCCATTAAAATTAATTTCTTAGTCATTTTCAAATTTTAAGGAAATAGCTAATTTGCCAATAATTTCCCTTGTAATAATTTATATATTCCATGCATAGGGTAGGAAATAAAATGACCAAATAAAACATTTTTAATACGGATGGACTCAAGTGAAGTAGAATATTTGTTATTAAGATAATATTTCTTTATGCTAACTTGAAGAAGATGAATATCCACTTTTTGGGGCACTTCAATAACACAAATACCATCAGATACAGTTTCTGTTTGTATGGTTATTGGGCTGCTTAACCCAAGAAGTTTAGTATTATATTCAGTTGTAACACCACTCTTTGCATTGCGTTTTAAACATTCACTATCTATACTATCTTCATTATTATTATTATTATTTGCCATTCCATATTTAATAGCTTTCTTGTACATATCCAAGTAATACAATCCATCAGATATTGCATCATTTACATAATACAATAATGATCTTTAAGGATTACTTTATATGTTGTAATAACCAACGGCAAACTCAATTCAATTCTTGGTAAATAAATAGACAAAAATCAATCCCTGTTATTAATTGTATCTGGAATACGATTTCTATTTACTTTAGTGGCTAGTGTTTTATAAATTGTGATGTAATAACTAACCATTAGTTTTAGCGTTTACTTGGTTTTGTGTCTATTGATGTTACAATAATTGGTTTTCTACCGATCAAAATTTCGTTTTCCTATTAATTGCCATCATATATCCATTTCTGTGCTGAGGTGCCCTTCAGCAGTAATACATACATTTATCTCTTTTCCTTCTTCCATCAATTCTTCATTTCCTAAATTTATTTTTTTGATAGTTCCCTGTTTGTTTCTGATCGCATTTTTAGTTTCTATATACATGTTTGGAATGTTAATTTAATATAATAGTAAATTCATCATGGTTAATAATTACGTCACTGATTGTTATGCTTTCGAATTCATCAATTGTGTTTAATTGGCTAATGAATGCAGTTGTTATGTCACTGTGTTTTATTACTTGTTCGAACATCATTGTGTCATTATTAATACCATTTGCTATGGTACCAATGATAAGGGGAAAATTATTCACGTAGCAATTCATGCTATTCCAGAAGCACAAGCATTCAGCCGGATCCCACCAGCTACAGTGGCTAATCCACCTTCTATGTTCTTAAATCTTGTGTGCACACATGCATATTCATTTCAAGCCTTTTTGTAATGTTCAATTTCTTGCATCATCTCATTCATTTTTATTTCATTTATTTTTTGCAATTTAAAATCTGTTGAAGTTGTGTTAATTTGCGTTACAAATTGTGTGTTTTCACTCATTTTGACATATGAATTTGATATGTTAGATTTTGTTGTTGCAAACTTTGTATGGGTTTTGGTATAGATTCAGTTTGTTTATGTCGGCTGGTCGTGTGGTCACTGGTTTTGTGCAAACTGTGTCCTTTTCTTAGGTTTAAAAATCTCTATGTATGTTTTGGGTACTATTGTCTATATTGTTGATATTTATATTTAAATTATTTATGGGGATAATTTATTCTGAAGATTCTGGAGTGTTTCAAATAATTTGGCAATGTATCCTTTTGCCTTATCTTACCTTTTCTGTCTCTCGAAAACATCTGGTATAAGTGCAATGACGTCACCACTGGCATAGTCAATCATTTCCTGTGTCAAAGGTCGCTTCGCCCAGTAATCATTTTCTCTCTTGATCCACTCTAACTATAATACAAAAACAAAAAAATAACATCCTACAGATTTGGATGCATTCCATGTGAATTACCAGAGATATGGTACCTACTCCCCATGATAAGAGCAGAAAACACGATCGAAAGATGCTATAACAAACAGTGCTATTTACACCAATACATTTTTCCTGCAACATTGGTCCAAGGAAGCAAGCATGGTTAGCATCCAAATATTATTTGTGATTTCATGACGTTTGAAATCTGCTTTTTAATTCGTCAATTTCGTTGAGACAATCAACTTTAAATATGCATACAATTTACTTACAGCAATAAAAAGATTGTGCGTAAATTAAATTTGCATGCAAAGTGTTTATTGAAAATTAAAAATGGCGCTACCTTCAACAATTATTCTTGCAATGTTGAGATACATTTGGGTGACATTGTAAATTTCTCTGTGGTATTTTGTAAAGATATGGTAATTTGACACGAACTACTTTGCAGCCTTCAAAATAAAAAGAAAAAATCGCATATGTATTATGTTCCTATACGTGCACATATTTCTTCGTCGAAGATATAATGAAAATTGTTTTTATCCCACGTTTCGTCCGCATTATATATTAGTATTGTTTTCCCATTGTTGTAATACTGTATTGTCCCTAAATCTGACAAGACAATATTTTACAAGGATTATTTTCCCGAAGAATAACTAAAATAAAATTTGAAATATGAGGAAAAACCTTCACTTCATCCTTGGCCTCATACACTTTCGCTGTCCCAGAATAGGTACTACAAAGTTCTGCAAGCTTCAGTCGGTATGGAAGTTTGCGTCCCTTGTGTTCCGCAATCACAAGATGAGCTACCTGCGAGGAAGAAATAAAGATAATAATTGCACTTATATCTTGATGTATATTACTAAAGTAGTAGCCGGACAACAATTTATTTAAATATGCAATTTACGTATGTAGCATTTCATTTTCCTCACGAAATATATGGGGTAAAACTTTAGAACTGGACTTACCTACCTTGAAACAAATTCCACCTTCCTACCTACCTACATACACACATAAGGATCTGACTACTTACCTACCTAACTACATGCAAACCAATCGCACAAATATTTAGTCTTCTATTGAAAAACAACGAAAAAAAAAAAATACATCCTATGACTCGTTTCAATTTGTCCATTTAGGTTTGAAAGATTGCTAGAAAAGTTAGATGCATGTGTAAAAACTACATCATTCTGTCACTACGCCCGATTACACTTTTAGTCAGAGTTTAAAAAGATAATTAAAAAATTCACCTGTGTATCAAAGACGTTATCAAGCTGGATGCCAAACTGATGGAAAAGGGCTGCACTGTCCCCGGAACAGGAATGTATCACCTAAAATAAAATTAAGAGCTAAATATTGTATTTATTTCCCTGATGTCGGGTGACCATTAT
The DNA here is from genome assembly GCA_029931535.1 of Margaritifera margaritifera. Classification (NCBI taxonomy): domain Eukaryota; kingdom Metazoa; phylum Mollusca; class Bivalvia; order Unionida; family Margaritiferidae; genus Margaritifera; species Margaritifera margaritifera. The sequence goes on from JAQPZY010001547.1 coordinate 3,987,742, forward strand.
CACGAATGTGTCGACAAAAATGTGATAAACAAACCACATGAGGTCCTTTACCTTAATTATAGCATACCAATCACACATGTGAGATATTTTAAGGTTCCTTATTGAATACAGAGGCACACACACACACACACAGACATGCACACACACACACGCGCACACACACGCACACACACACACGCACACACACATTTATTATATACTTAAGTGTAAAATACAGAAACTTATTGGCGAAATAATTTTCATATTTTTTTCATTCCTATATTTTCACTCGTGAAAAATATATTCTTATAATTTAACATGCGAAAATATAAGATTTCCCATCATGCCATGCGACGCTTGATTGTGTTCGCCCACGGAACTTATACATGCCGCAACAAAAACGAGTACTTTGTGAGCTAGAACAAATAAATAGAAACTGCATTACATTTCAGACATGGAAATTAATTTTTGCTGATGAAATTTCACTTGACACCGTTTGCGTCTCTTTGAAGTTGTTTCCCCTGACTTTCTTGACAACAATGATAAACCCGCTGTGATGCATTACTGAAGCGTACTTGCTTTGCGGTCAGATATGATCAAATAGTTTTTAAAATGTCAAAAATATAAATTACTGCGACAGAGTAGGTGATTCCAATCCTACCGCTCTCTTAAGTCACTTATATGTATATGATCAGCCTGTAAAAGTGATGTGAATATACGAAAAAGGGTGGGGGTGGGGTGTTGTGCTGAAGAGTGAGTTTAATCTTCTAAGCTTCTGTTCTGGACAAATTTGATATATAATAAAAAGAAAATTTTCTTTTCCTGCGTAAAATACCGGATATATTTCATCTTGTGGTAAAAAAAAAAAAAAAAAAAAAAACGATATATTTTAGCTCGTGCTTTCGCCACTCGTTAAAATATCACGTTTTTTTTTTTTTTGTACAACACGATGAAATATATAATATATGCGGTATTAACGTATGAAAAGAAAATATCATATATATATATATATATATATATATATATATATATATATATATATATATATATATATATATATAATTTTGTAAAAAAAAAATGAAATGCTCCCTTGTGTAGGTGCATATAATGCACGAAAAACCTCTCTGCTGAAGATATTGTTGTCAAGGTAAAAATACATTTTTGATTAGTGTCGATCTGAAAGAATGCGCATAATATGAATGTAAAAATTAGTAAGCATGTCCTTTTTCTAGGTATAAAGAGACGGTACAAGTTTAAGAAGGAATCGGAAGTGGTAAAATGTAGCATCATCTTCGCTAATATGAAAAAATATGTTTTGATAAGTATGTCTAAAATCATGCAAACTGCACGGTTAACATAGTTTTGCCAAATCAAATTATTGAGGGACAAAATCATATTAACGGGCCCCATTAAAAAAAAAAAAAGAAAAAACCTACAAACCTACAGAGCGCCTGATTAAAACGTAATAAAAAACAGTCTATTATGTGATTGAATGTCATTATCTGATGGCAAGATTATTAGTATCACTAACGTTACATTGCATTGTTCTGAAAGTAAATCTCATATATGGACTACTTGAATCTTAAACCAATCTATTTTCGATACTAATTTCCAAATAGTTTTGTATTACTGCAAACAATCTTGTTTCTTTTTCTTTGCTACCTTCACAATCTGGGATGATGAAAGAACTTTATCTAGTCCCGTGTCCTTGAAGAAGCTTTTGTCTTGTTCCTTTTCATCCTTCATGACGTCAAAGAGGTATACATCTCCGTTGATCGTCCCAATTTGCATGAGCGTAAGTGGCCCTTTGCTGCCAAGCTGGACGCCCTCAGAATCCATGGCTATAACCTTCTCCTGTTGTAATTTTTTTACTATTGATCTACATGCTTCTTTTTCCCGTGGGGAGTACACTAGAACGTTGGTTTCTGAAGCCATGTAGGAATTTTGAATGTCTGTAACCCACAATCAACGATGAGTTAAATTCTGGAACAAAATTAGAGTAAAGGCCACATTTTAAGAGAAGCGTTAAAAACAGATTTGGTTAAATTTACACTTACTTTCTTCTCAAAGAGCATTTACCTCAGTTGATGCCATTTCTACAGATACACTCCTACCACTCTATTTTAAACATTAGCGTGCTCTTTTGTGTAACCGTTTTGGTAACATCGGTCTTTGGTTTATTCTAATAGACATTTTTTAACTAAAAGAATGAACATTCTTGTATCAATATCCTTGTTAATTATTCATTATAAACATCCAACAATGAGTTTCTAAAAAATAATTAAATTTATTGAGGAGCGTACAAATTCGATCTTCCGTGCTTAAAATCCTATCACTCCTACTACTTGAGCAATTTACATCTTGGCCTACCGTGACATCTGTCAATCAATATCGCAGAACATAAATTTCAATGTCGCGCTTAGCAATCTAATCACCCAGCGAAGTGTGAATGTTTCCAGAATTGCATTTGTGTGTGTGTGTGTGTGTGTGTGTGTGTGTGTGTGTGTGTGTGTGTGTGACGTATGTGTACACAATAAACTATGACGTCTATGTACACAAGAAAACGACGACGTACATGTCAACACTAAACAATGATCAAAACAACACAAGAAAAAGCTACATTGCATCGAATTCAACAGTTTTCAGAAAGGTGATATAAATATTTCATGAGAGCAACACTATCGGTATCAAGAGATAATGTGTATTAGTGTACAAATTTGAATGGGATAACGGTGTTGTCAAAGCTAATTGCGTTACAAAATAAAATACAAGATAATAGAAATGTTGACTATCGTATTTGAAGCATAAAAAGAGATATACTACAATGCTTTAGAAAATATTCTGATTTGCTTTAGAAAATATTCTGATTTGCATATACATTGAATGATGCTAACATCCAGATAAGCATCATAAACCCTGATGGTTACACAGTATGGTATGAGGAAGGAATACATTACGCATCTGAGGTGGATAAAAACACACATTTGTTTTCGGCTACATTTACAGTACATTTTGAAGATCTCGTAAACTGTACAAGGTCAATCTACTAACATTTAACAAAAACGTATTCAGAATTTATCGAGAACAAAGTCAGATTTAAAACAATAAATTGTGACTCGGTATATGAAGTAATTGCAAGAAACGTTGCTCACTGCATAAAATAAAGGTACCCACTGTAGATAGATGCCCTCCTGGCTTGTTGATCACATCTTAAGACAATTTATCAAGATTAAAGTAATTTTAAGTAGGCTATATTTCGCTTTAAGTGAGCGACGTCAGAGATTGGTAGCTGTGCCGAAGGCATACACGCCTCCATCATGGGTGGACGTTGTAGATCAATACAAAGAGCGGTATTTAAGACATCTTTTGGACGTTGTAGAGCAAGACAAAGCACGGTATTTAAGACATTTTTTGGACGTTGTAGAGCAAGACAAAGAGCGGTATTTAAGACATCATTTGGACGTTGTAGAGCAAGACAAAGAGCGATATTTAAGACATCATTTGGACGTTGTAGAGCAAGACAAAGAGCGGTATTTACGACATCATTTGGACGTTGTAGAGGAAGACAAAGAGCGGTATTTAAGACATCATTTGGACGTTGTAGAGCAAGACAAAGAGCGGTATTTAAGACATCTTTTGGACGTTGTAGAGCAAGACAAAGTGCGGTATTTAAGACATCTTTTGGACGTTGTAGAGCAAGACAAAGAGCGGTATTTAAGACATCATTTGGATGTTGTAGAGCAAGACAAAGAGCGGTATTTAAGACATCATTTGGACGTAGTAGAGCAAGACAAAGAGCGATATTTAAGACATCATTTGGACGTTGTAGAGCAAGACAAAAAGCGGTATTTAAGGCATCTTTTGGACGTCGTAGAGCAAGACAAAGAGCGGTATTTAAGACATCTTTTGGACGTTGTAGAGCAAGACAAAGAGCGATATTTAAGACATCATTTAGACATTGTAGAGCAAGACAAAGAGCGGTATTTAAGACATCTTGTGGACATTGTAGAGCAGGACAAAGAGCGGTATTTTAGACATCTTGTTGACATTGTAGAGCAAGACAAAGAGCGGTATTTAAGACATCATTTGGACGTTGTAGAGCAAGACAAAGAGCGATATTTAAGACATCATTTAGACATTGTAGAGCAAGACAAAGAGCGGTATTTAAGACATCTTGTGGACATTGTAGAGCAGGACAAAGAGCGGTATTTTAGACATCTTGTTGACATTGTAGAGCAAGACAAAGAGCGGTATTTAAGACATCATTTGGACGTTGTAGAGCAAGACAAAGAGCGGTATTTAAGACATTATTTGGACGTTGTAGAGCAAGACAAAGAGCGGTATTTAAGACATCATTTGGACGTTGTAGAGCAAGACAAAGAGCGGTATTTAAAACATCTTTTGGACATTGTAGAGCAAGACAAAGAGCGATATTTAAGACATCATTTGGACATTGTAGAGCAAGACAAAGAGCGGTATTTAAGACATCATTTGGACGTTGTAGAGCAAGACAAAGAGCGATATTTAAGACATCATTTAGACATTGTAGAGCAAGACAAAAAGCGGTATTTAAGACATCATTTGGACATTGTAGAGCAAGACAAAGAGCGGTATTTAAGACATCATTTGGACGTTGTAGAGCAAATCAAAGAGCGGTATTTAAGACATCATTTGGACGTTGTAGAGCAAGACAAAGAGCGATATTTAAGACATCATTTGGACATTGTAGAGCAAGACAAAGAGCGGTATTTAAGACATCATTTGGACATTGTAGAGCAAGACAAAGAGCGATATTTAAGACATCATTTGGACATTGTAGAGCAAGACAAAGAGCGATATTTAAGACATCATTTGGACGTTGTAGAGCAAGACAAAGAGCGGTATTTAAGACATCATTTGGACGTTGTAGAGCAAGACAAAGAGCGATATTTAAGACATCATTTAGACATTGTAGAGCAAGACAAAGAGCGATATTTAAGACATCATTTGGACATTGTAGAGAAAGACAAAGAGCGGTATTTAAGACATCTTTTGGACATTGTAGAGCAAGACAAAGAGCGGTATTTAAGACATCATTTGGACGTTGTAGAGCAAGACAAAGAGCGGTATTTAAGACATCATTTGGACGTTGTAGAGGAAGACAAAGAGCGGTATTTAAGACATCATTTGGACGTTGTAGAGGAAGACAAAGAGCGGTATTTAAGACATCTTTTGGACGTTGTAGAGCAAGACAAAGTGCGGTATTTAAGACATCTTTTGGACGTTGTAGAGCAAGACAAAGAGCGGTATTTAAGACATCATTTGGATGTTGTAGAGCAAGACAAAGAGCGGTATTTAAGACATCATTTGGACGTTGTAGAGCAAGACAAAGAGCGATATTTAAGACATCATTTGGACGTTGTAGAGCAAGACAAAGAGCGGTATTTAAGACATCATTTGGACATTGTAGAGCAAGACAAAGAGCGGTATTTAAGACATCATTTGGACATTGTAGAGCAAGACAAAGAGCGGTATTTAAGACATCATTTGGACGTTGTAGAGCAAATCAAAGAGCGGTATTTAAGACATCATTTGGACGTTGTAGAGCAAGACAAAGAGCGATATTTAAGACATCATTTGGACATTATAGAGCTAGACAAAGAGCGGTATTTAAGACATCATTTGGACATTGTAGAGCAAGACAAAGAGCGATATTTAAGACATCATTTGGACATTGTAGAGCAAGACAAAGAGCGATATTTAAGACATCATTTGGACGTTGTAGAGCAAGACAAAGAGCGGTATTTAAGACATCATTTGGACGTTGTAGAGCAAGACAAAGAGCGATATTTAAGACATCATTTAGACATTGTAGAGCAAGACAAAGAGCGGTATTTAAGACATCATTTGGACATTGTAGAGCAAGACAAAGAGCGGTATTTAAGACATCTTTTGGACATTGTAGAGCAAGACAAAGAGCGGTATTTAAGACATCATTTGGACGTTGTAAAGCAAGACAAAGAGCGGTATTTAAGACATCATTTGGACGTTGTAGAGCAAGACAAAGAGCGGTATTTAAGACATCATTTGGACATTGTAGAGCAAGACAAAGAGCGGTATTTAAGACATCATTTGGACGTTGTAGAGCAAGACAAAGAGCGGTATTTAAAACATCATTTGGACGTTGTAGAGCAAGACAAAGAGCGGTATTTAAGACATCATTTGGACGTTGTAGAGCAAGACAAAGAGCGATATTTAAGACATCTTTCGGACATTGTAGAGCAGGACAAAGAGCGGTATTTTAGACATCTTTACTACGATCCCGAAAGTTCATTTGCTTACACAAATACTAATCGATTGTGGGACCAAATTAAGTTGGACTAAATTAAAAAGGTGGAAAAGGAGGAAATTGTGCTTTGGACACACACGCAAAGGATGATTAAAAATGTACAGAACTGGAAGAGTACAAACTGGAATTAAACATGGCTATTAAAAATGGAACGTACAAAAAGATAACCGGTAAAAATTTAACTGAGAAAGAGTTGGAAAAAAAATTACGAGTAACAAATCAAGAAGACATATATAATCTTTGTCAATGCTGCCGTTGAAAGAAAGAACGAGAAGATTCTAAAACATAAGATAATTCTATCACACTACATAAACGAAAATGATGCAAGTTGGGCCTAGTTCAGTCTACGACGTCCAAACAGCACGATCTATTACTAGGTATCGTTTTCATTTGGTAAGAAAGTAAAGTTGTTTCTGTTTCTAAAGCTGATGAGATTACAAAGCCTGTACAAAGCAAATCGTTTGAGACCGTGAAAATCAACACAGCTAAATGACTAAATAACAAGACTGTGTCTATATACATCTAGGAAGATCCAGACTGCATCCAGCCATATCCCTGAAATACTTACGTTTTTGGTAAAGAAATAGCACAGATTTCATCCACAAACACATGTCGTGTGCGTAGCTGTGCTTTGCACATTTTAGGAGAAAGGCAATACCTCTTATAATTTTAGCTAGATAAATAATAAGATGTCGACTGAAATTTATAACATCATCATCATAATTTACAATGCAAAATTATTTTCTGCTCTTATTGTTGCCTGCATCATGCTTTTGAACACGTTATTGAAGTTTGCAATTGGTCCAGTTTATTTTGGCCAGCTCAAAACTGAATGCCTGGTAACAAATAGAATTTTATCTAACAGAATTGTTACTCAATAAATGTTTTCCAAATACAAACTGTTACTGTGCTCTTTTCAGATACAGTAAATTAGTACTAATCGAGCAAAGCACAATTCAATTGTTTAAAAGAAAATCGAAGAAAAATATCCCCAAATATACAATGGAAAATACAACAGCACAGTCTAAAACAATACCACCTGTTTTAGCTTCAAAATCTAAGCTGTCAGTTTCCTGTATATAAATAGCACAGTTTAGAGTGAAAACTTGCCAAGTGCAAAATCGTTATATTCTACACAGCATATAGACAATAACATTTTTAAATTTTAGAATAATAAAAATATCGAGATTAAAAATAATTTGGTTAAATAGATAAAACTTTATTGAGTGTTAAAATAAAAGACAAAGTATCATAAAAAGCTTGGAACTGGGTGAAGGCATGGACGGGAACAGTCTCAGCCTGTATAGGTGTTTGTGCATCTGGGTTGGGATTGTATAGGTGTTTGTGCATCTCGATTGGGATTGTATAGGTGTGTGTGCATCTGGATTGGGATTGTATAGGTGTTTGTGCATCTGGGTTGGGATTGTATAGGTGTTTGTGCATCTGGGTTGGGATTGTTTAGGTGTTTGTGTATCTGTGTTGAGATTGTATAGGTGTTGTGCATCTGGATTGGGATTGTATAGGTGTTTGTGCATCTGGATTGGGATTGTATAGTTGTTTGCGCATCTGGGTTGGGATTGTATAGGTGTTTGAGCATCTGGGTTGGGATTGTATAGGTGTTTGTGCATCTGGGTTGGGATTGTATAGGTGTTTGTGCATCTGGGTTGGGATTAGCGGGAATAATTACATGAATAGTTTGTTCCTTTGGCTTTTACATTTGTTCGTACAGCATGTGTATGTGTTGTTTCAAGCGCGTATAGAAACAATACAGTCTTAAAGCATGATGAAATATAAGTTGAATAGTATCGATGATTTCGTATTCAAGGCTATCAGTGATAAATAGAACAATCACGAAGAGTTCATTTAAAAAAAAAATCGAGAAGGAACGGATAATGCAGCTCCTTTAAATATCAATAGAGAAACCTAAAAACAAAATAGAGGAAGAGAAGAAATTGAAACAGGAAAATAAAAACTAGAGAAACTTTCAGGAAAGGATACAAATTGAACAAGAACAACTTTAAAGATAGTACGTTTCAACGCTTCCTGTACAAATGGATATACTTAAAAGCACACACCGTATTATATCATTTCGGGATTAATAAATGGAAAGTTATATTGCAAACAACGGATTTATTGTGAAAGAAATCTATTTCGAAAATCCACTTGACAGCACCCCGTCTATACTCGCTTATAAGTCTAGTCCAACTCCACATGGCATAGATCCAGATCTGCCTTCGCATAATGTGCCGGCAGATCTGGGTCTATGCAATTTGTTAGGAGTAATCAGTAGAACAAGCAACATAGATCATGATCGGCCGGCGCATTATGCGATTATGCGACGGAAGATCAGGGTCTATGATATTTGCAGTTGAATTCCATTTATAAGCTAGTACATACAGCAAACGGTAAGCTAGCATATACCTTTATGGAGAATACTAGTATAGTTTGTTGTTTTTTATCACAGAGATTTTGATATACTTAAAAACAATTCTATTACATAAACGACACGATTGAAAGAAGAACTTTTAAATCCTGATAGTTTTTACTACCCTGAGATGTAAATGAATAATGTCAAAGATAAAATGACTGTAAATGGTGACAATAACGGATCGATTTTGAATGTTTAAAATACAACTTAGTAGTTAAAATCACTCCGAGTAGCAATTACATAGTGTGCATCAGCAACTACAATACAATTTGTTTTAGGATTCAGTATCCAATACAGGCAGCTATTGAATCTAGCAACACTGTTTGTGGATGTTTTAAACATAGAAATTCATGTATCTCGACCTAAACAAATAGCATCCCACCCCACCCCCACCCCCGAAAAGAAAACCAAATTTAAATGCCAACTATTCTGTGTAATTGTCCATTCAAAATGTTTATCATGGTGATTTTATTGCATGCAGCGTTAATGCCCATTACAGGCAATTACACAGGCTACTGTTAACCGCATGAATCCTGGCATACCAAATGAAGATGGAAAAGTAAAAAGTTTGCACGGTATGCATGTAAGGTATGTTTTCCACATTAAGTAAATACTACAAAATGGCGTTGTCCATATTGGACAAGCCTAGTCACAGAGAGAGAGAGAGAGAGAGAGAGAGAGAGAGAGAGAGAGAGAGAGAGAGAGAGAGAGAGAGAGAGAGAGAGAGAGAGAGAGAGAGAGAAACAGCGTGTGCCTTGAACTGGCTTTATATAGATAAATGGCAGAAATTGCGATATCCATTCAGATGTCATAAAACGTAGATTTTCCGTTAAATATTTGAGATAAAAACAGAAGAAAAGGATATTACAACGTGACCAACAATTAACTGATTTAAATCTCATCGCACACATTCGTGACCATGTTAAATTATCTCCTGCAGCTAATAGTCTGGAGAATACGTATTTCAATGATATCCAAGGATGAAGAGAACAAGGTGGCAATAAATTTACATCTACTGAACAGGGTGGCAAGGAATGGGCAAAATCTCAGATCTACAAAAATAGACTGACGAGAAAAGAAAAAAAAATATTTGTTTGCTATTTAAACAGTGCAAGCGGTAAGAGAAGAAACAGATAAGATACCTAACATCCAAGAATATGTACAGCCAATCGAGCACAGGATAAAAAGTGGTACAGCCAATCGAACACAGGATCAAAAGTGGTACAGTCAATCGAACACAGGATCAAAAGTGGTACAGCCAATCGAACACAGGATAAAAAGTGGTACAGCCAATCGAACACAGGATAAAAAGTGGTACAGCCAATCGAACACAGGAATAAAAGTAAGATGGATGTTTTAAAAAGGGATATGGAATGTTTTTAAACAAATCTTTGGAAAACTATGGCACTATGCAATCTCAACCGCGACAGATACGGAGAGAATTGATTAGTCAATTAGAACCATTTATTCGTGATACTTAAAATATATTGGATAATAATACCGCAAAAATATTTGACTTGAACAACAAGATAATTACTAAAATTAATATTCTGTCAGAGTTGCAGAAATCCCTCAAGATCGAGGACAATGAAAACAAAATAAACAATAAAATCCACGAAAACATCTTATAATTTATCTATTGCAGATTTGAGTGATGAGATCAAAACGATTAATTTTACAATAAGTTACATACCGAGGTTGAATGATCACCAGAAGATAGACAAGTATATCTTCCTAGAGCAGTGGTCCCCAATGCGGTGCCCGCGAAAGAAGTTATAATGAATAATAATAATTATAAAAAATGGGTCAAATTAATTTGTTGGTGCCCGCCACTCTCTCATAAACTCAGTAAGGTTGGGGACCCCTGGTTACTAGTATCGACGTGGTACAAAGCAGTATTGAGGAATTAGATAAAAGGATAAAAAGTGTAAGAAACTATTTCTGTGTGTTGGAACAATAGTTTACAAAGGATATAAATGCATTCAAAACTGAAATAGATAAAATGGCTCTCGCATTAAGTAGTATCATTGATACAGTTAGAACAGAAATGAAGGAAAAGATAGAGACAAGCAAAACTCTGTTAATAACAGAAATGGATGTAGATAATATTGCGTCAATAAATACAGAAAGAAGTTTGATGACGAAACCAAACTAATACTTGTCAATATATTGCTTTACGAATTTCGCATTTTATAAAGTCAGGCATATCAGGATGGTATTGAATTAATTGCATATCAAAATGGAGAAATACAAATTTTTAGAATAATACAAATGTTTCGTGGCATTCATATTGATAATGAAGAAACAAAAGGGTTGTTGGGTACTTTTAAGTCTGAAACTACACCACAGTTATGTATTTAACTATGGAAACTACACCACAGTTATGTATTTAACTATGGAAACTACACCACAGTTATGTATTTAACTATGGAAACTACACCACAGTTATGTATTTAACTATGCCCTATCACGTTTTGCTGAATATAGGTTACACACAATATATACTTTACAGAAATATTTCATTCAAATAAAAAAGTCATGCTCTGTATATTACACATGGTAATGGTCCATTAGAGAGAGAGAGAGAGAGAGAGAGAGACGGGGCATATTAATTCAAAATCAAGGTACAACTAATTCAGTGAATATGCCATAATCTTTTTTTTTTTTTAACCAAGACGTAATATCTAGCAGTATACAATATTATATTTTTGACTTGGTCACGTACATGTGTGACACGATTATTCATTAGATTTAAATCGGTGTTAATTGTTGGTTACAAAACAATATCCTTCTTTTCTGCTCGACGTTTAAAGGGAAACTTAAGTTTCTAAGACCTCTGGATGATATCGTAAAATGTTTCTACCAAATCCAATAGATTGAATACAAATCCAATAGATTGAATACAAATCCAATAGATTGAATACAAATCCAATAGATTGAATACAAATAATTTTTCGATTACCAAATCCAATAGATTGAATACAAATAATTTTTCGATTACATAGTTATTGTCTGTCAAACTTAACAACACTTTCGATAAAACGTGATCATTCAAACAAAACAATAGAATATTGATTGTTGACAATGAAAAATGTATTTTGTTTAAAATTTCTGTTCAACGATATCTGTATCTTTTCGTTCTTATTTTGCTTATATTCAACCTATTAATACGTTCGAATTCATTTTTAATTGGAAGAACTATTACATGTGGTTGTATTATGGTCCGCTGAACTTTCCCTTAATGAAGAGACACATTCAAAGAGTATAGTTTAGAACAACTTTGGAAGCGCAGCCTAAAAACTATCCTCAGTCTTCCAGATTTTGTAAGTTGCAGTACTGCTAAGCTCCCTCCACTACCGCACCCCCCCCCCCCCATTCGCCAGCTAAACGATACAGTGCAAGCGTACTTTAACCTCGGCAAGGTCAGCGACACAACATCCAGACAGAAGGGAAGAAAAAGTCGAGATTAAAACTAAAGCAGTAATTCACACAGAAAATGAACTATAAACACATTTCATTAATGAAAAGCAAATAACTATAACCTTAGCATCATCCTTGTAATAATGGAATAAAACGAATACATTAAGACATTGGGAGAGAGAGAGAGAGAGAGAGAGAGAGAGAGAGAGAGAGAGAGAGAGAGAGAGAGAGAGAGAGAGAGAGAGAGAAGGGGATGGAGATATGCATTAAATAATCCAAGACAATGACGAGAAAATACAACGACTTTGGTATATTTTCTCGTAATAACTTTAATTAAAAAAACTTTAGGTCTGGTATCCATTTGAAAATTAAAATCTGCGAATTTGAACAGAGTAAAGAAAAGTAACTGTAATACACAGTCTAGACTTGTAAAATATACGACATTGCATTTAAATCTAATCATTTGCTTAGCAAACATTCCAATATATTTAGCTTGCAATAGGTAACTTATTAAAAAAGCTTCTGTACTTACGTGCATCAGAAGAAGAAAATATCCGTAGAAATCCATACACAAGTAATCAGTGGCGTAACTACCGCCTCCGTGGCCCCCACAAGGAGGGGAGGGGAGGGAGCAAAAGGGGACCCAAAATCCCTCTTTACATTAATGTGATGGAGGCCCATTCTAAATGTTTGCAGTGGGGGTGGGGGGTGTCTCACAATTTGAAGTTACGCCAACAAAATTAATTTGCAATCATTAACAACACAATTATTAAGATAAACACCATTGCATTGTTTTCAATAGCGACGTTGTTCTTTGTTCCGCTGTTCTGTGCTTTGTAACCAACTGTATCAAAACATGATTAATAAAAAATCCTCATATTTCATAGCGAAATCTCCGCTTAAGTTCCTAAATATGTCGTCAAACAAACAAGACATTTTTCGACATTTTAAAAATGGCCTATATGCACGATGCCTATATGCACTGGGTAACATGCATTTACCTACACACTGAAAATTCTATTGTTTCTTTTTAAAATCCATTTTGGCGTAAATAGCACCTCAACCATGACGTAGAACGTTAAAACTAGGGTCAGATAAAGTTCCAGACCGACGCTACAATCACTAAATAACTTGAAATTTTTTACACTGTCCTGGTCATAACGTCTCGCCCCCAAAGTTACTGCTATGTCTACTACAGTCTGAATACCTTTAGAACATTTAATCGACATTCTCTAATATCTAGTTTACTAATATTTAATGTCAGCACGTATTGCAAAAGAAAGTGATAACTGCTAGTTATTACATTAAACTAAGTAACTTTGAACTTATTGTCTTTAGTTAATGCCTTTCATGAAAACTCGCTCTCTCTGATACTCAACATCATAAGACTGTATTTCTGAGGCTCCGGTAAATTTCTATGACTCTGTCTCATTTAGTATGAACAGTGAACATTTGTGTCGTAAACTTCAAGAATCTATGATATACCACCAAGTTTCTTCCATTTTTTGCTTGAACTTACTGAATATTAACCGCTCCTGTAGCCCATAATCTATGACAATGAAGTTTAATAAGCTCTCTCTCTCTCTCTCTCTTTATATATATATATATATATATATATATATATATATATGTGTGTGTGTGTGTGTGTGTGTGTGTGTGAGAGAGAGAGAGTTTTGTTTGATCTAGAAAGAAAACTGCGAGTTTGTGAACTTTATTCATAATGGATAAAAGCTCAAAACAATCAACACTCACCTGAAACAGTCTACCCTTGTTCACAGATCGGAATTACGGTGCGATGTGTATTACAAAATTTACACTACTCCTGTTAAATAAGGCCAACGTTTCCTATAATGACGCTGACTCATGGTGCCCTGACTGATACAAGGAAACTTATTACTTACGGAAAAGGACTAGGGTCAAATATAATTAATATAGGCTATACACTTTTCAAGAAACTGGGATGATATAATTGCCAGGAGACAATTAAGGGCTTGATTTCAAACTCCACCATAATATACCAAGACGTTTCTGTATTTTCTAAATTTTAATTCAAACTCAAAAATAAGAAACAGGCTATACACATATTAGTTTTAGAAACACTAAAAAGACAACGAAGACAATCTTAAGTAACATTTTTCTTTCACTTCATATATGCTTGGTTTATAACCGTTATGACGGTAAAATAGCAAAAAATGTTAACAAATATACCGGCACATAACATAAATAAATGAATAAATAAATACATAAAACTGAAGACCTATTACCAAAGCAACTTCTAGATTCTGAGCGATTCAACATCAAAATTTAATACACGATTACAAGTATTAACATTGCTATTAAAAGTACGTACCTACGTAATGTATGTGTTTATATATATATATATATATATATATATATATATATATATATATATATATATATATATATATGCGTGTGTGTATGTGTGTATTTGAGTATTGTTTTATCAATACAAAATATGAGATTGGGCAAGTTATGCATAATGGAGAAAAGAAAGCAAGCGAGTAGTGCGATGTGTATGGGAAGTTGTCCAATACATCTGTTAAAGTAAACAATCTGATTTATGATACCATAGATTTATAATACACTGAAGTGTACAACGTAATATTTGCGGAAAAAGAATGAAGGGTCAAAATGGATTCGTAGGCTACATACTTTTAAGAAACTAATCTGGTCTAGTTTCAAGACAGGAATTTAGGCAGGATTTGGTTGAATTATTTTATATACAAGCTCCAATGTACCGGACAGGTCGTAAATACATCTTTAAGTTTAGATATGCTCAACAGACACCAAATGACATTCCTTAAAGAATATTTTTCATCGATTTGATAAAAACTGCTTTATTTCTTTGTCAGAAATTTTTAAATTAAAAAGATACAATATTAAACCTAAAATAAATAAATAAATAAATCTGAAAGACTTTGACCGACGTTTGTAGATACACCTTGCCTAAAAACTGAATTCAGTGTAAATAAGGATTAGCTATGTGCCTTCAGTGGAAGTTGATGGAGACCAACACCTCACTAAAAGCACTCTTATCCTATTGCGAAAAATGTCACCCAAACTCAAATAGAATTTGTAAGTGAAAGTCCTCTTAGAATATATATATATATATATATATATATATATATATATATATATATATATATATATATATATATATATATATATATATATATATATATATATATGCCATTGATACAAAAAGAACAATCGAGGAAACGAAATTCAGAGTTCATTGAAATTAAAGAATGCTATTTCATAATACATAATAACTTCTTTTCAACGGACTGGTTAATAACTTCTATTCAACGGACTGGTTAATAACTTCTATTCAACGGATTGGTTCCGCACGGGAGGCTAGCAGTTCTTGAATCACGTGAAGCTAACTTAAGAGCGTTCAATAAATGATGCGAATGTTCCAGATAGAATCGTAACATGGATGACAAATTTTCTGTTGAAGTTAATTTATTACTGTCGATGAAATTGTTCTTCTGATGAGCTAAATTTAAAATCTGCATGTAACAGTTTGACGTTTTTAAAACTCTGTCTGTAAACAATGACTGACGCGAACCATTTGTAACACTTTGTTTTTAGTTCATGAGCTTTACATCATACGTTCATGAGCTTTACATCATACGTTCATGAGCTTTACATCATACGTTCATGAGCTTTACATCATACGTTCATGAGCTTTACATCATACGTTCATGAGCTTTACATCATACGTTCATGAGCTTTACATCATACGTTTGTAATGTACTTTATATTACCTTCTACATAATATGGTATGACCTAAAAAAACTGTAAAATTCCTAGTATATATATATGCACCAAAGTTCTATGTAGTTTCAATACTACCGCCACACTTGGACACATTAACTCTCAATATGTTACATTACTTTACCTAATAACGTAGTTTATCTATCTATCCATCTATCTATCTATCTATCTATCTATCTATCTATCTATCTATCTATCTATCTATCTGTCCGTCCGTCCGTCCATCCATCCATCCATCCATCCATCCATCCATCCATCCATCTATCTATCTATCTATCTATCTATCTATCTATCTATCTATCAGTATCGTCTAATCTACAACCACATTCAGTGAATTTTCGTCGTCCACCTAACATGGTGAGGTCCTGATCCCTTAATCTCACACGGATATAACATTGTAGAGAGGAAGGGAAACTGATATGAAAAACTTAAAATAATGGGCCGTAACCTTGACCTTGAAGATAGCATCCCCAATATTGTAAGCGACAAACCTTCTAGTGATGATGTATATATATATATATGAAGTTTTATCCATTAATCTCAAATGTCTTTAAAGTTATAAAGCGGAAGGAAAGGGTGATCAAAAAGAAAAGATAATAGTCAGCTGTGACCTTTAAGACAGGATCAACAACGTGGTACGCGAAATATCTTCTAGTAACGATATAATAAGTAGGCCTATACCAAGTTTGAGTCCTTGATCTCAACGGGATCTAAAGTTACAAAAAAAAAAAAAAAAACCCCAAAAAACAAAACAGGAAGGGAAAAGTGATAGAAAACTATACTATTGACCCTGACCGTAGCCTTGACGGCAGGACCCTCAGTGGGTGGTACGCGACAAACTCTCATGAGATGATGTATACGTATATCAAGCTTGATCCCTAAGTTATATAGAGAAAGGGAAAGAGTGATGAAAAGCTGAAAATAGTCAGCCGTTACCTTGACCTTGAATGTAGTACTCACAATGTATTATGCGACACACATACTAGTGATGATGTACAAGTATACCAAGTTTCAACCGTTAATTTCAAACACCTTTAAAGTTAGAAAAGTGGAAGGGAAAGGGTGATGGAAAAATTAAATACTGAGCCACAACATTGACCTTGAAAATAAGACCCCCAATAAGGTATGTGGCATGCCTTCTATTGATGTTGTACACGTATACTAAGTTCCATTCCTTAAGCTTAAACGGTGTAAAAGTTGTAGTGCTGGACGGAAAGTGTGATGGAAACGTAAAATATCGTGCCCTGACCTTGACCTTAAAGATAGAACCCCCAATGGATGGTACAAGAGACACATTCAAGTGATAATGTATAAGTATACGAAGTTTCATCCCTTAAGCTCAAAACGGACTTCAATTTATGGAACAGAAGGAAAATGTAATGAAAACTGCACACATTGAGCTGTGACCTTGACCTTGAAGATACGACCCCCAATGTGGTACTCTACATATCTTCTAGTGATGATGAATAAGTATCCCAAATTTCATCGCTTAATCTCAAACGGCTTTAAGGTTATAAAGTGGAAAGGAAAGGGTGATAGAAAACTGACAATAATGAACCGTGACCTTCACCTTGAAGATAGTACCTCCACTACGTAGGCTTCACACCTTCTACTGATAATGTATACATATGGCAAGGTTCCTTCTATAATATCAAAGATTTTTAGCGTGATAGAGCGAAAACGAAAGTGTGACCAACTGACGGGTAGACGAACACGCGGACGGACGGAAACGCTGAAACTATGTTCCCCGCTTTTCTTGGAAAAGGCGTAGGACAATAAATAAAACCGAGCTTTCAAACGTTATGAATAATTGAGAGAAACCTCAAAGAAATAGCATTCAACTGAATCGACCTTCCGATGTTTACCAATCGGATCACTATGTGATCTGTATTGAAAGTTGTACATTGCACGTGTTACGTATGGCCATGATACCGTACGTTCGTAACATCCCGATTGATATGTTGTACATTACACCTACTAAATAAGGTAAGCTTATCTATGATACCGTACATTCAACATTGATAATATATCGATTGACATGTGCAACGTATTACAGGTTTCGAAACAGGAACAGCATTCAGGGGGAATGTTAACAAGTAGACGAGGGGTCTGTTGGGATTGGCGGTTGTTTCGCGCTCAGTGTGTGTATGTTTGTGTGTTTGTCCGTCTGCTCCCTCGACCGACCGACCGACACCCCCTTCTCCTCAGAACATTTTAACATTATATTTGCTACCTTTTGCTTAGTATATTATGACGCATGAACATAGTCAAATTCAAAATTATGACGCATGAACATAGTCAAATTCAACATTATGACGCATGAACATAGTCAAATTCAAAATTATGATGCATGAACATAGTCAAATTCAACATTATGACGCATGAACATAGTCAAATTCAACATTTTGCCATTTTTAGATTATTTTGATCATCGCCACCAACTTTTGGCTCTGCATGTATACTGGTGTAATGTAATTTGACTGTCTATCTTGTAGTCATCAATCTAATTATTTTGTTTTTAAAATCTATATATCTGTATATCCGTCTATCTGCTTTTAAAATGTGTGTTTTCATATGTTCATAAGAGTTTGTCCGAAGAAAAGAACAAGACCATTTAAATAGGCCTTTCGTTGTTTACCGATCGGATTACAGTGTGATGTGTACTACAAACTGTACATTACACATGTAACATGTGAAGTAAGCATACCAACAATACCATAGAGACATTACACATGTAACATGTGAAGTAAGCATACCAACAATACCATAGAGACATTACACATGTAACATGTGAAGTAAGCATACCAACAATACCATAGAGACATAAAAGCCTGGTCGACATGTGCAATATATTATTTATATAAATTATGCAGAGTTAATTATGATTTACAAGGCGACACACTTTAAACAAAATAGTCTTATATAGGTGCGATAAGGCAGTTATGACTCGACTTCGAACCTTACCAAGGCGGTTTTAGGCAGTTATGGCTCGACTTCGAACCTTACCAAGGCGGTTTTAGGCAGTTATGGCTCGACTTCGAACATTACCAAGGCAGTTTTAGGCAGTATGACTCGATTTCGAACCTTACCAAGGCGGTTTTATGCAGTTATGGCTCGACTTCGAACCTTACCAAGGCGGTTTTAGGCTGTTATGACTCGACTTCGAACCTTACCAAGGCGGTTTTGTTATAATAAATTTTAATGCACACAGAAATGTACCTAATAGTAATATTTGACATGCCCGAGGAACGAATAAGAACAATTTAAACCAAACATTGTTTTCTTAGTTTTGATATGAGCGGATTTTCTCAACGTTTCGGGGTTGATACAGAGGTGTTAAAGTTCAAGATATACATTTGTGCACATTTTAAAAAAAAATGAATTATCATGTTCATTCATTCATTCGTTCACTAATTTATTAATATGAATATACTTCGCTATATCTGATGTCATCCCAGCTGTGTTACAACCTGATCAAGTTCAAAATCAGATTGTTTAATGTGGGATCCGTGGAAGCCAAAGCAAAACTCAAACTGTCAAAAATATATCTATAACTTAGGGGCGGATCCGGAAATATCGTTTAGGGGGAGCGTTAACAAGTAGAAGATGTGTCTGTGGGACGGAACTGACAATGGGAGCCCAAGGGACGAAGCCCTCAGAAGTTTCTGCATTTTAAGCGTTTCCATGGCATAATTTTGACCATCTAACTGTAAATAAAACTTTCCCTAGGAAACATTCCGGTTGTTTCGGGTGGGGGGTGGGGGGTGGCGGGGGCGTGCATTTGAGGTAGTGGCATAAGCTGATTTTTTTGTTTCATCCAATGAACAGTGATAAAATATTTTGAACATAAATAACCCAGAGTCAAGATCAAAAGGGGGAATCCGAGCGGTGACCTATAAGGTGGGGTGTTTCCCTTGTACAGTGCCGGCGCGAGGGGGTGGGAGAGGGTCAATTGCCCCAGGATGCCAGGCGAAGGGTCGGGAGCTTTTATTTTGCAACTTAAAGTTTCATAGTTGTTCACCTCACGTTAGTGTAACGGGAGCACTTCACAAAACTTATGTTTAGGAAAAGGGGTCGGGTGGATGGAGGAAGGGGGAGGTTGGCAAATGACACAAAAACTGTCCTCTGTGGTAAATTAGGGGCGCCACTAAAGAACATTGCCCCCGGGTGTCTCGAACCCTCGCGCCGCCACAGCCTTTGTATATTATTTGTCACACACTCTGTATCAGGATGTCGGCCAATCGGCGACGAGGTCACCTGGATACATGCAAACGTACATAAACAACTCATAATTAAATAGAGGGGTGGGAATGCAAAGTTTTGAGAACACGAGTTCCCACTGTTTTAGTGTCGTTGTAAGACTATTTTTACCAAGCTAAAACCTGGTCTACCTATAAAAGTGTGGAAGACTCAGTCAAAAAAACCAACATCTCCATCTGAGCACAGTGTTAATAATTAAGGGAGAGTCTCATTATTAAAATCCCCACATCACCAAGATGAGGCAAGACCATTTTTAGACCAAAACACAACGGTTTCTCGAAAATGAAACATGCCCAACTGGACGGTCTTGGTGGACTTTGGTGATAATACCAGCGTTTTATCAGTTTTGTGAAGGATGCATCTTTTCAATTCAGGAATACCGCATACATCCAGCCATTAATTTGTCCATGTTTTGGCATGTTTTAAGTATCGACATATATATGTGTACATATATAAAGGTATTAACATAATTAGAATTATTTGCGAACTTAGTGACTTCCGTGACACTCTTTGTAATGCTTTCTGCAATGTTGGAAAGAATTGCATCGTATTGATTTTTACATCACCTTTTTTACCTTCCGCAGAGGAAAATATGATCGATGAACGTAGTCACATTCATGATTAAGACTCGTGTGAAAATTAATATTAAGTTTCATCTATTTATTTATGAATCCATGATATAATATGTATTTAATAATTTCCATTAAATTAGCTTGGATTACTGTCTCTGTGTCGGAAGATGCTTGATTTTACTAGTAAGTGCATCTCGAGCTTTTGTGGAAATGTTATGTTCCATAAACAATGCCAAGTTCATTAAAAACCGTGTACAATATGCGACTAAGTTCCGTATATCTTTATTTCTAGTTTACATAAACTCTGCACAAGACCCCCTCTCCCCCCGCCTCTCATATAGAGCTTCATTGACGACATATATATTGAAGTCTTGTGACCTACCTACCT
Organism: Margaritifera margaritifera; assembly: GCA_029931535.1. Lineage (NCBI taxonomy): Eukaryota > Metazoa > Mollusca > Bivalvia > Unionida > Margaritiferidae > Margaritifera > Margaritifera margaritifera. Next base: position 4,008,918 of record JAQPZY010001547.1, read on the forward strand.
ACCTACCTAACAACCCTCATATCTATCCATCAATACAAGGGAGGAGGGGGGGGGGGGGAGGCCCGCTAAAAATGAGGACGAAACAACCGGAACATATCCTACAGTAAGTTTTCTTTACAGTTAGATGGTTAATAATATGCTCTGGAAACGTTTAATATGCAGGAGTTTCCGGGGCCTTCACCTCCTGGCCACCCAAACCGCGGACTCTGACCTAGAGACTCATCGCCTACTTGTCTACGTTCCCACTAAACAATATTTCTGGAACTGCCCTTCCTACCTATCGATCTGTAAGATCTATCTATCCTGACTGATATGTATAACGCATTATTCACGGAAAAGGACCAGTGCAATCTAGGATAAATAGGCGACAAACATTTCAAGAAACTAGGCTGGTCTAATTACGAGAAGGCAATTAGGCCTAGATTTGAAACTTTACCGGGTACATAAAGACGTTTCTGGTTAAATAAATTTAAATGCAAATTATAATGTATTGACCTGGAACATTAATGTTAGACAAAAGTCAACCAGACAATAAACGATAAACAAACATTTGTCATTGATTGGACTGCACCTATCACGAGCGGCTATGAAATATCGATCTTATAATCGGGGTCAATTTACCATTTCACAAAAAGTATTGACATATTTAGAATTTGTCAATATATAATGACTCCCATGACAGGTGTTGTTTACATGTGTGCATATGAGTAGTCTCTGATCTAATACTAAAATGGGTTTGGGAAGGTAATTCAGTACTCATAAAACAAAGAACCAAGGTGTACATGTACCTGAATAAGCCTTCCCATGGTCAAAGATCCTATTACAATGTGTAAATCTGTCCATTACACCTGCTAATTAAGGCAAACATATTCATAATGCCGTTTATCCATGACAGTGTGACTAATATGTTCAATATAGTATTTACAGATATATATATATATATATATATATATATATATATATATATATATATATATATATATATATATATATATATATATTAGCAAGAAATCCTCCCCCCCCCCCCAAAAAAAAAACAAAAAAAAAAAACAAAACAAAAAGAAACTTAATCTTGGATATCTTTCCCAATAAAGAAATTTATTTGATGATAATTTTAGGTCCCTTCCCAACCCACCCAACCGCAGTTGTGGGGGTTGCTTGGGCGGTTGCTATGCTACTGATTACTGCATATATATGCTGAGCAAGTTGCGAGAGAGCAATGAAGGCTTGATTTCGAATCATGCTAGAATGTTCCAACACGTTTTGGTTTTATTATTTTGAATACAAACTCAAATGTAACAACAGAATTTTAAAACGCTGAAGGAATACAAAATGGCATACTAAAGCGTATATATTTCTCCCTGGGGTTTGATCTGAACTGTTTTGTACTCGTATATAAGTTGTAAACCAATGCCTTCCTAGACACTAATTGATGATTTTTAATCCTCGTTTAAATGAGTACAGTGGTGTACTGGCCATTGGGCATACCGGGACAAATCCCGGTGGGCCGCCGCAAAAAAAATCCGTTTTTACCGGTGTTTTACTGGTGTGAGCAAAACCCCGGGCCTGTCCTGGCAGACCGCCGCATCGGTGGGCCGGTGGGCCGTCCCAAAAAAAAATCCGTTTTTACCGGTGTTTTACTGGTGTGAACAAAACCCCGGGCCTGTCCCGGCAGATAAGTCCAGGGTCGAGTTGCTTACCCAGTACACTCCTGAATGGGTAATGAAGACAATACAAATAATGGGAGTAACAGCATGTAACTATTTAATTAAAATTAAACGACGCTATCCCATACTGTTTTGTCTCGGATTAAAAATTTCAAGGGATGGTAGAGTCGTATAGCTCCGAGTATCAATATCCTCTATACTAGCATATCAGTCAGGTCCAACTGCAAACAACATAGACCCAGATCTGCCGTCGAATAATTCCCCGGTATAACAGGGTCTATGTTGTTTTGTTCTACAGATTACTCAAAATAAACTGCATAGGCCCAGATCTGCCGGCGCATTATGCGATGTTAGATCGAAGTCTGTGTAGTTTGCAGTTGGATTTGACCTATAGGTGAGTATATATGGTACGTTGTAGAAGTTTTGATAGAATCAAAGCTGTAGAAACTTACCTTGATGAGCGTGTGTTTTGTATATAGAGTAAATATGTTCTTATTTGTATATAAATTGAACTATGTGTGTACCTGACCTTCATGCACAGGTGGCTGCTTTACGGAAATGACCACCACAGCACGTTTTAGGACCTGTCTCAAAAGAGTTGATATATTCACCACTTCCATGACGACGGGGTTATACAAGTTAGAACTTCATATCAGCTAAGTTCAAAATGTTCATACAGCTTGCACAGAGCACTAGTGAAATCAGTATTCTGTCCTCACTTCATAAAAAGCTGTGAAATTTGGAATTTCTGATCGATTAATTTTCGTCAGAATTTTATTAACTTAGTACAGGAAATTTTGAAATAATCAGTATTTTAGCCATACTTAATAAATATCCAAAAAACTTTGAATTGGCTAAGACTAAAAGCAGTACTAAAATTCCGAAACTCATTGACAGAACGAAGGGAGTAGTGAAAACAAAACGGTGGGTCTACTGCAAGACATTTTGGTGAAGTTAACGTATCTGAGACAAATGTATCAGACTTCTTTAATACAACCCAAGAGAAAGAGACCTTCACGTTATAAGCACATCATATGATTCACTCTCACTACTACTGAGATTTAACCACAACCATTAACTACTACTACTATTACTACTACTACCAAGGCAGCAGGAGGAGTAGAACTTGGCCGTGGAAAGGGATTGAGGCAGTTAAAGCTCATGATGTCCAGTCCATGAGTTTGTTAAAAAAAAAAAAAAAAATTCTTAGAAAAAGAAATCACATTGCCAAATCAAGTAAAACTTTAATCCCATCATTTGATTGTGTATGAGTGCGTGTGTGGGTCCATAATTTAACAAAATCAAGACCAAGAGACACTTACTTTTTTCCTTTTTGGTATATTCTCTTTTAAAATCACAAGTAACATTTCAAAACAAATGACTAAAGTTCGTTTTTTCTTTCACTGTCGGTCTCTTTTTTCTTGAATTTCTTCACAGGCAGGGTTCCTCTTCACCGTCTTCCAGTCGTCTTGACTTCTTACATTTCTTGACGACGGGGATGTGTTCTTCTTTTGTTTCTGAAGAGCCCTCTGCCTCCTCTCGCTTCTCCTGGTTTACTTGTTTCTTAGGGCACTCTGAAAACCAATGTCCTTTTTCTTGACAATGATAACAGGTATCTCTGCCTTTGTCTATCTTTTCTTTTCCTTGGCTTTGACGTTGTGGACATTCTGGAGCCCAATGTCCTTTCCCTTCGCAGATATAGAAAGTATCTTGAGTTTTATCTCGAGAGGAGTAATCCTTAGTCTTATTGGAAAAAGTGGTATACTTTCCAATAACTCTGTCTAAATTTCTGATGGCAACAGCAGTCTGTTGTGCTAAATCTCTGACCAGGAGGGTAAGCTTTTCTGACTTTTCCATTTTTACAGTTTGAAAGTTGAATAACGAATAGTTGTTCTGAGGGTAAGAAGTTCACTCTATATATAGGGAGAAAGCGTGTGTAAAACTCAATCAGATCAAAGTTTGCAATCAAGATGAAACGATCACGCAATTTCAGTGAGAAACCAGAAGAAGAAACTAAGAGACCACGACGACGACTTTCCTTACCGCCTCATACGCCGCTAGCTAAAATGTTAGCCCAAGTACATGCTAGTGATTTCGAAGAGGACATGAGTGAGCCTGAAACAATACCCTCTACCTCCACAAGACCAAGAGAATCCAGAACCTCTAAAAAAGGAAGTCGTTCCGTAGATCCCGAAAATTACTATCACATTCGAGAGACGCAAAAACTGACTTCCAGAAAATTTAGAACCACGGCTTACACATATGCGGTCAACTTTAAAGAATTCAAGTCTGAAGTACCTCCTGAGAAAGCTGTGGGTTTCATTACCGATTTGTGGGATTCTTCGTTAGAAACATTGAAACGACAATGCCAAGCGAAAGAGGACGATCGGTTGAGACTTTCAATCCATCACGATAGTTTGAAGTCTCCTGTCTGGATCAAGTTTAGTACCCCGGCAGAATTAACACCGTCAAAAGTCATGGACAAAACTGAACACGTTCAACAATCCAGTGATGAGTTTACCATCACCGATGGAAAAGCCACACTTCACAGTACCCACGTTTCACCTACTAGAGGTAGAGGACCACGCAGAAAAGTGTTATTTGTGGACGACATTCGCAGTAAGAAACACAGTATCGTCCAAACGGACAACTCTCATGACCAGATGTACTTGGCCCTTGCCATTGTCGTGTATGCCGACAAGAATGAGACCGCAGAATGGAAAGGAGCATTAGAGAGCATTCGAAAATCGGACAGAGCCAAGCAACGAAATGAAGCAGAACTCCTGTTACAACAAGCATGCGTATCGAAAGAGACCGTTTGTGGCATTTCTGAAATGCAAAAACTTCAAGACGTCTTGGCTCCTCATTACACCTTGAAAGTATACCCTCAAGTGGTTCGCGGAGCTCTGGTGTTTCGAGGACCCGATTTTCCCCGAGGGAAAATACATCCACGTCTATCATCATCAAGAGCATTTCGATGCTATTACTAGTATTACTTGTTTTTTTTTTTTTGGATGATCTTACCACCGCGAGAAATGTGACCCATGATTTACCACTCGTGACCAAAACATTCATTGCGGAGAGAGAGAGAGAGAGAGAGAGAGAGAGAGAGAGAGAGAGAGAGAGAGAGAGAGAGAGAGAGAGAGTGGCCCTAAAAATTACGGCTACCAATACATAGACCGACAAGGCCAACTTCATACCAAACGCAAAGTCAAAGGACACTGAATTATTGAGCGAGTGAACGAGTCAACTTTGATGTCTTGAAAAAAGCTTTACAGTCCGGGCAAGATGAAGACTTTCGAGTGGAGCCGCAAAAAAATTGTACTTTTACCAAACCACCAAATTGCCAGTCGCCCTTTAGAAAACGTCTATCAAATTGTCTACCAGAAACGAGTGCGACTTCCAGACCACAACACTTTACCTTACGGATACGCCGATCTTCAGTATATAACAAAGGGACAACTTCCAAGACCAACAATTCATTGTGAATACAAACGTTGACCGAGCAAGAAGAAGATGAATTTCACACATCCACCGAGTGAGGAACTCGCTGTGAACTTCAAGTTCAATGTGGAGGCTAGTGCACTGACACCGACACTGACGAACTCTACACAGCCACCGAGTGAGGGACCTACTATGGACTCCAAGTTCGATCATGAACTCGAGTGCGATGAGACGGATGCCGTACGCTTTGACATCAGCGATGCAGCACGACCTTGCCGCTCCTTTGGGACCATCGAAAGTGATGCCGTTCGTGTGCCTTACCGCCCCACCAGCGAAAGCGATGCAGCACGACGCCCTTTCTGCTTTACTGGTAAAAGTGATGCTAAGTGTCTATCTACCTACGGATTTCATCCATGCACTCGTAAGCCACTCTATATACCACTAACTCATCGAGATGTAGAAGTCAAACAAGAATACACGTTTCCTGTGGCTTTGTCTGGCTATTGTGAATTTGAAAGTCGACCCAAGTCGTTCAAGCAATGGCCTAAAGATCTGGATGGAATGCCCAGTACGAAAACGTTAGCCAGAGCTGGATTTGTCTGCTCGGGACCAAGTACAGTGTTTCAGTGTGAAGATCCCCGAATGGGAATATAACGACTCAGCTTTCCTGGAACATGTCAGATGGTCTCCGTGCTGTCTCTACCTTCCTTTGGTGGGGCATGATAATTATCGCCACGGATACTTTAGAAGAGAACATTCGTAGTTTGCCTCCGGAACGCATTTAGAAAGAGCTTGTCCAGATTTAAGTGAAACACAAAGAACAATTACATCCTTTACGACATAGACGTTTCAATCATTGGTATTTGAATACCATTAAAAGCTGATTGGTGTCAAGATGTTCAAATGGTTAGACATTGATCAACGAGTACCTCCCTTCTTTAAGATCTGGGATGTCAAGACTTCTACCCACAATGTAACAGTTATACACAGAATTCGATGGAACGATGTTAAGAAAAAGGTTACAAACTTATAGGAATACAAAAAAAAAAAAACTTTTAAAAGAAGTGTCACCTCAAGACGAAACTCCTTCATGACGTGTGAGATGTGGTGAGGTAATCACTGAACATCTTCGATATCCTTTACCACCAGATTCCATTTGGCAACTGAGTGACTATTTTATCAAAAAGAAGGACATGGTTGTGAAGGAGTAATATAAAAGCAGACTATGCCATGACCGTTGTCTTCAGTCTTGGAACGAATTCCGTCGAAGGAAGTCAATGATAGTGTTCAGACTTTAGAGGATTACAGACTACTGATACATGAACTGTTTCCATTGAATTTGGATGATATGTGATGTGTGTGTTACTGACTATTTTTCTTGGATTTCGTTTCCCAGGAAATTCGTTGTGGACTATTATTTACGAACAGTACATGCAACAAAGATTGTGGACTATTTTTATGAACGGTACATAAAACAAAGACATGACCATCCACACTTTATCGGTGCACGAAAGACAAATTGTGCTCAAAGTGTTGAGAATCGTGATGAAAACAAGTTGTGTGAAGAAGACATTTGTCAAACTTTATCCACACTTCATACTTACCAAGAAGTGTGTATCGCTAGTTGGTTACACCAACAAATTAATTGGAAAGACGTAAGTGACTGGACAAGTTTCGGTTTCGATACTTGGCTACAAGAAGTGGCACACTCTGCCAAAGACCTCGCGTGTCACTAATCATCCAAGACAAAAAGAAAAAGTGTACTTAGAACCAAAGTCAAAAGTGACATTAGAAACAATTTTATAAAAGGCGGAAGAAGAAGAACCTGACACAGAAGAAGACCAAGTATAAGTTAACGACAGTAGTACCGTCGTACAAATTGAAACACCCGGGGAACAAAGGACCTTTCCGCAAAAGAAATTAGAGACACTCAGTTCCACAATAGAGACTATGAATCGTATACGTCGATTTCGTGGGACACACATCCATTAAGAATGTTGTACACTGACTTGTTTATATGCAGCTTTGGTTCTTTTAGTGTGTGCCTTATTGATGTACCTAGCCATTTATATCTTATGTTTTTTCGTGTTTTAATTCTGGACACGTAAATATGTTTTTTGTTTAAAACATAAAACGTGTATGAAATGTATAAAATGTCTTGTGTCTTTCATGCTCCTCTTAAAATTCTGAACATCCTCTTCCGCCTCTTCCTCCTATTCTGTTCTCAAAGTGATTGACGAAAAGTATTATCGTCAAAGTTGAGAAGCTTTGGATCTGCGCCTTCCTTTTAACACGTTGATTGCTGGACCGAGTGGTTCAGGCAAAACCGAATTTGTCAAACGTTTAATCGAACACAAATCCCATTGGTTTGATCGTCCCCCTCAACGTATCGTATGGTGTTACAAAGAGTGACAATCGTTTACACCTTACTCCAAGAAAGTCAAGGAATCCATTTCGTTTGTAGAAGGCATTCCTCGCGAAGACGATGGGATCTTGTCTGACTTGAGTCAAACACATCTGGTCATCTTCGATGACATGTTAGGAGAAGACGAAGAAGAAATTAGACTTTGGTTTACACGAAAAGGACATCATCGTAATGCCAGTATCATTTACATTACCCAAAATTTATTTAAACAAAGTAAAGCCCATCGTACATTCAGTCTCAATGCCCATGATGTCGTCTTGTTTAAAAGTCCCAGATATAAATCTCAAGTGCAAGTGTTAACCAAACAGTTAGGAACTCCTTGGCTGAATTATGCGTACGACGATGCCACTCAAACACCTCATGCCTATTTACTCATCGATTTAAAACCCACCACTCCCAATTATTTGAGATTTCGTAACAATTTCTTTCACCATTGGTGTCAAGAAGGAGGTCCCGTCATTTACACATCCCCTTTGGCAACTTTCTGAAAAAAAACCTATAAAATATCCACCACGCCTTTTCTTTCCAACTGTCTTCAAGATGACTTCCTTTCAATCTCATCCTTTTGCCAAATTTATTCGTGCCCTGTATGGCATCAGTCGCGAAAACAAAATGCACAAGTCCGTACCCATTTGTTAGAAGCTAGTCTCAAAGAAGTTTTACGATGGTTTACTTTGACAGACGTCAATTACCTCAAGGAATCATTCACATGCCCCATCAAACACAACGTTGATTTTTTTTGAAAAACATAAAAGTGCATTGTCACAACTGGCAGATCCAAGAATCGATCCACACACTAAACAACAAATCGTTTTGAAACCTGGTAGCAGTGGTTCTTTAGGAGGTGTCATTATTCGTTCTCTTTTGAAATGGGATCCTAATGCCAAAACCAAGAAGAAGAAGAAGAAAAAAAAAAAAAAAAAAAAAAAAATCCCCTCAACATACAACCACCGCACATAAGAAAATGAAAATCCCCAAGAAGAAAATCCCTCCAGGAAAAGAAACATCTCCTGCTGCCTGAAAGAGAGGTACTACTGCTAGGACGCGCACGTACTCCCGAAAGCCACGCAGTGTGGTGACGGCGTCTCTCTCTCCTGCTACTTCTTCTTCGCCCTTCGTGATGATGCCTGCCAAACCTGATTTAAGACCCGTGTTTCCTAATTTGATGCAGAAATGGAGACATATTTCGAAAGTCACTTCTCCGGGGGCATCTACTTCGGCTGCTCTTGCCACTGTCCCTTCCGCTAAAAAAGTGGCCTCACCTAAAACCAAAGTCCAAGACAGAACAGACGTGTTACACAGTTTACTGGATTTATCCAAACAAGAATTGACACGATTTAGTCCATTGAAAATACTTCATCGTCGAGTGGTACCCGCCATGAAGTTGGTACGCCGTGCTGACCATCAGTGGAGACGAGTTCCAGTATAAAAAAGAAGTGTGGGATCCGATGGATCTCAATTATATTTTGCTCCTGACACAAAAGATGGCCCCAAAAAGTGCACACCACCCTTGTCGTCCCAAGGAAAGCAAACCAGAAAAAAGGACTCTCACCTCATTTAGCTAAACATTGGGATGTGTTGTACGTCCTGACTAAATAAAATTCTCCCATGCGAAAACAACTCATTCAAACAGCCCCCAAAGAAATCCTCGATACCGTGTGTGAATGTTGTTTGAATGTGTTGAAAGGAACAGTACCTTTGTCCAAGATACAGAAACAAAAATTAGGAAAACATCGGAACGTTCTTATCCAAATGGTCAAAAAGAAAATACCCCTCAGTCAAAAGAAAAAAAAATGCTAGGGCAACGAGGAGGATTTCTATCCATGCTGATAGGACCGTTGTTAAAAACAGTTGCTCCTTTATTAGGATCGATTGCTGGACCTCTTTTAGGAGGGGTCATGAGATAAGGAGGGGAAGAAAAAAGAAGATTTAAAAGGACACCCTTCTCTGGAAAGACAGCACACTTGTACATTTGGATTTTATGGAAGAACGAAAACTGACTTTAGTTCCTTACAAACGATGGGTGGAACTCCATCTTTGGCACGAACAACGTATATCTCATTTACCTCCCAATCCGAATCTCAACGAGTTGTCACAGTTACAACAAGAATTACAATCGTTAATGGATCGAAATGATTTGTTAGAAGCAGAAAAATCGCAACTGTTCGGCCAAATATTGCAACATTTTCAACTCTTTCACCAGAAAGCTTTAGACGAAACAGCTAAACCAACTCTGAGAGATATCAAGGCGATGATGAAAAGCGAACCTAAAACCACTAAAACAGACACCGCCACGGCGATGACCGAAGAAGACGACACACGAGAAGTGTTTGAAACTCCGTCTGCTCCCATACCAAGTAAGATTGCAGCTTCTTTTTTGACACCCTTCCCTACGCCTCAGCGAAAAGAAATGAAAGCTTGGAGTTAAAACGACGATGTCCGCACCTTCTCCAGCAGGAGGAAAAAAAAAAAAAAAAGGAAAGAAGGGACAGAAGTGAAAAAGACATCAAGAAAAAAAGTCACCACTTCACAATCGACTCCTGTGGCTCGTCGGACGCGTCAAGCTTCGTCCAAAACTCCCATAACCCATGAATCCAAAAGTAGTATCGATCAGTGGGTGACTTATTGAGGAGTGACACTGTATCATGAAGACACTTTTAGCCAGTATTTACTGTAATCCTGCACATGCTGCTGGTTACGGAGGAGTTCAAAAATTGTATTGGGCAGCTAAAAGCAAACTGAAAAGTGTACGTTTGCCAGAAGTACGACAATGGTTACAAGAACAATCGACGTACATGTTACACAAACCCATTGGACGCAAATTTTCCAGCAGTCAAACCAAAGTGGCTGGCATCGATCATCAATGGCAAGCAGATTTAGCCGATGTCTCTCATTTGCTAGCGTATAATCGTGGTTAAAAATATTTGTTTTGTGTCATTGACGTGTTTTCAAAATCCGCTTGGGTCGTTCCTTTGACTTCCAGATGCAGTGCCGAGTTAGTATGCGCTTTAAAACTGGTGCTGAAACATAGTGGTCGTTACCCTTTACGATGGCAAACAGACAAAGGCACCGAATTTCTGAACCAAGCTTTTCAAAAAGAATTGAAACAACGGCACATTCATTTTTACCACTGAAAATCCTGAAACCAAAGCATGTGTCGTGAGACGTTTTCAAGGAACTTTGAAAGAACACATGTGGAAATATTTTACACATCAACACACTCTCAAGTACATCGACGTATTACCACGTCTGGTCAAAGCTTACAATCAATCGTACCATCGTAGCATCGGATGTGCCCCCGAAGATGTCACCCCTGAAAACGATGTGAGGGTGTTTGATCGATTGTTTGGAACGCCTAAGATTGGAGACAAGAAAACAGTAGTGCTCAAGACGGGAGAGTGGGTTCGCATTGGAAAAACCAAACGCACTTTTGACAAAGGTTATTTACCTAACTGGACCACCCAATTGTATAGAAAGCATTCTTGATCGAAGAACACGTAAAGTGGGTAAACGTCGACTGGGAGAAGTCAAGGTGCGTTGGGAAGGATATCACCCTAGTTTTGATTCTTGGATTACCGCTTCCCAAGTCATCGACTATAAAAACAAGAAGTAACCATCATGCCGTTCAACACAGCAGCTACCTCTCCTTCACAGAGTTCCTCTCTTCAAGAATGACAAAATCAACCTTTGTGGGTGTGGTGCGGAGAACGCGTGCCTAAAAATCAAATAGTCTTTATCTGCCAAATCTTTGTGGTGTATTGTGTCATCGGAGCAGCAATTGCCAATTTGAGTTTGCAACAAGGAGACAAACAATTGTGGACCATTTTACTCAGCAGTTGCATTGGCTATCATCTACCCAGTGCTTCCTTGAAATATTGTATATGACAGTAACAATAACAACAACAACGGTGCGGCCAACGCCAGTCATCCTTCTTCCAGTCACAACAACAGCAGCCCTCGTTTGGAACATATAAAACATCATTCTCCTTTGACCTCGAGTGACTCATCGGACACCAGAACCCTCGAACTATGAATAACCAATTTTATTTAACCTTACCTAGTGACAGTTCTATGGCTGTGTTTCCCAACAACATCTTATGTTGTTTAACAGCCAAATTACCGGAACTTGGTACTCTAAGGATGATCCGAGCAGCTCAGTTTCAAACTTTTTGAAGTTTCTGTAGGAGATACTGAGACGAACCAGATAAAAGTGAATTGCAATAGTCCAGTCTAGAGAGTATTAAGGAACACACAAGTGTTTTTGTAGCATCAACTGAAAGAAAATTGCGAATGGAGCTTATACGTCTCAGCTGCAGATATGCAGCCTTGCATATGTTCATGACAGGTTGGTGTTATAATAGAATACTGTCGAGTGACACTTAGTTTTCGTACTGATTATGTGAATTTAATGTTGGTGTTGCTGATACTTATTGTTGAGGTAAAGGATGGGAATGAGAAAGTCTTTGTGTGGTGATCAAAATGGCTTCAGTTTTATCATCATTCATCTGCAGCTTGTTGCATGTCATCCATGACTTCACGTCGGAAATCCACCTCTCTATGCCTTGGATGGTAGCATCAACTTCAGTTGGGTGACTAGATTTGTATATTTGGGTGTCATCAGCATACAATTGGTGAGACACCGGATGACGATCTATGACACTTGAGAGGGGCTGATTGTATATAATGAAGAGAATGGATCAAAGAACAGAACCGTGTGGAACACCAACACATAGATCAACTGGGCAGGAATATTTTCCATTTACGGACACAATTTGTGTCCTGTAGACTGCTTATGACTTGAACCATAGTAAGGCTGTATCGCGAATGCCAAATACATGCTGGAGACGGCGAAGTAATATATCATGGTTTATTGTGTCAAATGCTGCAGACACGTTAAGGAGGGTGAGGACTCTAATCTTTCCGCTATCCAAAGTAGAGAGAAGGTCGTTAACTACTTTCCGAAGGGCAGTTTCGGTACTCTGGCGAGTGCGATATGCAGACTGAAAATTGCTGAAAAGACTATTTAAATTCAGATGAGATACCAGTCTAAGATTTTTGACATGAATGGGAGGTTAGAACAGGGCGGTGATTTTTTTTTTAAATCGTTAGGGTTAAGCGTTGGTTTCTTCATCAGAGGCTTTACAGTGGCAGTTTTGAAAACTTATGGGAATTTCCCAGATGAGAAAGAAGTATTAATAAAATCGGTTAGTGAAGGCAATATTGAATCTAAGCACTCAAGCAGCATCAATGTCGGAATCGGATCAAGTTCACATGACTTTTGGGCACTCTTCATCAGGGTTGTACGTAAGAAATCCGTAGAGACAGGCTAACATGCTGTTAAAGGTTGCCTTGGAAATTCTGTATCACAGCTGTGTGGTGACGATGAGTCGATTAAAATTGTACTGTCAAGCTGATCTTTAATGGTTTGCACTTTGTCACGGAAGAAATTTGCAAACAGGTCCGGAAGTTTGACCGGGGAGAAGGTTGTTGGAAGTGGTGTTCATTGGTTCCTTGACATTAGCTTGTTAATAATATCGAAGAGCTCTTTACAGCTGGAGCCGTGAAATAGGTTGATTTCGCTGCATGATCTATGTTTGTGACGTTCTTCTTAGCGGCTTCATAGAGTTGCTTATTAATAGTAAGACCGGATGAAAGCCAAAGTCTCTGAGCCTTACAGCGTTCTGTTTTAGCAGTGCGAAGCTGGTCCCTAACACTATTATACCATGGAAAACACTTCTGAATGGATACTCTGCACTTGGTTGGTGGGGCATGTTTGTCAAGCAATGAACGCAACTTATGAAGTTGTTCTGCTGTAGAAGGTAACAAAGGTGTTAGGTTTGCTTGGATGCCATGCGTTAAGTTGGGTTCTATTAATCATACGGAGGTTACTCTAAGTAGCAAGCAAAGATGGAGGATTAGGAACTGATACGTCAGGATGGCATATGACACAGAGGTGATCTGATGCAAGTTCGTGTAACACCAATGAAGACTGTAGAATAATATCATCAGGTCTATGAAGAATCCAGTCTAAAATGTGACCATGTTTATGGGTCTGTTGGTTAACTGACTGTTTGAGGTTGCAAACGTTAATGGAATCTAGAAGTTTGATTTGTATGTGTTTCCAGGACAGTCATAGTGAAAGTTAAAATCTCCAAGAATAATCAGGCTGCCACCTATCGAATTTCCATATTCTAGGAGGTTAGGAAACTGTTCCAGAAAGAGAGATTCAGTCAGCTTGTTTTTCGACTAGGAGGAGGGCGGCAGAGAAAATGGACTGACCTTTGTTTATTGTGAGATTGGCTTGGACCAGTTCAAACGATGTGTGGTCGAAATCTAAGGTTGCAGCGTAGTTAAGACAGTGGAGTATGGAGTTCTTTGCGATGACAGCAAATCCACCGCCGCGGGAGCGGTTTGGGAACGACTTGATGGAGTAACCGGGGTTGGGGGTTGTTAGATCCGCGCACTTTGGCTCATCGCCTGATGTTTTTAGCTATATTTCTGTCAGGAAAAAGATGTCAATATCCTGACCATTGATACAGTTGACTATTTATGTGTGCTTTTCCGGTGGTCCAACAGATTGGGAGTTGCATAATGCGATGCGCAGTGGTTACTCAGACTTAAAGATTGATGATTGAAGAGGAATTTTAATTAAATTGTTCAAATTAACGGTCGAGTTTTCAAATCGCTGTGATGGGAAGGACGAAAGGGAGATAATTGGAATTTTTCTTCCTGTTCTACGCTGGCCGGCTTTGAAACAACGTTTCTTTTTTCGCTGCCGTTTACATTTAAGTGAAGATAAATGTAGTCCCAGGTCGTTTAGTCTAGTGCACAATGTAGTATAGAGCGACTTGGAGTGGTTATTTGATGCAATTGATGTGGGTATATTTGAGGATTACTATTTTCATTTAAAATCAACTAGACCTCACGATGCAATCGTATTTAATACTTTCATTATATTTAAACAAAATGATTAGTCACCAAATATAAGGTGTCAAGTTAACAAATTTGAAATGCCGCAGCTACACTTCTATATATCGACCTCTCAAAGACTATCCTTGCGTTTGGAAGGTCGTTGCGTTCTTGAAAACACAACAACTCATCCTAAAACCCGTGATATCGCAAAGCGTAAGGAAAAATCTAACAGAATTGGAGACCATCTCACAGTCTCACTCAATGAGTTCCGTTTTTCACAGAATTAGAAATATCCTATGGCTAAGATTTTTCTGTGATATTTTAAACGAAAAGACCACTCACTGCAAGCGCATTTGTATATAGAATGCAACAAGAATAATTTATGTTATGACTGTGTGTATGTTCGACACAATCTGACACATATTGATGTATTGTAAAAGTGAACATAATGGATGATTTGCTTACAGTTCACATCAATTCACATGGGCGAACTGGATGTATGTTGGGTGGGGTGGGGTGGGGAATCAAAACTGTTCATTAGGCGATATAGATATATCATGATATCATTCGAAACTATCCATGTACTCATATGGGTAGTGATTCTTTGTCAAATATGTATGTTCTTCTTCCTCAGGAAGACCTCTCCTTCGGAGACGAATTCTGCCAAAATTTTAAAATGTTCCAGCGAATTTGTCATCGTTTAAATTTTGAGACACATGTTCTAATGACTGTCCCATACATCGAACGATATCTAGGAAATCTACTGTTTCTTTGCAGCGTTATTTCCTTGAAATCTTTTATGAATCTGTCGACTATGAAACCTAGCTGACTGAAATGTTATTTTTCATCATTATTCGGTATTGCCTTTGACTTATCACTAGATTAATTTTTGCAAGAACGTTTTGATGAACAGATGACTGTCATAACCGAACAAGCTGTGAATAAATAATGGGATATATTTTGGGTGTCTACAAGTGAAATTACTGTCTGTATAAGCAGGGCCTCTGTACATTCCAGTAAAGTGGTCGTGGTCTCTAACTTTGTCTTTAAATATTCATCTCGCACGTACTTGTTGAGTTAAAATGTTATCGGCTTCATCTGTAAATACCATACGTCTCGCATTTTTTCTGTTTGTTGAACACTAGTCTCGCTCTCCAACCTAAAAAGTTGTAAACATTTTGAATGCAATCAGTACTCCTGTAAACAATCGACCTGTAACATTTATTAGTTGATTTGAGGTACAAACAAAACCTATATGGAATATGCTTAGCTGTGTTTGCTGTCATTGTATCTTTGTGCATGCCTCGTCATTGTCCCGAACAGACAACGATTACGTCCAGGGTTGTGATGTTGTTGATACACGAACTTAATCTGTTTTAGCCACTACACTTTCATAATTACCGTAAACGACCGTATGGAACTTTTAACTGATGATGATAGTTTATAAATTTGACAAACGATCCCCTCTTCGGGCATTATGTCTATTGAGTTGTCTATACCACTACTTATGTGATTTGATAACTTTTCGTCTATATTAAACAAATTCAAGTATTTTTGCAGAAACAGTTCTTACCATGATGTTTGCTTACTCGTGATGACACTAATTTGGATAAATCTTTTATGCTAAACTAATGACATGATTCCACTGGATCAAAAAGCATCAGCATCTTTTTCTGTCACTTTAACAGCTCTAACGTATTTGTCTTTAACTACCTCACACACATTTACAGAAATATCAAATTCGTTCTCAGTTTTATTTTGATGTTCTACGATGTTATTGGGCATTGGTCAAAACAATAACTGTATCTTGCTATCCTATAATTTGATGGATAGGAGTATATAGCTCAGATTCAAGCAAACATCTGTAATCCTTATTGTTTTACGTTTATGCAAGGATGTTTGCTTTTAACCTACTCAGGCAAATCAATATGTGAACTACCTCTGAGAGGCTGATGCCTATTTACGTGCAATGTTAAATATTCATTCCTATCAAACATTCACCTCGTGCTATAGATTACCTCCTAGCCAAAATTGAGATGCAAAATTTAAAAAACAGCAACAACAACAAATTAAAAAAAAAAAACAAAAACAAAAACAAAAAAAAAAAAAAAAGAAACAAAGTAAAACAAACAAACAATTTAAACCAACGTTCAATGACATATTTTATTTCATCTCTGTCATTATGTTCTTAGGTCTCATTCTATGGTAAAATTCTTTATATTTAATTTTCTCTCTCATATGTGTGTGTGTGTGTGTGTGTGTGTGTGTGTGTGTTCATAGGTCCGTTAGTCAAGTTAAGCTGTACTTTCACAGAACCAAAATGTTCCATATTTCGTAACACAGTTTACTTCAGACAAGTTTCAGTGTCATTAAAAAATTCATACAAATCTTGATTGTTACCACTGGAAATCAATGCTCGTTTGCATTTCTCCTAAAAGGGACAAAAGCCCAGACCTGCCAAATCTTATTGTAAATAACTTGATATGTAGTAATTTGTTTGTTTAATCTATCCCCACCATTTTCTTCTTTGCATCTGTTGAATTTGTAAAAACATTCCATCAAATAAACTGCCTGTATTTCGAGATCAAATTGAAGGAATCTGCCAGGGATTTGTTATCTCCCTTCCACACAAACAGGATGTGACCCGAGATTCGTGCTAGGTATTGGGTTTGAGCCACAAGGGTTTTGTTTGAAACCTGATGCAGTGTAGACTCTTTTTGATTTTTCAACTCCGACAACAAAACAGAAGACAGGACGCACGCCGGAGTCGTAGTCGACATATGTCGTAGAGCAGGGCTAGAAGAGGAGAAGGCTTGAGGTAATCATCATTTTCTTTTACTGCTTATCTATTAGATTATAAACACAGTCAATCCACTTGTATGATGATGCTAGCAATGGCCACACTGCAAGATGGCAATGAATATCATTATTAAAACAATGTATCTAGCAATGAAAATATTAGGGTTTATGGTAGTCGACCAAGTTGCAATGAACATTCTTTAACGATTAAAGTCACACCTACGGCAAGAAAGATTTAAATTTATTTTGAGGTTATATTAATGAAAAAGGAACTTAATTTATGCAGTGTTCCTTTGTCCCTTTAAAATGTTGAGTGTCCCCCAAATTTGGAGTATGGGAGACACAGTGTCCCCTGCCCTTGGGATAATGGGTGCAACACTGTAAACATTATTGACTCCGATGAATCAGAGTTGATAATCTCGTTCTTTAGATCAGACGAAAGCAAGGTAAATAATTATAGTTTCATGTTGTTTTTATTGCAAGATGTAATATCACTTTTTGAAATGGATGATGTGCATGAAAGATTTACTATCAAGCTGTCTTATATAAAATGAACATTATTGGGACTATATAATTTAAAAGTGACAGTACGAAATCCAAATAATGTGCATCTCACTGGAAACGATATTCACAGTTAAGGGTTATCGTTTGTATATTTCCAGACTCTGTCTCGCCGCATTACATTTCAATGAAAACTCTTCAAGAGCCCTAGCTATAGCCAAGGATTGGAAAGCACAATATAGAATTTTTTTTTCCAAGGCCGGGAAGGGAGATCCAGTAGCCAAGCAAACATAATTATGTAAGCAATATAACACATGTTAAATCACGTGTATATAAAATATCGTTCAGTTGAAGTTGAATATTGACCCAATCCTAAAATGAAATAACTGTTCAACAAGTATACACACGCAAACTGGAATCAGTTATTTCAATGTAAATTATGTTTCTTTATTTTGTTTTCTTTTATAAAAAAAACTTGTTTTGTTTACAACAAAAGAAGTAGAAAAAATATAAATTTGAAAAAGTGTTTGGATCACTTCCCTTGTCGGAAAAAATTATTTTCTTTTCCAAAGATACATTTAAAAAACTGTTAGCTGGCTAGCTGATTCTAATGAAACTCACATTTTCAGATGATGTCCATAAACGGATGGAGGAGATTATAATGCGGCGAGAATTCAACAGCACATATTTCATACCACATCAAGCTAGGGCCAACGAAATGAACCATCCATCACTAACTGTAGCCTCTTCATACATAAAGAATGTGGTACTGGATAAGGACTCAATCATTCAGCAACGATGTCAACGTTTCAATACCTGAAAGTCTCAATAACATTATAAAAGGCATTAAAGCTTAGGATCTCAGTAGCATTTAATTTATTATTTTGCTATTTATATACATGTATACACACATTTCTAGAAAGGTCGTAGGTTTACAGATTTGAAGGGCAGCTGCGAAGATACTTGAATCATGCCTACGTTTCAGATGGGAAGGCCTTTCGAATCATGCTCATTACACACGATGGTAATATCTTTCTATTTCTTTTATCAAGTATCTTCCACACCCAGCGCACAAATCGTCTATATGTTATATGTCGGTAGACTCTGAAAGGACAAAATACTGTTTACTGAATAGTACAGTTATTACACTTGTTTCACATAATTTCACACAGATAAAACCATTGTATACATGCTAATTATTTCTGTAACACATCTTGGTTAATGACGTTTTGGAGGGGGTGGGGATGTAACGTGTTGAATATAAATATGTTTCAAAATAGGCAAAACGTGTACTAAACAGCTTTTTGAGTTTCAACATCGAGTCATCAATATCGGCCAGTTTTACATCTTTTGTGTGCTCTCTCTCTCTTTGTTGTTGTTGTTGTTGTTGCAAGATTAGTACTCACTTATGGATCTGGTCGTTATTCCTCAATCCGCCATTTTCTTGAATATACTCATAAAATGAAGTTTCTAAAACGTGTATGTCCAAACAGTTTGCAAGGAATCCTTCATGAATTGTGATGCAAGTAGATAAAAACTCTTCAATTATCGCTTCCAAGATAGACTGAGATTGGCAACACATATTCTCTTCTTGGTTCGACATTGGCACACATTTATGACACACCTGTGTGGGAGAAAAGTTTAAATTATTAGAAAAACTGTTGCATGTTTGATATTTTAAAAGTGTGCATTTCTCTTAAAAACATATATCCAATTATCACATATACAAGTCCTAATTAATAACTGTTGGATTAATTCGAGCTCGTTTAACTGAATTGAGCACGATTTAATTAGTCTGTATTTTCACTTAAGGTGGTACAACATTTAAACTTTTTTAAACCAAGTATTCATATCCCCAGTGAATAACTATTCAGCTTGAAAACTTACCAAATATTTGTACGAATTACATGAAGAAAAAAAAAAACAACAAAAAAACAGATGTTGGTGTGACGCTGAAGCCCAGAAGGGACCGACCATTTCATTTTCGGGGCGGGGGGGGTGGGGGGGGGGGGTTAAAGAAAACCAATTTCCGGCCCCCAAAAAGCTGGCAACAAATACTCTTGCTCTGATTTTTACTTTTATTTCAAAGAAAAAAAAAATAATTGTCTTGACTTAACAGAAAATTAAAAAAAAATTAAAATCCTGGTCGGAAGAAAATTCCAGTCCCCTACCCCCGCAATGCAATTAGATTTTGTACTGCTATTCAATTTGGTATTTTAAAAGAAAGATACATTTTATAAATAATATTGACAGATATTTTCAGACTCAGATTACTTACCAATCTAAGTTTTCACACAACTGTGCTTCTTCTAAACCGGGCCGACGATACTCCAGATCATCGTCAATGTCAGAATCTGTTCATCTTTGTCACACGAATCAATCGCCAGTTCATATATGTAAGATTAGATATTAATGGAATATTCTACTTCTGGAATTTCATCCACATCGCTGTCATCGCTGACAGTTGCCATAATCTAAACATTCAAGCAGCGCCAACTTTAACTTCGTTCGACTTGAGTATCAACTATCAACAATGCCTGTGTGTACCGATTGTTTCAAATAACGTCACATCCGCTAATTATTCAGGGGGGAGGGAAGCGCGTTGCTCTATTTAAGACTGATAGGGAGAGATCGATCGTTTCTTCATCAATTCCGAGGAAGAATGTACGGTACAAATTTTCATTAAATAAATCTTATACATATAGCAAATTATATATTAAGTTGGCTCGAATTTCAGTTTTGCGTGTTTGTCCCATTTAAATGAATCTCAGTCTTTTTGCTACGATTCTGTTCACATTACCTTTTTTGTTCATTCGTCTGAATTCTTTTTGAATATATAAACCTATCAATGGAGTCTTTAATGTTTTTCTAACATGCATTGAAATAGGGTGATCAAGTGTAGAAGTGTTAATCATTGATTTATATAGCAACTTTTCAATATATTTAAATACTATCAAATCTTTAAATATGTGTGAAAAATGTAAACTTTTGTCATACGTTTTAGAAAATTGCCCAATTAAGTACATACAGTCTCTGTCCCTGGGGGTAGTACATAGGTAATAAAGCACTTAGTACCCCCAGTAATATCTTTTTCCTACGTGATAGCAAATTAATTCGGACTTGTGTTGCTAGTTTCATGCGGCACTAAATGCAAGTCATACATGGGACCAGCTCTTTCTTAGCGCCTTACTGGCTGCCTAAGTTGCTTCGTTCGTGCACATCGTATTGACTCATTTATCCTTTTTGTTTATTTATTTACCATTGTGTCAATGCATGCACTTAGCAAAAGAGCAGCTCCTCCCTAGAGTCATTCTGACTTTCTAGTCTGCTTCAAAGCGTTTGGAAAGCAACATTTTATTTTTATATTTGTTTTGAAATTAAACATGTTGCCTAGTGTTTTGATCTGTAGCCAGCTATAGTTACTAATGTGGCACTGAATTTAATTTGATAAAGTTTTAGTCGGAAGTAAGATTGAAACCAGATACCTGTGGTTTAGAAATCCAGCCCACATATCAACTGAGCTAATGAAGTCAGCTAGAAGGATTGTAATTACAAGTCTATGTAAAGATTGGTTTTCGCTGTCTGCCTGTACACGCTGTCTGTCTGTACATGCTGTCTGTCTGTACATGCTGTCTGTCTGTACACGCTGTATCTATCTGCAGTTGAATTGATTTTTTCAGCTATCAGTGTTTGTGATGTTACGAATACTGTCCGTCTGTTTGTGTTTCATTAATTTGATCAGCTATCAGTGTTTGTGATGTTACGAATACTGTCCGTCTGTTTGTGTTTGATTAATTTGATCAGCTATCAGTGTTTGTGATGTTACGAATACTGTCCGTCTGTTTGTGTTTGATTAATTTGATCAGCTATCAGTGTTTGTGATGTTACGAATACTGTCCGTCTGTTTGTGTTTCATTAATTTGATCAGCTATCAGTGTTTGTGATGTTACGAATACTGTCCGTCTGTTTCATTAATTTGATCAGCTATCTGTGTTTGTGATGTTACGAATACTGTCCGTCTGTTTGTGTTTCATTAATTTGATCAGCTATCAGTGTTTGTGATGTTACGAATACTGTCCGTCTGTTTCATTAATTTGATCAGCTATCTGTGTTTGTGATGTTACGAATACTGTCCGTCTGTTTGTGTTTCATTAATTTGATCAGCTATCAGTGTTTGTGATGTTACGAATACTGTCCGTCTGTTTCATTAATTTGATCAGCTATCTGTGTTTGTGATGTTACGAATACTGTCCGTCTGTTTGTGTTTCATTAATTTGATCAGCTATCAGTGTTTGTGATGTTACGAATACTGTCCGTCTGTTTGTGTTTCATTAATTTGATCAGCTATCAATGTTTGTGATGTTAGGAACGATGGTTGTTTAATTGGTATTTGAATAGTCCAGTTATGCATAAATTGTCCCAAGTCCTGACCTTGTACACATATATCGCTAATGAAATGCAGCGAGAACAATCTAGATTAGAAGTCTCTGCCTCCCTGGCAGCCAGGTTAAGTATTGGACATCCTGACCTGGAACACATACAAATATATCACTGATGAAAGGCAGACAGACAAATCAACAACTTGTGTGTTGTGATTTTCAGTACCATGATTGTACCATTTATTTCACTAATACGGTTTCAATAGCATAGAGTGTTTTCAGGACTCGAGGGTACTTATTTTGATTTAAAAGTGATGGTTGAATTCAGTTACTAACAATGTAATTAGTTCAGTAGTAAGGTTTTAGTAGCAATATAGTACGTATTTTAGCTCTCTCATGCACACATGCAGGATGGGGTGTATATAGTAGAAAGGGGTGCATGTGAGTGTGAACATCTGAATTACTCAGTCAATAAGTTTTGTTGTATTTCTTCCGCGTGAACCTTGCTATTAATTACTATATTTACTATATCTCTACTTTTCAAATTATCATGTGTTATCACACTTCTACCCCCTTATGTTCATGTGTCCTCTCTTGTGTCATGTAATCAAGCTAGAAACTAATTAGAAATAAAACAATAACTATGCACCCGTCAGTATGATTTATTTTGCTCTGTTTCAAATGGCAAGTGTTCAATATGAGAGATCTCTAGGCAATCTTGCTGTAAAAACTAATTAGTAAAATAAATGCGTGTTTATTCCTAGTGATTACATTTAAAGTTATGAGACAAATATTCTATTCCAAAAGATCAAATGCAGTATGTTGTACATTTTCAACTATTCCAGTTCTTTGGCTGAAAAATAAATAGTTCATTTAAATGTACCATAATACTGAAGACAGATGGAATTTGATTTTGTTCTTTTCTTATAAAAGCATATGTCCCCTCCCACCCGACAATAATGTCATTATGTTACACTGGTAGTTGACAGAAAGAAAGCTTAATATTTACACAAATTAAGATATGACTACCATCTGACCGAAAGCAGGGACAGAAAGCTGAAATCTTGGGCCAAAAACAAAACATTTGTGTTTGCAAAACACTGCAAATAAAAAATGTCTAAGACCAAACAATTAAAGGTTAAAGGAAAACTCTAAAATTTCACAGAATAGCATAAACATCTAATCGTCTATATATGTCTATGCACATATATAACAAATTTTATTTGTCTACAGCAAATGATTTTTGTTAAATCATACTAACAAGATTGTTGTAAAACAAAAAAAAAAAAAAAAAAAACAACAACAAAAAAAAAAATGTGTAAAACAAAATTTGGATATATTGCTCTAGTGATCTGAAAAACTAATCAGGATAGATTAATTTGAATATAAACATATTTAGCAAATTTCATACATATACCTCAACTGGGGTTTGCTAAAACATGCTAACATGGTTATTATAAAATAAATCTGTAAAAAAATGAAAAAATGTTTAAACAAAATCGAAAAATTGATATAATGACCGTAGAAACTAATCAAGATCTATTATTTTGAATATAAACATATTTATCAAATTTCTTATGTCTACTTTAAGTGGTGTTTGCTTAATCGTGCAAAGAAGACCTTTGTAAGAAAAGTCCAAGATCAGAAAGTTCAAAACATGACAAACACACTGTAATTGTCTGAAAAGCTAATCAGCTTATCTAGATATTAATACAAATAAGCATGCCAATAATTTGTTTAGCTTAAATGCTTTTTGCTGAATCATACTAACAGGGCTTTAATAAAAAAAAAAAAAGAATAAGTGCCAAAAAACGAAGAAAGAAACATGTAAAAAATGAGCAAATTGCTACAATGGCATGGAAATATAATCACGTCATCTACATATTAACATAAATTGTATATGTTTATCTCAAGTGATTTATGCTTAATCATGCTTACAAAGCTTTAGAAAAAAGGAAAAAGTCTAAGTCCAAAACCATTTAAAAAACGATCAGTAAAAAAAAAATGAAAAAAAATGACATTTTGATAACATATAACCTGGAAATCTAGTCACGTATACTTCAAGCGATATTTGCATAATGGCCTAAATATCTAAGAATATTAATAAGCATTCCAAATTTTATTTGTCTACCTTACGTAATGTTCCTAAAAGTGCTTACAAGGTTTCATTCCAAGAAGGTGGAAGTCCAAAGAGTTAAAATCTTTTAAAAAAGAGAAAACTAAAAGGGCTATAATCAATAAAAACCTAAACAGATCTTGAGACATACTCAATGAATGAATATATATATATCGGTCCAATAGGGGGTGGAGGAGTCATAATAGGCGGCATAAAATTGTATTTTTTGTTAAACAATAATAATAATTATGTAAATGATGAACTATCACAGATAACAATATAAATGTATATCAAAATTACAGATACAATCGTTGCAATCAAACTGTTGCATATATGGCACAAAGCATATGAGTGTAGATCAACTATATACGATATTAATATGTAAAACATTTGCTACTGAAGTAAAATGAGAGAATAAAATTAGCTACAAAGCAAACAATGATACAATCCTTTACAAGGATAGCACCTATTTAAAATATACTAAAGTCGAGTTGCTAGTAAAAGGAGTATATATTAAATACAAAAAAAAAACAGTACTAAAATTCATTGATCACAGCTATAACTTTACCATCAATAAAATCAAACTCTGAAAATAATACTAACTAGAAAGAGTACCGTAAATGGTACATTAAACGCCCTACATACGGTAAATATTATTATTATTATTATTAGTTTATGTAAAACCCTCAATTCTGTGGACGGATATTTTAATTTTAATCTAAAATCAACAGATTTAAATCTAAAATCAACAGATTTACTTCAATGACTAGCTGCTGTACAATGGCCTCAAAGAATCCCTCTTGCAAGATCTGTACCGCTGCTGGTCCACAGTGACTCGGCTAGGACACATTCCGAAGCTTGAGAAAACAGAGCTAATCCCTGCTCAGGATTTCGTTTATGTGGGGATGAACTTCCTCACCAATTTTGTGCGAGTGCATGTTCACTGGACAGGTTGGTGGCACTTAAAGTCTAAACCTCATTGTCGGCTCAGCTATACCTATCTCTACTGAGGACCTTGAACTCTGTGTTGGACCTGGTTCCTCTAAGAAGACATTACTTGCGCCCCCTCTAGTTTCTCCTTCTGGCAAACTCGAGACCTCACAAAGATCCCCTGTTGGCTCAGATTTCTCTGGGGTCAGATTTTCATCCCCATTTGAGTTGGTGGGCCGATCGGGACCGGTTTCTGACCGAAGTCCAAATGCACCCCCCCCCCAAACCCTTCAACTCCTATCTGCGAGACGTCAGATATTGGTTGGGGTACTCACTTGGAGCCAGAAGGGTTAGTTATCCAGGGTTCGTGGCCCCGGCAGCAGGCTACCCGACAGTTTGGAAATGAGAGCAGTATTTTTAGCCATTCAGTGTTATATACACTACACGTAAGAGTTTCATCACCATCTGAGTTGGTTGGCCAGTCGGGTGTCATTTTTTGGGGTGTAATTTTTTGCTTATTTATAAATAATCATACTTAATTTTGAGTTATGTTTGATTTTAATTTAACTATGCCCTTTTTTGCCATGGAGGACTCAAGTTTGTGACAACTGCCGGTCCTAGAGAACGTAAAAGATGATGTTATGATCACTGGAACGATCACTTGAAAACATATAAATCAGGATTTATCTGGGCCGAAAATTAAAAGCATAGGTTCCCATTATAGTGTCAGCATCAGGGATGTATGACTAGTAAGTAAACAGTTTGATATATTTGGCATGGAACTAGTGTCATCACGAGTTCCACTGCGTAGTGCATGTAGCCATTTTAAATACAATTACACAGAGTCTCTAATTGTGGGCGTTAGTGACGATGGTAATATGGTACTGTCAAGGAAGTTTTTTGTAAAAAATGCAAACTATTTTCCATTCTAGTGTGGAGATTATATACAACATATATTATACATACCATGTATATTAAATAAAATACAATAAAGACTTTCTCTTTCATATCATTTGCAAAGTTCGCTTCAAGATTTTAGAAGATGAAGATGCAAGCAAATACGTACAAATACATGTATATCCACCAATCTTACCAACCTCAAATAATCAAATACTACAGTTTTATCATTGCTTAAATCTGACATTTCTTCTTTCTTTATGCACTGAGGACATTTATAGTTCTAAAAGGTAACATGGCAAGAAAGCTGGATTCATGCATGAAAATGTAAAAAGCGTAGTAAATAAAGTTTACTTTCCTACGTCATTGGATGCAGACATTCTCTCAATTAATATTGTTAGTATTCATCTCTACAATTTGTATCAGTTTTGCTAATCTAATTTGGCCATCATGATGTAAACTAGATCTTCTGGATGAATGTATATATATATATATATATATATATATATATATATACAGTGGGACCCCGCTATAACCCGAATTTGGATATAACCCGGTCGTGGCATGGCTCCCGAAATTTCGGGTAATTTATTAGTTATTTTTCTCAAAGACCAAAAAAAAAAAAAAAAAAAAAAAAAAAAAATTTTAAGTATGAAAAAAACTAAATACGTCAAGAGTTTAATTATCATTCTCATATTCGTCTAAACAGTGCGAAAAAGAACGTGTAGAAAATGTATTATCAAATTTCTTCTATTTTTGTGCCAAAATAAACGTCGGAAATACGAACCAATTGCTGGGCCTACTGAGAACTTTGATCTTTGTTTATTGTTGAAAAATTACAGCTCATAAGTGTCAATATTATAATTACTGATTCCTGAGTAATGAAGCCATCGTTTCTACTTTGTTTGTCTTGAATGCATTCCGAATACAGTCGTTGCTCAAATAATCTCCGATATATGTTCTCTTAATTTCATACACAACTAAGCAGCAGCCAATGTGGCGGTTGATAAAAGATTCTCACCAGAATGTATAAATCAATTAATTTAAGTACATTGTTTATCATCAAAGTGAACTACCGAGCTATACTTGTTCAAATCATAGGGCAACGATTTATACAGCATCAAAGAAACAAAGCCGCCAGCATGTGCGTAAGGCTTGGCGGTGTTGTTTTATGCAATCTGTTGGCCAGTAAATAATGTCGTAAATTTACTACAAATATACCCCCATTGTTTAATGACTATTATTCTTGCTGTAGATTTTCAAACCAATAGGATTAAAAGTGTTAATTTGTATACATTTAGAATGGAAAATGGGAAACGCAAACGTAATGCTTTTACTGTTAAAGAAAAGATTGAAGCATTGGACAGGATTAAGTCCGGTGTTAAACAATCGCATGTAGCTAAAGATTTAGGTCTCGATGAATCGACAGTTCGAGGATGGAAGAAAGATGAAGCAAAATTAAGAGAGAGGGTTCTGCAACTGAGTACTATTCTTGACTTTGCCAAGAGCAGACGTGATATTAGCAGAAAGCAGCTAAAAATCACAGTTTTTTAAAAAATAATAACTACTAACAGATGAGAAATGTAGTGGTGTAAAATGTATGCGACACCGTTTATTAATCGTCGGACATACATGTACTTTTTCATCATTCATTACATACACCCGTTACGTAATTTTTGTTACTTTCTCTTCATTGTATTAGTCACATAATGATCTGTGACAAAATTATTGAATATTCTACATCCGTGTGTGGATATTTTCGATGGAAATATTTGTATTATGGATTCAATGTATGTTACAAGATTCGCTGGTGAGTACACGGTGTTGATATTCTTTTCATGCAATAGATTATACATGTATATATATAAATTAGACACGTGTATGTACCAATGCATGGTTTTCTGAATAAAGTAATATATTATATCAGCAAATGGTTTTCTCATTTAATATATATTGATCAAAAATGGTAATTGTGCCATGCATTTTCGCACCCGTCTTTATGTAACCCCCCCCCCCCCCAATTAAATCCAAAAATGTGTTGGTATTGTACATGGTTGCTTATAACACGGTTCGGCTCATAGCCCGGTCGGATTCTATGGCTCCCAACTACCGGGTTATAGCGGGGTCCCACTGTATATATATATATATATAATGATAATAAAAATCTTTCCTATAGCATCTACACTCGTGTGTTTTACAAACAATGAATACCTGTATATTTAAGGAGCTTCAAAACTGTTGTGCATGGATATGTCACTTACTGTAAAAACGCTATTGATTAAGGATCTTGGTTCTGTATGGATATTCAAATTGTCTATAATAATGTTTAAGACTTTGTTATTTAAGTACATAGCCAAAATATGTATTTGACTCTATGTACACCACTCAAAATACACGCTACAGTCCCTTTTTTGACAGTATTACAAATTCATTTTATTTCGAGGGTAATACTATTTATTGACTTCATGATGTACACATCACACATTATTAACTGTACACATAGCTAAAATCATCCACCTCCGAAGAAAATAATCCTTCTCTAATCAAAGGTATATACACGAATTTAAAAATAAGCAACAAATGACACCGACAAAAATAAATGAATGCACAGTATATATTCCAGTGTTCTAACGCACCATCAGGTGCTCTAGTGCATTACTCAGGTTCATGATATCCTCCAAACTATCCAGGCCTAGCTTGCTCTCCAAGCAACGGAAGAAGAACTCTGGGGCCTGTAAGTAGAAAACAGCAATGTATTACCTTTGAAAGAGGGAATGTGAGAACATAGGAAACATGGAAAAACTATGGATGTAATGCACTCATTAAAGCAAAAAGGCTTGCAGATGAAAGTTTTGTAAAATTATGTCATATAGAAAGGGCTGTATTAAAGACCAAATATATTAGGTAACGGTCAACATACAGTACGCAAGTTTAGTCTCTGATACAAATACATACTACATGGTTCCTTCAGATGGTTCCTAACTGTATTAGTTTGTTTAGTATTTGTTTTAGCTTTAACACGTTTCGATCATTTATTAGCATCGAGATATTGGTGTATATATTTACATGCTTGGCCATATCTGTACATACAAATCTGAATTGTAATTTAAGATGTTAAGGTGAGTTTTCTAATTGCTAATGAATACATTGGGGCAGTCAATATCATTCCTTTTCAGATGTGTAAACAGCGATCACTGAATGGGACCGAATTTGTTCATACACACTTCATTTTGTAATAGTTGATGTTTGTTCTATACATTAAAGAACAGTTGAATACAAATAATCAATTTACCAAATCACCGCCATCACCATTATCATAGAAACGACTCTGATGGCATTAAAATGTACCTTGGTTGACACTTTCTTCAGGAAAACCAGCTGCTCACCATTCAAGCTCTGTAGTTTGTCCAGCCTGGTTCTGTAATGTAAAATAGTTTGAGTAAGTTTTAATATATGTGCATATGCTGATGTGATTTTTTTTATTCATGTTTAATCTGAGGTTTATTTTGTTGGCCAGAACTAGCTGAGTCATACCAATGTGTTTTTCAATACAAAATAACTTTCACACTGGGAAAAGTCTATGAAACTTCAAACAGATGCCTTAAAATATTGAAATAAATTCACATGCCTGAAACTCTATAGCAGACTTTATTATGAAATAAACTGTGTTTAACTAAACCCACTGCTATACGTTATATTGTTGGAAAAGAACAAATAAATACGTAGCAATTTAATGTTGTCATCATTGCATTATTGTTTTTGGAGCTTGAGAGACACCTAACTGATATACAAGCACATGATATCTATGTAGTAGCGTTTAACAGCACGTCAGCACAAACCTGGCTAATTACTGCTGATTAAAAGTACAATTTTTAAAATGCAAATATAATTAAATGCAAAAACAAACAAGCAAACAACCAAAAAACTATAGAAAGATAAAGCCTTTCAAATAAACATAAACATGAAGTACTACGTGATAAAAGTTGAAAGGTAAAGATGATAAAATTCTGTAAAGGTTTCATTGCTTTTGCAGATTTGAAGCAGTAACAATTTGTTTGATTTTTTAAGATTGCTCTAGGTATGTGGGCTCAGTTGACTACTATTGTTGTTACAGTTGTTTCAAGTGCATTACATTTCCTTCCATTGCAATAGATACGTTTTATTAGGTTTGATTTTTTGTATCTGACTAGGACGTTAATAAGTAACTATTCACTGAAAAATAACACAGCTTAAGATATCTGAACAAATTATCTCTTATGAAATGTAGAGAAATTGTCTGACCCAGAAGTTTTGGATTTAAAAATTTACAAGTGTATAAATTGTACTGACGGATCAAGTTTGCTTTTCCTCAGCCACTGGTCAACTTCATCTCTGGTCCAATTCTCAACAGTGCCTGGTATTTCAGAATTGTGAATTAAAACTGGCTCATGTGGAACTGGAAAAAATGTTTCCTGCGCAGACACTGAAGATCTGCCGTCATATTTGGGCTTTAAGAAAGGAAAGATTATTTATGTAAATAATATGAAAATAATATAAATGATGCATGTGTGATTGGCTAACAGTCTGCTGATAAAAATACTACAAATCCTAAACAAATTCTTAAATTGATTGTATTCTGTGTGCCAAGTGTTGCTTTTGACTTGGTTACTCAATAATTAATTTTTTTTAAAGCATTTGTAGATATGACATTGAATACGGTAGCTCTAATGCTCATCTAGCATCAAAAGTAGAACACACAGACCTACTTGTGATACAGCAAAGTGTAACTTCTCAAAATACATCAACAACAAAACAATGTATGAGTGTAAGTTTGAAAGAGTCGAACATTTCAGTGAAAATTTATTTCAGTGATAAAGTCAATGAAGTATAGAAACTAGGCCACAGTGAGACAATTTTTGAAAGGTAGCAATACAGTTCTACAAAGGATAAGACTGATAAACTGTTGAAAATATATGCTGACAATTCATTTTCAGTATGGTACATACGCATGCATGGATTGGTCACACTGGCAATTATTTGCACAGGTGTGTAATGTTGGTTAAGATGAATCTATGTATAAAGTATTATGGCTGTAGGGTTTTAAACAACTCGAAAATAGGCTGATACGCATTTTATTGACAGTAATTAAAAAACAATTATGTTAGTTTGGTATAATCTTGTTAACATGCTTCTGGAGATGCATCCGCAGAGTTTAGCGGGTCTAGCTACCCGATATAACAGCGTCTAAGATATAAGTTGTGTAATGAACAAATGAACAAACCAAGCTACAAAACAACCTAACAAACAACTTGCAACTCTAAATCGAGGGGATACCAACTGTGCATAGCCAATCTCATGACAATTGCAGATGCACTGTCCTAAAAAAGACGAGGCCGACGTGCATTTGAAATCGCTCACCTGGCTGACACTGGCATAGTTGAATAATATCCATATGCTGCCAAAGATAAACATCAATCAAATGCAAGAGGAGTTGGCCAATATAACTGGGTCAGGAGGATGTTTCTGATAGAGTTTCTTCGTATGCTGGTGATGGCGGATCAACATCATTTGTAACAATCTAAAATCCCCTCTCACCAAAATGTTTTCTGCCAAATTTGGTCAAATTCTCCGAAGCGGCTTCTGAGAAGAAGTCATTTAAATGTTTTTCTATTGTTAGTACCGATGGCCATATTTGATGGCAGATTGGCATCATTTCTATGAACTTGAAAGCCCTTTTGGCCTGAATGCTTTCAGTTACATATAGTTAAATTTTGTCAAGAGTAGAGAGTTTTCTGTTTATGGCAATGATGGCCATATTTGATAGGCATCATATGTACAAATTTGAAAGCCCATTCGGTCAGTCCTTGAAATGTGTTTCTGCTTTAAGTGACTGTAGCCATATTTAATGGTGGATCAGCATTATTTGTACAAATATGAACACTCTATATGCTAGTATGCTTTCTGTCAAATTTTGTCTAATTTTAATGGGAGGTATTTAAGAACTAGTTGAAGGTTTTTCTATTTTAGTATTGGTGACCATATTTGACGGTATATTGACAACATTTGTACAAACTTTAAAGCCCTTCACGCCAGAATGCGTTCTATCAAATTTGGTGAAATTCTGCTGTTAGGAGGTTGTTGAGAAGACATTTAAAGGTTTTTTATGTTTAGTAACAGCAGCCAAATTGGAAGATAAATCGGCATCAGCTGCATTAACTTGAAAGCCGTTTATGCTAGGATTCATTCTGCCAAGTTTAGTGAAGAAGTTGTTGAGAATAAGTGTAAAATAGCAAATGTTCACTGACGATGCACGCTAGATGCAGAATCATACTATAAGTTCACCTATCCTGATGGCTCTGTAAGCTAAAAATAAAGAAAAACATTAACCTATAGCCAATACCAGACCAATGGACGGACTAGGGAAAGAATTAATTGATCGACACTGTGACCCTCATGTCTCACCTTTAAAACAGGAAATACAAAAATATGATGGCATTCTATCCATAGAAACATATCATATGGATATTTATTACAAATTGTAATGTTTAATCAAAAACATTTAGACAATTAACTATTTGACATTTGGTTTTAGACCCATATCCACTGGCAATATATATATATATATATATATATATATATATATACAGTGACCTTTTGTGCCGAGTCGGATGACAACTTCTCAATGGATAATAATAAAATCCTTGTCCAAAAACTTTCGTCAATAGTAAGTGTACTGTGTCATTCACCATGTAGCCTTCGATTTTTAAATCCCAAGTGATATTTCATGTCAGATGGTAAACCTCTGGACCTAATAATAATTCATCCACGAAAATCAATTTTTGCAAAAAAATATGTTTCTTCGCTAATACTCACCCGATCATAATGCATTGGTAGTACATCAACTACCTCGTAAATTCAGCCCTCCCAAGCCCTCCCTAGTACCCACGGTGCTTAGGTCATCTGCTAGACAAGGTGGAAATCAGACGAGAGTGGTCTCCTCTTGGGTAGAGGGATTGGTGTCAAATTCCATCCAATTGTCAGTTACTACTGGAGCAGACGTGCACGCTTTACCAGAGATGCAACTGCGGAGGCAGTGGGGTAAGGCCTAGAGAGAGTGGCTAGGGAGGATGTGCTCGTATTATGATCGGGTAAGTATTATTAAAGAAGCATACTTTAGTTCAAATGTAAAAACAAAATACGTTATTTGATCATAATATATTAAGAGAATAGATACGTGTTGGAGGGAGTTGCATTCCTTTACCGTAGACGGTGGCCCTCTCTTCGGTCCCATAATGTACGTGAAACAGCATCGAGTCTCGTGAGAGATATGGGGTTAGCATATATATAAATGCATGGACACAGCTTGAAGAAAATGTATCCCAAGCAAATCGAAAAGAAGTAGAGTAACCGCGTCAATGGAAAGCTGCTAAACGATTTAGGAAGTTGGTCTCTTGTGCTGCTGATATAGGTGCCACCAGCTCAAATTTAGCCTTTGTGCTAAAATACCTGTGAGGTTAAAGCTAGATAATATAGTCTCTGACTTCCATTCCATGGCTTGGATAATGTCAGTAAAAGGAACAGTAGTGCTCAAATGCAATGCTAGGGGCGACATCCCTAATTTCGCCAGCCGATAAGAGCAAGAAATTAATTTGGTCTTGGGTTAGTTCTTTATAGCAAGTGAGATCTTCCTCTTCCAGTTGGCTCAGTCCACTTCAGGTACCACCTCGGGGCCATTGCGTCGTCCAGTAGACTCAGTTTGGAGAAAAGGGTCCAAAGAAGATAGGGATTTCAACACAAAAAACTGATTCCCCACGAGCGGAAGTCTGTTCTTGGCAATGGAAGCAGGAGGAGTCATAAGTGACTCGAACGATTGTGGTTAAAAATGCAGATAGTCTGGATTGACCAACAAGGCCTGTATCTCACTGATCCTGCCTGCTGTAGCTAGAACGACTAGAAAACATATTTTCTATGAGAGGTGAGTCGTGGAGGTTATATACATTGGTTTGAAAGGTGCTGTATTAAACCATGTCATAAACCACGGAAGATTCCATAGAGTCAAAGCCTTCGGCCGAGACATGTTAAAGTTCTCAAGAAGACCGAAACGGTCAATATTTTGACCAATATTCTTTCTTCCATGTTGTCAGAACGTGAGCGACGGTAGCCTTTGATAGTAATGGGGACATACTTCTTCTCTTCGAAGAGGCAAAGGAGGAATATAGCTTTTTGTAGTACCAAGGCTTTCAAAGGAGAAATGTATTTCCGCTCTCACCACTGGGAGAAAACTCTCTACTTCCCCTTATACGAGTTCAAAGTAGTGAGCCTTCTTGCCCAAGCGATTCTGTCCAGCACTTGTTTTGAGAATTATTTCTCCTGCAGGATTTGTATGTATGAGCCAGGCATGCAGTTGAACAACTCTGGGATGGGGTATAGCAACTGTATTCGCTGCTGTTGGAGTAGTTGGGGAATGGGTACAATTTTTCTGGGAACCTCCGTTTAATAGATCGTTGATCCATGAGCTTTTTCCTCTTGAAGGGAACAATTAGGACACTCGGATTTTCTAGATTCTGCAAGGCTCTGAGAATCAGAGGGAGTTGGGGGAAAGATATGCATCAAGATCGTTCCAGTTCATGAAAAGAGCATCGACTGCCCAGGTTCTGTTCAAATGGGTTTTGAACTCCATACCCAAGTTGGTAAAATGTTGGGATGGGATAAGATGGGATTTGTCATATTTGACAAAGAATCCAAGACGGAGCAGAAGTGAAACAAGTAATTTAATGTCTTGATATAGAATGTGATTGACTTGGTACTTTTGTAGAATGTCGTCCACATAGTTGGAAGTCACGGACAAAGAGGTGGTTTGGATAGAGGTGCTTTTGAAGTGAGTATGCATCTATATCGTTGCAGTTCATGGAAAGACTGCACATGCTTTCTAATCTTGGACTGGAGAGACGAAGATCGGGAGCTTTGCATTCAAGCTTGTCATAAATAGGTCCACAAGTGGTTTCCCCCAACGGGCGCAGATTCGACTAAAGACTGAGAAGTGAATAGACAATTCGGTCTCAGTTACCCCGGTAACTGTTTCGGTTGACACAGTGAGTCCGCTGGTTAAATGAGCATGCCGGTATATGGTGGCCCTAAATGTGGACTTATGATTATGGGACCACTCGAGAAAATTCCAAACATGGAGGCATAGGTCTTAGGAATTGGTTCCCCCTTGTCTTCTGATGTAATCTACAATAGTAGAGTCGTCGGGTAGGATGAGGGTGCTCTTTTCAGACAGCGTCTCTTACCACGATTGAAAGGCATTAACTATGGCCTCCATCTTCGGGATACTGATTTTTAATGAGCACTCCTAACGAGGAAACAAAACGCGCTGACTTCTCGAAAGTACCCCAGGAGGTGGGCGCCGGATGCTGTCATGCTGGTAGCTCTGTAGAAGGTAATTTCCAGCCGTTGATCCTGCAAGGGGATACCGGCCGTAAGCCAAGTGAGGTTCTACAGTTTGCTGAGTTGGGACCTCATGTATCCGGAAACTGGGATCAATTGATCCAGTGGGCAAGCTTCGGTCGACCTTGGGATTGAAGAAACATCTCTAATGGCTTCATGCACAGGCGGCCCAGGATGATGGCATCTGCTGCCGCATTGAAGAGAAACAAGAGGCGAAGCAGGGTTGAGATGTGATTCTATAAGCGAATAGCAGACGCCTTCGTGATGACTTTCAAGGCATGTTCCTGAGGGAGGCAGCTCGGAAGCGCGACACAACTGTGTCTGTAATTCTCGTGAAGACCCAGTTATTAATATTTAGACCAAAAGTGTATAATTTATCCCTAAGCGTAAACGTCAGGAATCTCCGAGAAGACTAATGGATCGGAATGTGGGTGTATTCATCTTGAGGCTGATTGCGAAATCTCCCTTCTGAAAGGCGTTGAGAACCAGTCTCGGTGTCTACATTCTGTATCAGATGCTCAAATGAAATGGTTGAGGGAGTTTTAATCTATGACAGACCGAAACATGCCATTTACCTATGAGACTAAGAACAATCTGGAGTAATCTCCAGTGAGTTTAAGTCTTGCACAATAGCTACCGCGCGGTAGGCTGAGTCATCTCTGGACATTGTCGGATTCAGGATGGAAGATGGAAGAAGTGTCTTGATAAAGCTGCCTTCTGAGATGCATGTGAAGACTGAGCTGACGAAGCGGGATGAGGGGACGGTGAACAAGGTTGGGAATCCGGCAATGTTGGAATATGGTTATCTCCAGGCGTTCTCTTTGCGAATCTTCAACTGACTGACAGGTACCAAGCATCCGGGAATAGGGCGTTGTAATAGTCGGTACCAAGTAACAGCGGAACCAAGACTGGTGATGGACATGTCTGGTACCAGTCCGCAATAATTCCATTAATCCGGTACTGGGTAGCAAATCCGGTGACAGGTATACAAGGCGTCCGAGTCAGAACAAGGGCTTAAACTGGCAAGTCCAGCTGTCCAGCTCTATCTCAGTCTTGAGGAAAATTTATCACTGTACCCGGACCTGGAAGTCAAAGGCGTTAGTCAAGGCTGCGTCGGAGCTGGTGTGGTTCGAAGCCAGTTGACATCTGGTGCCGAAGTCCAGTACTGGCTATCTCAGTAAAGATCAGCATAGCCAATACGGGAGTGTGCTTGTGTTGCCGGTATATACATCAGTGGTCCAGACGGGTCATATTACCTATTCGGTACTGGCCCAGAGGTAAAGCCGAAAAGACCAGTTCTGATCGTGGAGGACGAGGGCGGAGCTGGCGCTTTGTAAGAGATCTCTGGATAGTCGAAGCTTCTTTTCAACTGACAAACTTTTCGTCTTCAACGTTTCCGCGAACAGGAAGTTGTAAACTGACGAACCAATGGCGGCGATGCTAATAGAGACAGTATCCTTGCTGGTACTTGTCTCTGCTCTTTCGTTTGCCCGAATTATGTGCCTGGCAAAGACGGACGCAAATACATCTTCCAGCCAGCGTGCCCAAACGTCGCAGGTATGACCCGAATTGCACCTCACACAGTTAATACAGGGTAACAAGATTGTTTTCCTCCAGCTTAATCCGCTCCACCCCATACACTTAGTCCTGCCAATTGTGTTGACGCCTGTAATTAGAGATAGCAAAACAATGGTTTATCCAGGTGATATCAGTCAAGTGTTGCTTTGAACTGTCTGTGAGAGAATGCTAATGACTAA
Organism: Margaritifera margaritifera; assembly: GCA_029931535.1. NCBI lineage: Eukaryota > Metazoa > Mollusca > Bivalvia > Unionida > Margaritiferidae > Margaritifera > Margaritifera margaritifera. Next base: position 4,046,171 of record JAQPZY010001547.1, read on the forward strand.
AAAAAAATGACAATTACATTAATAACCTTACAACACTTAATAATTGACAATTATTTGACAGAATTCTTATACAAGGTCCGGTATTGAGTTAAACTGAAGTAGTACCATGTACTATAGACCAGGCAATGGAACTGGCGCTCTCACGCTTTAAGTATGATGCAGTTAGACAAATGAAGTGTGAATTGTTCGTCTGCGATAGACGTTGAACTAAAATAAGACATACCTAGACATTGAACTAAAATAAGACATACCTAGAGTTAGTGTATAGTTCTTTGGTGTGAGAAAACTCCGCATAATCGCTCAGATGGTAAAATGGCTCAAGTTGATTCGGGTTTGCCAGGTCTCAAAAACATGTGTGCTTTCTATCACGCTCCAAAGTAGTAACTGACGAATGAATGGGATTTAGCGCTATTCTCTCTATGAATGGGGAGACCACTCTCATCTGACTTCCAGATCGGTAAGGAAACGACCTGTCAGCACTTTTGTTGTTGAAACAAGCTTGGGAAGACTGGATTTGAAAGGTGGAGGATGTACTGTTAATGTATTATGATTGGCTAACGTATTTCAAGAAGAAACAGGACAAACGGCCAGATAAAAAACTGCACATGCTGCAGGGTTCCAAATCCACTTGCCGTCTCTAATGGTAGGTAGGTATGAAATATCCAATATGTTGCTATATAAATAACAAAATATTACTGTCATATTGTAGTCTCTTGTTCAACAGGTCTACTAGCAATAATGTTTAAAGTTCTGCACTGATTCCCATTTAAACAAAATTGCCTCTGTGACCTTGACCTTTGACCTCGAAAGCGTTAATCTCTTAAGATAAGTTTTCTCTCTCACCCAAATCTCCTAACAATTTTGCATCTAAACGTCAAAGAAAAACTTACATTGTTTGGGAGTTTCTCTATGGCATTAAACAGTTCTTTAAATTTCTCTTCAAAATTGTATCTTCCAGAGAATTCGTAGTACAGTTTTGGACCAAGAAGAATTCCTAACCAGCCATCTGGATTGTACCCCGTCTGCATCTTCAATGGAACGATCTCCTTCTTCAGTTGGAATGCATATTCTGCCTCTGTAACACGAGAGCTGAGTGTAGAGGTTGTCAGGACGCAAAACCAATAGACATATAAGACAGTATCTTGAAAAATCTCATATATAAATGAAAATATAAAACTTTATTTTATGACTATATGTAAAACCAAAAGAAGCATCGCTGGAAGTTCTCTAACATAGGAGAGCTTGATTTCAAGCAAAAATGCATTGCAGCCACGACTCCCTTTCCCCAGCAATCACTTTTCATGAGACTTATCTTTAGTTAATTTGCACAGCGTTTCAAATGCAATGAGATCCTTTTTAATATGAATATCCTTCGCCATCTTATGTTCACGAAATGTAAGTGATTCACAGTAACAACAGCATAGAGCAACTCACACAACCACCCAGGCTCGAGAGAGTACTTGATAACAGCTATGAGAAATTGCTTTACAAGTGACATCAAACAATGGTTAAACAACAGAAATGAAAAGAAAAAAATCCCCTCCTCTGTAAAACCTGGTGTCGCATTTGTATCCAAGCTGTATCTCTCATATATCAGATTTGAAGAAGAAAACAAATCAAAGCAAAGTTTGATGGTGGTGATGCTAACAAAGTTAAAGTGTTTTCCTAAAGGTTTTGAAAGTCGTATATATTCTATATTCGTGGTCATAATAACTGCAACTTCAGCAGCATATTGCAAAATGTATAAAGTTTGTACTCAGATATGCTGGGAGTTCCTGTTTAGCTTTCGGAAGTAAAATCATAATGCTGTTCACTAGCGAGACACCGTGTTCCATGGAACACTTATTACCATATACACCTCACGTGATCTCTTATGCAAATACAGGGCACGGGATAATTGAATACGTTTTCAGCTTATATTCAAGGTTGTCAAGCACTATGGGTGCTGTTAATCATAAGATTCCGTTCTGCAGTTATTAAGTACTACTGAAAGAGGGACAGGTATAAGGTGAAGTTATGTGCACTTACAACAAGCACAATGGAGAAAATAAACCTCTTTGCAACTGTATGTACTGTTACGGAAATTTCTTTATATGTTGTATTAGGGAACCATTATTATGACAACGAATATAGAATATATACGATTTTCAAAAACTTTAAGAAAACACTTTAACCACATCAAGCTTTCATATGGCAAAACTAAACCTGGATATGTAGGCACCGCACCTTCTGACCTGGGAAGGCTTGAAACTTAAATAGCGATGGAAACTGTTTCAGAATTATGACTAGCCAATCCCATGCTTTATAAGAAAGGCATTGGAGCCCTACCTGATCCCGGTTGCTACACATGTAATACATTTAGGTTCGAGCAGAAATCCGATAGTTGAATCCGATATTATATTAGAACTATATCCAGTTATGTCATAAACATCTAGTATGCAATAACAGGAAAATTATGAAATCTGCGCTATATTTGGAATTTCCAAACCCCACACCTCCATCCATGCTAGATTCTGCTACGGCTCACCTACTCTGCAGTTCTGACTAAGCTTGTATTTTTCTGAGAAGCACACGAGGACAACGAAAGACTTCTCAACTGCTTGCGCCATGGCATCCAGCATGTAGGTATGCATATGTTCCAAGTCCAACCACACATTGTACTTACGTTCCACAAGACGATCTTTGATCTGAAATTGACATATGCATACAAAAATAATCTCATGTTTTATTAATTATGCTGGGCAGAAAAAAAGAAAGACCCCCCCCCCCAAGAAACATACAAAGAAACTAACATAACGCTAGCAACTGCAATAACTTGCCATTGTAAATCCACACGCTTTCCACTGCATATTCGTAAACAACCAACATACTTGGTACTCACCGATACCCCCACCCTCAACAGTAACCAAGAGGTCATGATAAAAAAGCGTTCAAATATATAATGTGCCTTCCTGTTATAATTGCATATATAATGTTAGGTTGCACATTTTTTGAAAATGTTATTATAATTGAACTTTTAGAACTGTGAGTGGACTATTGTTGTGGGGTGCCTATATTTTTGTATTTCATGGCTGCTACAAACAACTAATTTAAGGACCCAACTAACAATAATTCTTCTGTGGAAACAAAAGGATTCCTTCTAGAACCCACATATTTAAGTTCCAATGATCATGTCATTGTTTAAATTTAAATCACGAAAACTCATACAATAAATGATTTCAGTAGGGTATTTGACCTCCGACCCTCTCTCAGGTACACCAGGGGGATTAGCCTAGAAAGACAATTCTCTCGCAGATGGTCACGTGCACAATAGAGGTATCATAAGTACAAATTTTTGTGTAATTCCATCCCGAGGTTTAAATGAGATAAGTAACGGACAGATGGACAGACGGACATACGGAGGTATCACAATTTCCTTAATGCTTTTTAAAAAGCGTGTGATACTTAGCATGATTTATCACATTACTATATAGTGAACACAATTCATATCCTTATTTTCATATCTTGAATTTTTATATACATTTTTCTTTCTTACATAATTTTTTTCTTCTCATTACTCACTGAATCATCAGATTTCATAACTTTTGCATCAAAACGTTGTTAATTCCAAACAAGAATTCTCCTGAATGATAGGACTTATTCATGTGATTCACAAACCCCATATACCCATAACAGCTAAGAAAGAAATGAAACTGCAAACGGTTAAATACAGATATCAATGTATGTCCATGCCAAAGTCAATTAAGATGCTTTGAGAAATTATACCTATGTCACAATCGTTTTTCCTTTATAGATAGGACAAAAAATATGTGCCCTTAAATGAAAATAAAATTTAAAAAATAATCATAGCACAGAGGTACAGTCACACTAACGCATTCAACTTTCACACAAAATTGTAATGTACAAGTAAACTTTCTAGAGTCAAAATTGCATTGCCACTTTTGCAAAGTAGTAGAATTACACTGATTTTAGGAAATTTATTTGAGCAAATGTTGAACACTTCCTTGTCCAATATATTATGTTGTGAAACAGTCAAGTACAGACTTTTTATTATTCTGAAGGAAAAGAAAGGCAAATACAGAGCAACCGTAATGGCTCGCCACGCAAATCCGCTTGCTTTTTTGACAGCATATTCCATTCCGATCCCACTCAGACCCCTTCCCCGAAAGTGAACCAGGAAGCATAATTCTAAATCTGTCACATATATGTGTATTTCTGTTATAATTGCATTCAAAAAGTTGGTTAGAAAATATTTGAAAATGGTATTGTAATTGCAAATTAATAAAATCGAAATTTGATCCCTCTGAGTCACCTCAGGAGCAGGATCCTAGAATGACCCCATCCCCCTCTTACAGAAAGGGCCGTCGCTGGACGAAACGCCCCCCCCCCCCCGAGCGATCGTCGTCTACGGCGCCCCCACCATTGGAAAAAAAACGCAAACTGTTTATTTTGTAAATGTATTGATAGTCATCAGAATAATAACTAAACGCAGGTATTTTAATGAAAAAGCTGTTCGTTCAGTGAAGTAAAATACAGAATAATTACAATGAGCAATAGAATGAAACCTTTCACGAATTCTTCATGGCAAAGTCCTTAATACAGTCCGAGCGATTCAGGGAGTGAGCAATGTCATCTTCAAATGGACAGGATGGCAAGTGACGCCACTCTGTCCTCGATCATCGTCTACCTGAGATAAGTTATAATGAGTTTCAGTTTTGAAATACTGCGCTCACCGCTACCAACGGTCACAAGCAGCGTTCGAATCTCAACCCACACGTTAATATAAACATCGTTCAAGTTTTCAGAGCGTGTAAATTGCAGAACCTGAATCGGGGAGCGCACTTCAGTATGTAGAATGTGGCGGAGGTTGTCCAGTTCAGTGTAAAGATCCACGCCGTTAATTTCGAAGTGGTCCCCGTCGGTCAGAATTGGGTGCAAGCCCATACAGTCTATAGCGAAGTCGACGAGCTTGTCAAATGCAATTTCTTTGAACCTTTCCTCTGCTGCAAGTAGCAGTTGAACATCTTCGTCATCCATGACCTCATCCTCGTCATAGCATTCGCAGTTAAAATGCTTCTTCTTCTGATGGACGCGAACCTTCACTCTGAGCTTTTCCGCCAGCTCCCTCGCTGTGGCGAGAGCTTCTCCATAACCGGCTTCTTTGTAACGTCGAAGAACATCAAGGCACTTCTCCATTGTGACAGTTGCAAATGCAATGTCCATTGATTTAGTTAGAAGGTTTTATTTATTGACGATGTTTATCTGGAAGAGGACACTGTACCAAACCACAATGGATATGAGAAAATGAAAGCTCGTGAGAGTGTTTGTAAGGCACTGTGCCTCGTGCCGAATTAGATCAGCACCTTCCTTCGTTTGAGCCAATTCTTCCAAGGCGGCCTCGACCCAGACAACTGAAACCTTACTGCTTTTGCGCTGTCTATACGAATCTCCCATCGTGTGTCAAAGGAAGGCTTCAAAGTGAGATTCTTAACATGGTTCGTGAGAAGCTTCCATCTATTAACAGAGGCAGCAAACAACAACTAGATCCTCTGCAGCTCCCCAAACAAAGTAACCGATGGTAGACGACGATGCTGCATCAGACGCAACCAGATTGAGTAAATGACAGCCACGCGGGACAAAGAAAGCTCTAGGATTCAACGAACGGAACCTTGTTTGGACTCCTTGCTCTTTTCCCTTCATATCTGCACCGTTATCGTAATCTTGGCTTCTGCAATTCTGGACACTTATGTTAATTTCTTGACGTTTCTCAGTCAGACTATCAGTTAGGGCTTCACCAGTGGACGAGGTCACATTCTTGAACCCAATTAAATGTTCCTTTAACACGGATTACACCACCATCGTCATACACAAATCTCACAGTAAATGACATCTGTTCATTATGACTTACGTCAGAGGTTGGATTGATTTTGACCTTTTGACCCGAAAATTGATAAACTTCTATCCTAGTGCAAGCTATACATAAAGTTTGGTCTAAGCCTGCGATGTAGAAGTAAAGCTTTTGTGCGGATTCCATTTTTTCGTTCAGACACAGTGAGATTGATCTTTGATCTTTTGACCCTGAAATCAACACGATTCTTCCGAACTCCAAGCTCAAGCCATTCACAAAGTTTGGCAACTGTTGTTGATGGCGGAGAACTTGAGTTATTGAGCGAAAACGATATAGGAATAGACGAAATGAGAGACGGATGGATCAATAGGTATGCAGACGGACGGATACAAAACATCATGACAAAATACGCTCCGCCTTATAGTGGGCGTATAAAAGGCCAATGACCTATTACATGTTAGCAAATACAATTACTTATTAAAGACACAGTGAACAAGAAGGAAACGGTGCAATCTGAAAAAAAAATCTAAAATTTAGGCATAAAACATTCAAAATTATTGCCGTACAAACTGAAGTAACAAACCGTCAAAAGATACAATAAATAAAGTTACATAAAATTAACTTCTATATATTAATGATACAGATGATGGTGGCATCTCATTTTCATTATTTCTTAAAATAAATGCCTTATGTACAAAGATTTAGACTGTCTTTTTCTCTAAGTTAATTTTGTAAACATTAATTGTGCTCCGAGTTTGTATAAAATCTTGATAATAAATACAGCTATTTTAACATTCACACTCTATTAGCAAATAAATCTCAGTTATATTACAAGAACTATATTTTCTCTTTTGATAAGGTATCACATTTGGTATACGCCATCCGCCAAAATGTAACCCATAAGCATGAAAGAGAAATTATAAAACGAATCTCACTGAATTATTTTTTCAACCCCTTCTCCTATTCGATGCAATGCACAATAATGCAACTTATGTATAATTTAGATTTAACATTTCTGATGTCCATGACTCAGAAAAGACCATTATATAATTTTCAAAACATAATTGTCAGCAAAAAAGTACACCGTATTCGCCAATGTAACCTGAGCACTTTTTCACGCAAAATATTGCTTATTTCTTGGGTGTGTTCAAATTATAAAAGCTACAAATTATTTTTTCTAGCAGTATTGGTCATGCTGGCATGCACATTGAATGACCCTGGTGACGAGTAAAACAGTCCTCGGCACGTTCAAAAGAAGAAAAAAAAAATTAAACAAAAATCATGAACTAATTTATAACATCTTAGCTTGCTTTTTGTACTTGTTTATTGTCAATATAACATCCTATTCATAAAATGTTTTGACTTGTTTGCAACCAGATGTACTTGGTATTACGTCAAAAGAACGATAAGTTTCCATTCTCACGTGGTACATTTGCCTCCATTTGCGAACTTCTCGTACTCTTCACAGCATGAGGAAAAGTCCTCTAATTTGAAGTAGTTCACTGTATTAATGGGACTGCAAGCTATAATCACACCAAGGATATCTTTACAGTTTTCAGCGTTTGATTTGAAGGATCCGTACGTTAATACTTGAAACTCTGAAAGCTGTTAAAACTATAATTTCTCCTTAATTTGTCCATTCTAACTCAATAAGATACGCTAACATTTGTTTATACAACAAAACATTTAAGGTGCCTCATGAAAAAGTCATATATTTACTGTACTTAGCCTTAGTACCAAAATGACACCATTCACACTCAGATCAAAGATTGGTAAGGCAACAATGTTTCACTTGTTTGACATTTTGTTTTCCAGTTATTGATAATTAGTACAAAATTAAAATTTGATGGTAGTTTCGAACTATCTTTTTTATAACAAATTATAACTCGTAAGAAAAACATTTTTTTTTATATCCACAGAAATTAATGACCGAATATAAACGTCAGGCTTATCAAAGACCGTGATAACATCGACAACTTACAAAACATCAACCAAAGCTTAAAGATTCCAGTCTTGATTAGCCAAAGTAGTAACATTAATAGTTTTCGTTCTGCAGTATGCCAAACAGATCAAAGGTTCCTGCAAATTCTATTAAGTCATGTCTAAATATATTAAAGATTCTCTAAATCACTAAATTTTCTCGAACTGAGCATGAAAAATAAAACTGCATTATTTTCATGGTATACACTTAAGATACATGTAGTATATTTAGTTTATCATTAATTCGCAAAACTTTCATTTCGCAATTATGCTGAATGTCATTATTTTTGAAATATTTAAGGACGCATTTCCACATGTATCAGAAATCAATATCTTGGCATGAATTCTTATTATCTTACACCTATGCAATACACTTTTACCGTGCTCGAGTTATATATAAAATTTATAACTGTCTAATTTATTGCCAAGAACAATTATATACTTATTTGTAGAAGCTAACAAAATATGAAGTAATTTTCACTGCAAGTCTTCTTCTAATATACCATTTAAATTTCAAGAACTACAAATTTGTACTAATCTCTCTCACCCTTCTTTCTGCACACACACACAATCACACAATCACACACACACTGATCTCCTAACATTTGGAACTAGAAAGCCACTTTTAATAACTTTTTATAGCAAATCTTCAAAACTTCGGATAATTATTTTTTTCCTCGTGCTTGTATGAATATGCAAAGTCTGCGGCAATTTCATTTTCAAGTGATGGAAATTTATGGACCTTGTGACGTAGTCATAAAGTTGGTTCTTCCATTTGAACAGAGTATGTTGCTATGCACTGTTGTGAATCTATTATGCCGAAAAAGTAGCAGAAAGAGATCCACTCCACAAACTAAATAGCTACATTTTTAAAATTTATTTCTCTAGTACTCTATTTGCGATAGTGGAAATTTTCATTATATGAGCACCAACATCTATAATGATTTTGATACAAATTAAAACTCATGTACATTCGCCATCTAGGGTTAGATAATTACTACCCGTTGTCTGATATTATCTTGTACTGTATAATTAATTGTGAATACGATCAATATACAATGCTGATTACATGATCAGAGTTAGTTTACAATCAATGGATGGATACTTCTGACAAACAAGGGAGAAGGGAAAGGACTTAAGCACTTATAGTGCTTATAAATCAAAACCTTAAAGTGTATTTCACTCAAATACAGTGGCTCATTACCTTAACACCATTTCCATCTCTGTGTTATTTGAGGGTACTGATGTCTACATCTATGTACACATACAAATCTTTGCATTCGTTAAGTGTTTCCCTGGCATCCTTTGTCAGCATATATACAACTGTATACTGGGAAGTTTTGCATATTGTTAACTGGTAAAAGAACGGATACACACACTATATAGGTACATTATTGTTCAATAATCTTTGCGTCGAAAGAGGGGTTACACAAAATACATGTGCTGCTATTGTAATTTATTAAAATGTACTAATGTATTGACAAGTTATGCGGGTATTCCTTTTGAAATAAACAACCTGTAAAGATTAAATAGTACCTTGATACTATTTACTTTCCAGAGCTGGTAAAACACCAGTTGCTGATGATTCCAGAGCTGGTAAAACACCATTTGCTGATGATTCCAGAGCTGGTAAAACACCAGTTGCTGATGATTCCAGAGCTGGTTAAACACCAGTTGCTGATGATTCCAGAGCTGGTAAAACACCAGTTGCTGATGATTCCAGAGCTGGTAAAACACCAGTTGCTGATGATTCCAGAGCTGGTAAAACACCAGTTGCTGATGATTCCAGAGCTGGTAAAAGACCAGTTGCTGATGATTCCAGAGCTGGCAAAACACCAGTTGCTGATGAGTTTGTTTGGCCATAACAAAATTTTACCTCGTACTAATTTCTCCTTATTTTCCAAACACTGTGTCCAATTTGGATAGGAGGGAGAAGACACTTTGCCCGAACTTGATAGACCAGTGCGACATCTGCTATTCATATAACAGTGTCATAAACTCTCAGCTAAATGCAAAAACCTAAAGTAATAATTGGAACGTGAAAAGAAGGTCACTATGACAACAGACAAAACAACAAAGTTGCCAGAAAATATATATCTATGTATTGCCTAAGATTCGCTGCTAAGACAAAAAGAAGAAAGAAAAGAACAATAAAAAACCGGATTTCTAATATTAAGTACATATTCAACATTCATCAAATTTATATATCATTAGCAATTACAGCCAAACTAAAGATCTACTTACTTCCAAAATCTCTTTCTGGTTGTCCCAGTTGTAGCTAATCATGATATGTGGAACTTGCCATGGAAGTTCACCCCTTGAAAGACGTTTTGGAAGAGGTCTAGGTTGCTTTGTCGCAACACCCTGGGAGACATCATTTTCAAATGCAGTTCCCTCTGTTTCTTCATCAGGAATAGGCGGGAGATCTCGAGGGGTACCTACTTTGGATTTATTTGTTTATTATAACCAACTACAACATATTCTCATTTACTGAATGTTTCGTTACACTGCCATAATATATATTACACATATCCATCTTCTATCTAGGTCTGGCATTCTATTCTGTATGTTCGTGTGTGCTACATTTTGTTCTTACTTCATAGCATTATAAAGACATCTCCGCGGCCTCCATCATACATCATTGACAAATGGAAGACATTACCAAACTTTTCTAAAGATACAGAAGCACATTTCAAAAACATCACTGTAACAGAGAGGACTTTATTGTCATTTAAACTAAACGGTGTCAAAATAAATTTATAAATAAATCAGAGGAATATTTCAAAAGATATCATCGAACAGGATATTATGTCATCGCATTAAAAACATACGATACTGTGAAGTAAGCAACTAAAAAATTCTGAAAACGAATGCATGTTTTGAATGCAAAGATCTGGCTGTGAAAAAGTTTTTCAGTAGCGTATACAAGTTTATGTTAAACACTTACCTTTTCATCATTGATTATAAATTCTATTATATAAATTTATCCTAAATTTGTTCAAAGTTTTTGTTTTGTTAGAAAGGCTCACTTAAGTTTGTTTTTAATGTAATGGAAGCACTATCTGATAGTGCATCATTATCATTTGTATTAATTTTAAAGGTCTTAATTCAAGCAATGCTCTTAGAAAAGTTCATTGAAATTCTATCAATCAGTTTTCCAGAAGAAAGGCCTGTGTTTACACTAGAAGTTGAATCAAGCAAACTATTTGTCCTAGGTTTTGTCATTGGACTCCAGTATGCCAAGTTGACACCTCACCCTTCCCATTTCTTCATTCAAATGCTTGTGTATTCTCAGTTCAATGTAAATCTCCACTTTACTTATCAGCTAATAGAGCAATGTAAAATGTTAATTCTCATTTGGGATATGCTTCACAATCAATTTTTGCCAATTAAGTGGTTATTTTATATAATAGTTGAAATTATGGTCGTTATTTACTGATTTCTGCTGAAACTTCATACGTGAATCTGTAATGAATTCGGGAAATGCCATGCGTGTGTAGGCTAAACGCTAGATGAAGGTTTTGAGTGCAAGTACCATAAAGTTCAACGAGAAATAATTGTAAAATATTTCATCTTATACACATAGGTCGGATGACCTGAATGGCTACAAAAAGTCACCAATTGTCAAGTCACCTATTTTTAATGCCAACATCTAAATACAATAACAAAGTTATTCTGCAATGGTGCACATTTAGAAAAGAAAATTAGGTATTTGTTTTGTTAAAATTATTTAAGAAGAAGATCAAATAAAATGTCACTTACGAGAATATTTTGTTCTAAATTCTAAATTCTAAATATTGACCTTTACTTGCACTCACTTCTCCCTATTTTCACATCAATTAGTCAAGGTCTGGAAGGAAAGAGAAGTCACATTCCTTTAACATATGCGTCCAGAAAGGATGATGACACATTTGATTCGAGTGTGCCATGATTTTTACATTCTGACAGGCCTAGCTGTTTGCTCTGTGTCAAACTTGGTAAAATTCCGTTAAGCAGTTCTTTTAAGTGTCAATTACGGGCTTGATGGATTGGGGGGGGGGGTCAACTATTTTACTTATCTTGGTTATAGTGGCAGTAGCCATCTTTGATGGAGACCGAAATAGTTGCAATATCCTTCTTAAAATAAAAATCTTCTCTGTCAATTTTTATTAAAGTTTGGTGAATGTTTTCTGAAAATACAAGTTGAATGAAAGCGAATCTAATCTTTAATCAATGGAGACAATTATTGAATAGCAACAGATTGGCATGAAAGGCATTGATGTTTTGGGTATTACAAAAAATTAAATTATATTGTCAACCCAATGTGAGATATTTCTTTTTTTGTTTACGTACACCATGTTTGACGGCTGATCAAAAGACATAAGATCGAAATGTCTTTATACCAAGATATTCTCTGATACATGTAATCAGAAATGGTCAAGTGGTTTCTGTAACATTTAAGATAGGAAATGTCGAGTGACAACTGAAAATGCAAACTGCAGAAGAAGCATACTGCCATACTGTAACCTTCATTCGCCTTAAGACCAGTTGGGCTAAAACATATTATTCATATATATATATATATATATATATATATATATATATATATATATATATATATATATATATATATATATATATATAATACACAGAGAAATGTTGATATACACATGACATTGCTACTTCTATATTTTGAGACTAATACAGGCATTAGCTTGATGTATTTTTGTACTGAAGCTGAAATTTCTTGCTGATTGATTAGGTGAAATACATGCTGTTATTTATTCTGGCTTCTGCGCTTAAAAGAAAAAGCAAGATAATGGACAGCTGATATACAAATTATAAATTTTAAGTAAGTCATGCAGTTAGTTTTAAAACCGTGTACACTATCCAAATGTATCAAGTTAAACGTTTACAGTGGTCAATATTTTCATAGTTTATATGACAAATAATCTTGAATGGAAAGATATATCTTCTTAGCTCTCGATGAAATCATAGAAATTTTGTTCAAAATATAATCGCTTGTTTAATGGTTCAAAATAGGTTTGACACCTCGGGGCGATTACATCAAGAACATGGATAACATAATGTGATAAAAGGACTTACCTGTAGTTGTGCTAAGATCAAGTTTCAGCTGGAAAATTGCCCCATGGGCACTAAGATTGATTTCTTTATTTCTGTGTGTTCGAAGCTCAAATAATTTCCTGCACAAAGCTTCTTCTTTCTGTTAGAAAAAAAAATCAACAATAGAGCAGTATTAAATAGATTAATTAGCACTCATATCACAAATGCTCTAGCTCACTATAATTTGCCCTACAGAGCTTTAAACAGAGAAGCTTATGCTGATAAACCAAAGTTAGGCGATGGACATTCGGTGGCAGTATGTCCTCTAAATGATGACTTGGGATACTATAAACTGATTTACTCAAAGTCTTATGAAAACATTAGGATGCATAATCAATCTTGCTGAAATCTAACATTCCTTAATAATAAAAAAATCTTGTAGAGTCAGAAGGACAGTCAATCAGGGACAATAATTATTCTATTGAAAATATACAAGGTTGGAAAGTAAACTCATTAAAGGTGTCATCAATGTAAAGATGAATGCCAAGTATTTGTTGAAATTTAACTGTCAATGGTAAAGAAACGCTGCCGAAACCCAGGTCAAGTAACGGGTAATCAGGGGCCATAACTCCCCTAAATGAAGTTGTGGAGCGGTAAAATATATCTAAATCAGGATCTTATTAACATTAATGTGGATACTTAATTTATTTTGCTGAAAGACTAGAAAAGTTATGCTGCGAAAACCAAAGTTAGGGGGATTGGAAGTCAGCGGCCATAACTCCTGCAACTGATGTGGAATGATGGAAATCAAGTTCGTGCTATGCCTTATCAATGTAAAGTAGCAACCCAGTTTCGTTAAAATGCAACAGACCATGGTAAGGTGAAACTAAAAATGAAGTCAGGAGTATGGGCAAGCACGTGGCATAGCTCTTGCATTAAGGCCACTAAATGCTAGAAATCAAACTTTTTCAAGGTCTACTCAATATTGAGCGCCACACCAAGTTTTTTTAAAAAATCTAACAGATCTTGGTAAAAATGTATGCTGTAGAATCAAAAGCCAGTCGTACGGGACATCAAGAGGGGGGGGGGCACAACTTCAATGAATAATACCGTGGAATGCTGATAATTCAACTCATTTAGGGTCTCACTAATATGAAGCTGCATGCTCTGTATGGTTGAAAGGAAACAATTCTTAATAAAGCTATGCTGCATAAACCAATATCAAGGGTACAAGCATTCGGGGAGCATAACTGCTTTGGACGATATTATGGAATGCTGGAAATATAACTCATGAAAGGTATCATCAACATAAAGCTGCATACTAAGTCTGGTTGACCCCAAACAATTTGTTGCAAATTTACGCTGTGTAAACCAAAAGTCAAGATCACATAAATTAGAGGTCATAACTTCTGTACATGATAAGCTGGAAGGCTTGCGATTAAACACTTCAGAGGACTCATCAATATTAGAGTTGCATACAAAATATAGTTAAAATTCAAAAAGTTGCAGCAAAGTTATCACACGGAAACCAAATTGTTGATAGACAGGCAGATATACAGATGGAGGGAAATCCAGTACAATTACTATAGGGATCTGCAGACATTGTCAAGCGGATCCCTAATTATTATAATTATATCTGCTGGAATACATTTTTAGATTCTCATCTAGTTGTTTTACTTGCCTGTTTCATGTAAATATCCAAAAGATACAAAGGTGATCTACACATGCAAAGACCAGACTGATCTATCTAACTTCAATTGTGAATACAAAGCACAACAATCACTATCTTACAGAGTGATGAAATTTGCATCAGGCTTAGGCCTGGTCATAAGGACAAATTAGCATTAAAATTTATCAAAAGATAATATATCTACTTTTTATGATGCAAAGTAACGGATATAAAGGATGTGAAAACCTTTATTTTCGTGGTATTACTTTTGTGGTTTTAAGAACATTGCCATTGTTGTGGGAAGCTGTTCCATTGTCTCCATGGAAAGACCATAGTTTGTTTGGTTTCTAAATCTATAGCTTGTAGGAGCAAAGAAATCTACAAGTATTGGGACCTCCATCGAAAATGATGAATTCACACTGTCTTTACATGCAAATAACATACCTTGATTATTCCAATATTGTTGTGATTGAATGCCAGCTCTCTGACGACACGACACACAGATGCTAGCTCCTTCTCGTGTCCATCCTCCATAATTTGACGAAATATGCCCAGTGGTTTGGTATCCATGATAAGTGTCTTGTTCTTCTCAGCTTTGGCAAGTCCAGATAGGCCATCGATCAGCTCACTCGCATGGAATCCTTCTTTACGACGATCTTGTGCTTCACGTGCTTCTTTTATCATATCTATCAGAAACTGAAACACCTTATCACTCCCCTGGATCTTGTCACACTCGTTGTCATCAATCATGTCAGCCAAAGCCAAAAGAGTTACCATCTGGATCTCTGAAAAAAGCATTCCTTTTTATATGGTTCAGTTGCTAACCGTTTGTTTAATATGCTGAAATATTTAACATTTTAAGACTCGGCACCTGAATTTCTAGATAATTGGTCAAAACAGAAAAGGTTGGCAGGAGGAGGGGGCTGGACAAATTGCCGTTATTCCATATTTTTTGTGGGAATCAATATTCATGACCTTTTTTGCACATGGTCTAGTCGTTTCTGTTTTTTTATTATCTAAGACGTATATAAGTCTCTGCTATTAAGAAGTTTCTAAGAGGGGACGCGACGAGCTGCGGTGGATCAGTGGTTAGCGTGCCGGACTCACGAAAGAAAGGGTGCGTGTTCGAATCCTACCATCGGACCAGCCTGGGTCACCTAACGTGGTGTATCCTTGGGCAAGGCACTTTACTCCAATTGCCTCGGCACTAAATAACCTACTTGTGTTGCTGTGCCGTACTTATTTGGTTTACAGCAAAACAAAACATAAAAACTGTGACAATATTGTGATGAAACAAATGACACAATCATTAGATCTATCAAAGGCACTGATAACTTAACGTCCTGGTCATTTGGATATATACGTTTTGTACAAAGATACTCACATGTAATATGCAGATTCAATTAGAAAAGAGCATTTAAAGTCACAAAAAGAGAATAAGTACATATATACTTTAAAAAGCCATAAACTTCAGTTAGCATTTTATCTAACCTGGCTCCAGTTTCACTATAATTCTCAACATTTCTCTGCAAATTGAGGTTTTACATTATCTTGTTTATGATACTTTAGATAATATTAATATTCATGTTAGAGGTAGAAATAGTGGAAAGGATACAATATCACTTTCCAGTTTTGAAATTTGACACATTGAAACCTATTCTTGTTGAAAATGAGTTGAGGAATTCATCATATTTTGAGAAACCCGCAAAATTTCCTCAGAGTGCGACAAGACTCCTTTTAGGAAAATTCAAGATTTCATGACTGCATTTTAATACCCTAGTAGCTGGTGAATGTCTTGTGGAAAAAAATCATTCTTTCCTACCAAGCAATAAGATATTGAAAACTTTGAATTTGAGGAAGATGTTTTGAGATGTTTAGTGAAACTGGGCCTGGATTTATTTTTGATTGCGTCCACCTATCAATCTTTGCGCTATTAAAGTTCCGATTAGAGATTTTTGGACCGAGTTGGAATGCTACTCACGCGGTTGCTTTGACTTTAGAAATGGTAGAAGATGATCAACAGCTTTAACATCGCGGTAGATACTTCTCTCTGTATCTGGATTGTGGGCACAGTTATGCAAAATCGCCACTGCAGAGTTGAATGCAAAACGATGTGGATATTCCTGAAAATTGAAAAACAAATTGTCTGTCAATGTCTCAGGGCATTCTATAGAAATTACATTGAAATAAATACACTATATTATGTCTTTGACGTCTACTTCACGTTATGGTTGGACAAAGGCGTGTGTTGATTGTCCATGGAGACATATACATAGGAAGAATGAATTAGATCTGTCAGTATAGGGAGTGTTTACGGAACACACCACAATTTAAAAGCAATAGTCTGACAAAGCCCATTCTTATATGAGATAATAAACCTTTGTCGTGATGCATACCAAGTTTTATGAAGATATCTCCAGCGATTTGAAAGATATTAACTGTCAAGAGTGTGACTTGAGAGACAGACGGACATTTTTGATGGGGACAAATCTTAAAATGCTGATCAACAGTCTATTATTTTATAAGACTCATTGTTTAGTCATGACACAAGCGCATAAAATGTTTCATGAAGACATCTAAAACGAATAAGGAGAAATGAAATGCAAAGACAATATTCAAACATGGGAAATAACTCTAAAAGTACTAATCTGACAAAGCCGAATCTTATATGGGGCATAAATTCGAATCACTATCCAAATAGATGCCAAGTAAATTGAAGATATCTAAAGCGGTTTGGAAGATATTAAATTGTCAAAATTGTTTTGCAGATAGACCGACATAAATTTTTCTTTTTTATAAATTGAACAACTTCCGGACTGCTGATGACACAGAGGTTATTCTTGTACAAGACAAATTGTCTAGCCATGATACAATAGCATACTAAGTTTCGTTAAAAATACATAAAACGGTAATCAGGTATGAAGTGTCAATACAATTGTCAAACATGGGGAGATAATTCTAAAAGTACTAATTTAACAAAGCCGAATCTTATATAGAACACAAACAATTTTCCTTATACAAATGCATACCAAGGTTTATGAAGATATATTCAAATAATTCAGGAAGTAGTAACGGCAGAATGGAGCGACGGACGGATGGTCTGACACAGTTTGTAATAAAATGGGGATAACTCTTACAATGGTGAGTAGACATTTTGTTACAGGATACAATGTCTAGTCTTGATAAAAATGCACACTTTTAAGTTTCATGACTATATATTAAAAGGGTTCAAGGGATATTGAGTAAACAAAAGTGTCACAGGAGGATGGTCAAGCAAAGTCCAATATACCCCAAAACTTCATTTATGGGGTGTACAATTACATCAAGAAATATATTGTATAAGCCTCTGTTTTATTCGTGCACCAGGGTACTAAACCACACAGCCATGCGCTCGTCAGCAAACACAGGATGGAAAAAGTTCGAAGGTAAGGACTCTTGGTGCTCGAGAACTCATTCCCTAGGTAAGTAGAATTTAACACTTAACAATATGGAACATATATAAAAGAGGACATATACTAAATACTAAATACAAAACTATTTTCATATTTTGTTCCATAGGGTGCTAGAAATAATTCGTTTGATTAGGTGTATGAAGTTTATGAATACATTTTCGACTGACGGACTCATTGTATCCCTTTGCCATATCAAACTCATCCCGCCGACTCAGACCAAACTCCACTTGAAACATACATGACTGGGTATGTCTCTATTGTAATGCTGAATTGAGTTTCTACACTGTTTTGCTCAAGGGAGGATTTAGTACACGTTTCAGTAGCACACTAAAAACACTTCTAAAAAATTGATTACCTCATTTTTGTACAATATTCATGACATAAGATTGCAAATGATGTATACTGGCAGACATTTTACTTCCTTTTGCAGCATTGTATACCTCACATTGGGTTAACTCCTTTGTAGAGTATATTGAAACACCTTTTCTTTGTTAAACTCGGACTAACACAAATCACAAAATTATTCTTGAAAACATGGATTTATTATTATCTCTATAAAGTATATCTTTCACATAGAACTGCACAAAAAAAATTTCAAATAATAAATAATGGGAAGTATAAGCAAATAAAAATATATCTCTTGCTTGATATACCAAACTTTTGTTCTAGTAAGACTTTATTTAGTGCAATAAATTGGGTCGATGCATTTTATTGTGTCTTTCAAACGTTACTTCACAATACTGAAACACGTACTCAAAATGGTCACGAGGTTAATGTATCAGAAGCGAGTGGGGTGTATATTTTCATTATCTTCATAACATATCGATGCTTTCCCAACCAAATCATCGAATAAGGAAAAGACTTAATGGGAACGATTTCTATTAGAATGATCGTAAAGTTCTTTAGTAACAACTACAAAGAAAATTATCCAGATAAATACCATTCATTATGTCCCTTTGGTATTTTAGTAACTGGATTGTTCCAACATGTGAGCTCTCTGTATTCAAAAACTGATAAGGTCTACTGCATCTAAGACAAACAATACTGTCTATTTGGCCGATGGGTCAACAACAGAGAATACCCATGGAATTTATTAAGGCTAATGTCACAATATTATACAAATAGTCTGGAAACTTTTGTGTGTGTGTGTGTGTGTGTGTGTGTGTGTGTGTGTGTGTGTGTGTGTGTGTATTTTTTTCAGCACAAAAATTATATTTAGATTGATTAAAGTCTAACTTATTTCATATCTTAAAAAGAAATGTGAAGAATTTTCAAAATGTAAAGATACAATATAAATTTAAGGAATTTCCTCATGAAACTTCTCTGGTTGGGTTGAAAGTCTCTTCTCAAATACATATTTTACCATAACGACATGCGTTGTATATGAAGTTATAAAGGATATACATAACATTTTTATTACACCCAACTTTCATTTCTATCTTGTCTTCATCATAAGAAGAAGAATTAAAATTGTATATCCAGTTTTGAAAAGTGTAGATGTTTCTAAATCAAATTCTGCTCCTGTAATGCAAAACAAGATCTGCACTAGTATGACTTACTATTAGAAATATTGATGAAATTGTGACGATCTGACTTTCCCTGTAGTGTAGCCAAGAAGAGTTACATCTTGCGTTATTTTTGACAACATTTCCCAAAGGAATGTAGAATCGGGCCAGCAGTTTTAAATTAGGAGAGGTAGAAGACATTTAAGATGCTGTAACTGATGCAAATATACGTGGTAGTTAAAATACTATTAACGTCCCAAACTTATTAAACACAAGATTGTTATTCTCTAATACTTCATATTGTTTCTTATAGGTAGTCCCTAAGTGCTTTTCTACTCTGCTTTCTTCAGAAGTTTGAGCATGGTCTCCTGGAATTTCCAACACAGACTACTTGACTGGACTGGATGCAATTATTAATAAATTAGAGCTACTTCCATGGTTTGACATGGCCAATGCCCATACTTTTTATTACATATATCACCAACTTCACCCAATTTCTTCTGACCATGTACCTTGGGTCGTAACCTAACACACACACACACACACACACAAACACATACACATACATATATATATATATATATATATATATATATATATATATATATATATATATATATAAGATGTCAACCTGCTATGACTAAATTTATGAAGTTTAGTCAGATACACCCCCCCAAAGAAAGGAAAAAATCAATCAAACATATTGATCTCATTGAATTTTTATATATATATCTGACCTTTGCCCTCCTGCCAGAGACCGAAGGGGAGGGGGAAAAAATTTATATTTCTCTTGCGGATGTCTATGATATATGCGACCTGTGTACCAGGTTGGATGAATTTCCACTCAGCTGTTTAGGAGATTGAGTTTCAGGCAAATGGATGGACGGATAGACTATATTATAATATTCCTCAGCTAAAGCGATAAGAAATACAAATTCTCTTACCTCCAGAACTTCCAAGCCATCCTCCTTAACAGCTGACAGATCACCAATCAGATACTTGAAAAGTCCCGTCTCCGAGACTGCCTTGCTAAATGCTGGGCAGCTGTCAGTGAAATTCCAGACAATTTCTCTTAGTGTCACGAGAACCATGAGAGTTTCATCCCCATCAAATGCCTCTTGGGCCAACGTATTGTCAAAAGCTTTTATGTCTGCCTCCTCAGTGACACACTCATAAAATAAGAAAAGCAGTTTTGGAAACCTGAAATAATTACGGAAAGCTTGTCTATTTTCTGATAGAGAATGGAATATCCTTTTTGTGCTTCTTAACTGAATATGTAGATAATATCAATCAACTCGCAGTTGTCACGTCCGAAACTTAAAAGCAAGAATGAAATACAAAGAAATGTTTTATGTCATGCTTAACATGAGTTTAATTCCAAAACATTTAATATACGCGAAAACACATCCTTAAATATTTCCGTCAATATGGAGAAAAATTTCAAAATGTTAAATTTTCATGCTTTTGTTGAACTTTATGTGAAGATTACAAATACCATTCTGCGGTAAAATTTATTCCAACCTCATTCCCAAAATGTACTGCTCAAATAATGAAGACTTATATTGCTAAAAAATAACAGACTGCCACGACACCCCTTGACTAAGTCTCAGTTTCATGTTATGTGCGACCTCATTATAAAACGAGCCGGTCCAGCCATTAATGTAGAAACGTAATGATTGTTAGGTCTTTCATGTGACAATGACGGGTTTTGTGTAGTATACGGTTACAAACCGCGACCAAAGTCAGAAAAATGTACATCGTTTTCTTTTTGTAAATTTCTAAATGCATAAAGATGCAGAACATGGGGATCTCCCAGTATTCCTGTGTTAAACAGGGAAGTATTATATAGGACGTACTGCTCTTGCAAAATTTTCAAAGCATATAGAAACGATCAAATCATTACAAATCCTTTTAAACGCTAAGAAAAGGTTTTAGGCATATAATTTTGACAATCATTAGGGAAAAATGAGCGAGAGAGAAAAAAGAAGGAAAAATATTGAAAAATTAGTCCTCCCTTTTCATAGGTGTAGAAATTTGAACTGCAAACACGTATCGTCATTAAACCTTTGCTTTATAGATTGATAAACGTGAAATAAAAGCAGCAATATCAAGTACACCATGGCGCAGTATTATATTACAAGATAACGGCTTACATTTAAAGAGGTCGGGTACCCCATGCAACGCAATTTATTTTTTAAGAGTTATCAATTATAATTTTGACTAAAAATAGGGATTTGATGTATTTGTTTTGTCAGTGTGGCTTATATAATACAAACGTTAGATAATATGCTGAGACTGTGTTTCTGAGTTTAATTTTGTTTGTAATTTTGCGTTTTACGGCACAGCAACAAAGGAGGGTTATAGAGTGTCGATGCAAAGGGAGTGAAGTGCCTTGCCCTGGGGAACACCACAGTTGCCAACCAGGGCTCATCCAATGATTGGATTCTAACCCGCACCTTTCTTGCATGCTAACCACTGAGACAACACTAATCTTGTACTTGAACGCACATTATTTTCGTAATTCTTTCCAATAATAGTCATTTGTTTATTTTTTTCTCTCTCGACCTATCGATGACTATACTGACCATAGGTATAGTATTAATGTGTTAAATTTTTTAAACTCCACAGGATCACTGTTCATTTCATAACATATAGCAAATTCCCCACACTATAATCTCAATTTCAGGGATTTTTCTGTTTTAATGATACGTACTACCCTTTAATAACAGACCTGACTAAGCCTCGCGACCCAAATTCTTTTAACGTGGCCTGGTAACATAATTACTTTCCCAAAATGGGTATGACTTGTAGTCTGCATCTTACTCCCGATCATTTGTACGCCTTGCATTTTTCATGTACAGGTCTTTTCAATGCTGAATGAAGCAATTAAGAGGTCACACGCCATATGCAAAAGAAAATCCGACATGCGCGTGAAAGTAGGTCTCGCTATGTGTTACGATGGAGAAGCGACACGTTAAATATGTGAACATTTCTATTTTTGATGAATGAACAATAAGAAACGTGGAAAAACATTTGGGACAATATTTTCGAGCCTAATATGAATGATGATGTTCAATATGCCCTTGACAAAACTCCCCTTACCTTGGACATAAGCATCAGTAAGGGAAATGGCACAGATCTATCTACCCATCAAGCCGATTACGTAGGTTCTTTGTGCACCATACAAGACTTTTTAAAAAACAAACTTGAACTACTTAAATTCAGTAAAAAATATCTGGGATCCAGACGGGAAATAAATATACTCAACAATCAGGAGCAAATCTGATGCTTCATCTAGAAGGACCAGAAAATCAGCCCAGCTTGAAGATGAGACAGGACACAGGCCTCAGATTTCATTAAGATGAGACAGGGTACAGGCCTCATATTTCATTAGCTTTTCAATTCGTTCTAAAAGTGAAATTTTACATCATTCTGTTTACACTGCTACCGATAATATTGTGATTTCAGTGAGATAAGGTAATGGAAAGGACAAAACATAAATTGTAGTTCCAAAAGTGTACACCTTGTAATATTTTTAATCTTTAATTTAAAGAAGACAACGAGCAATTCCGACAATTTTCCTCAGACTCAAGCAAGAAAATTTTACTGTGAGTTCATAATAGTATTACTGAAATTCAGTTCTTTATA
Organism: Margaritifera margaritifera; assembly: GCA_029931535.1. NCBI lineage: Eukaryota > Metazoa > Mollusca > Bivalvia > Unionida > Margaritiferidae > Margaritifera > Margaritifera margaritifera. Next base: position 4,069,316 of record JAQPZY010001547.1, read on the forward strand.
TATACTGGATTAAAAATGTAGATGTAATTGTTGAATGTTTGGTAATAAGACTACTATCAGAAATTCTTAATTTCTGAAAGACAATCTTTGCTGTTAAGATGTTTTATGGAACTGGGGGAACAGGTATTATATGTTTTATCGACCTAATCATTTCGTCAATCAAGATTCAGTTAAACAAACAAACAAACAAACAAACGATGCATAAATACATGCAAAAATGATACAAATATAGTAATATAAACAGCCATGTATTAATTCATCGAATCAATCAGTGAATCAATATAGAAAACAATACATTAATGACCAATACAGATTGTTTTTAAAAATGTAATAGCTGACATCGTAGTACATATTTTTCTGACTCTCTTTAAGTGTTCTGGCAATGACACAGTTGATTTCTTCTTCGTATCACCACGGGAGTCTGATGTTTAGTCATTAAGATAAAAAGTACAGAAAGCTACATCCTTATATAGATATAAGTATCTCTGTACAAATCGTCAATACTTTAATTTTCTTTTTTCATCCTGATATGTTTCTAATCACAGTTCATCTTGTATCTAGTCACATTGAGCTGATTAAGGTTATGTTCAAATACATTTTTTCAATTTGGTTTTGTTGCTCAAATTAAATTATTGACCCAACACTAGACAGAACCTACAATTTCGATAGTGTTTGAAGAGACTGACTATTTATCCATGTAGACATCCAATCCATAGCTCATCTTGTAGCTTCGATGCAATTTCCAAAGCTAGCTAGCAGTCTAGGTAGTATAACTGCAGACCATAGAGTACATGTACCACGTACAGCATGCTAAAATGCCATACATGATACTCATACATTTAAATGGAAGGCATGAAAAAATAACATACAATTATCCATCCTAACCACCCATCATAAAATGTGATGGATCGATAAAGGGCAAATTATATTTGTTACATTTAGACCTTTGTGGCAGGTAATATTTGTGAGGGTCCTAATTTTAAATATAATTATTCATAAATTATGCATTAAAATATACAATAATAATGAATATGGTGTTTGAGATAAGATGAGAAAACAAAGCTTACAGCGAAACTGCCTATTTGACATTTGAAGGAGGCTTGCAATGAAATATGTTCGTGTTCATTCGGAGTAAGTGTCCTTGTGTAAGGTTACGAACAGGCATGTGATACTCCAGCTGGTTAACCGCAATCAGGAGGAATAAAAGTTTAGAGATCTATGTGAAACAGAAATCTGAGAAAGATAAAGAGATGATTATTTATTTCGTCTATCAACATCATGTAGCAGTGTTAAAACTGCCAACAATGGTTGGACAATAACAAAATATGTGGGATGACCATGGAAGATTTCCAACATTATAAGACTGAAATGGGATACACTCTTCTTGTATTAAATTTCATATAACATTTGAATTTTAATCATGCCAGTGTAAAGCTATCCTCTCTAGTAGTCTCAGATCCTTTTTTCTTTACTTACCCTTTGTTAACAAGGTGATTTCCCATAACCTGCCTTTGTTCTTCGTGGTCAATCTTTTGAAAGTTGTCCAGTAGGTTTTTCTGCAAGGTCTTTCGTACTTTGTCGAAGTAAAGTTCGTTATGATCTTCCGTCCATTTTTCCTGTTGATCAAGAAAGCCAATACAGTCATCAAACGACTTAAGAATCGTCTTCAACTCTGGGTGTTTTCTGACAAGGGCTTCATCATTCTCAGCTTGGATGGTTGATATTGTCCTTAATGGAACATGTCTATGTTTTGGCTGAGGTTCAGGCATCTTCTTTCGATGGGATGCAATGTCTGGTTGCGATGTAACTGAGCTACTATCTTCTGATCCGTATCCCTCAGATCCAGAATCCTGTTTATTACCGCTGTTCTGTCTCTTGCGATAGCCACTGCTTGAAGTTACTGCAACCAATCCTGTATTGGTGTTTGGTTTCACTGTAGAAATATGTTTGACTTGCTTCGTTTTGATGACTTGTAAATGTGAATTCTTTTTTTTAGCAGAAGTGCTAGAACCAGAGCCCATCACCAAGTCATACTATCTGTAAAGAGGAGAATTTTATCCTGAAATTATATATTTTAACATGAACAGACTGCATTGATCTGAAAATGATTTTGTATATAATAAACATATCTTCTCCTTCCGCTATTTTTCTTGGTTTTTTTTATGTTGGTAGCAAACAAATTCACCTTCATAATTGCTCCATTAATTTAGGACAGCCAAATGAAAACTCTGTTAAAACATTCTGAAGATTATTTGAAAAATGTGAACCAGTCTACCATCAAACTGTTGCTATAATCATGCATATTGATATAACTTCTTATCCATACAGGTGAAAAATACTTCAAAACAGCCTTGTGGAATATTGTTTTCCTTCATTTCCATGGATTGAAAAATTATTGATCCATGCACTCAGAACAAGTGAAATAAACCCCCAGGACAATTACAATTGTCTGTCACAAGACCTGTATTTTATACAGAACACGAAAAGAAAATTGTGTATTTTTATTCTGGAAAAGTTGAACATTGTGGAACTTTTCCTGATTTGCGACTGTTGAAAAATGGGTATAAAGTCAACAATAAAAGAAACACGAGCCTCATGCGGGCTTGATATAAATCACATAGCTAACATAACTGTATAGTTAACCATTTCATTAAGCATGCTTAGTTAGTATTGTAAGAACACAACACTAAATAAACTAACACCAAACCTTATATCATGCTTATTTTACTTATTTTACTATAGTATGACAAAAATTCTTTCCAAAGATATGTCAAAATGAATATTCATAGATCCCACGGAGAACTGAACTAACCCAAGTTATTGATGGTACAAACTTCTTTACCAAGCTTAATGTAAACTGGATCAGAATAAGTTCAGTCAATCATGTACAAGATTATCTGACATCATTAAACCTGTCAGAGGCCATATATGTATGTATATATGTATGTATGCATGTATGCATGTGTGTATGTATGTATGTATGTATGTATGTATGTGTATTTATGTATGTATGTATGTATGTATGTATGTATGTATGTATGTATGTATGTATGTATGTGTGTGTGTGTATGTATGTATGTATGTATGTATGTATGTATGTATGTATGTATGTATGTATGTATGTATGTATGTATGTATGTATGTTGCGTGCAAATGTATAGGGTTTAAAGTCATATCAGCCCAATCATGTCTATTTGGTAGTAAGTAAGTTTAGACATTCTAAAAAAATATATACAAAGCAAAGATAAAGACAAAAATGTATAAAATTCTTGAACTATACAGTCAAATTTTTCTGTATAAACGTATCACTTTTAAGTCAGAAGGGTTGCATCCATTAGACGTCTCTTAGAGTGGTAACAAGCTCAGCCAATCATATACAAGATATACCTAAATAAATATGTATTAATCTTGCTCATAATTAAACTCATCCAATATCTTGATGACATAAAAATACTATTTGATAAGACTAATCAAAATCAGATCCGAAACAGTTGTTAGGTTGCTGACAATCTATGCCTTTCAGATGCAAAACACCTCATTGATATGTATTGATCTAGATGCAAAACACCACATTATGTATAGATCTCCCTCATAATTAAATTCATTCGAGATCTTGGATCATACAAGCATATTTACTAAATTTGTTGAAAATCCTAAATAAAATAATCAGAGTGTTAGATGCAAGATTACATAATTAATATCATATAACATCTTGATCACGCTGAATCAAAATCTGATAAGAAATATAATTGCTAAAGTGTTGACAAACTCAGCCAATCAGATGCAATATCACTTAATTAATACGCCTGATGTATGCTCTTAATTGTGTCCGTCGGAGATCTCTGTAGCGTACTAACGGGGGGGGGGGGGGGGGGGGGGGGGGAGGGGGAAGAGGACTAGCGGATGGCCCCTGGCGACCATGAGGCCTTGGGGCACCAGAACCTGCCGATACAAATTCGGGCCTCGTATTCTGGCCCTTTGGGCACATCATCGTCGCCCCGGGAGCTATTTACCCTTAGGGACGTCACTGGAAGATCTTAAAGATTAGAACCATATTTATCCGCGGTTTTATCATATTCATGACCAGAAATACAGTCTCTAGAGTGATAGCAATCTCTGATAATAAAATGGAAGATCACCTCATTAATATCATACTTGCCAAGTCACGCCGTGTCACGCACTCAATAAAAACGAAATTGAAACTGCCAAACATGTAGACCTGATTCCAAATATTATTAACAAAAAATGAGAGGAGTAGGGGATAAAAAGCGCTAGTAAAATATAGTCTCCTTTGAAAGAATATCCTAATTTGGGAATAATACCTTCAGCAAGGTATCAGCAATCAACTGCCAGTTTTGCTCCAAAAGTATATCCTTTAGAATGCACAGTCGCTGCCACTGAAAGCAGATCAGGTCGACAAACGTGTGACATGCAACTGTGTATAATGTTTTTGAATACAGTTTGAAATTGCTGATAAGGGAAAGATTGACTTCGTAGGAAATATCCAGACATCTGACACTAAAATTGATGAATTTCTCTTTCAAAAATTTAATAAAATAAAATAAATAGGATATAATTAAAACCATCAAACATATTTATGTTTATAATAAAGAAAAAAATCATAAGAATGTAGAAGATTTAATAAAATCCAAGAGATTTTAGCGTCAGCTTGTTTATTGTGACATATATTATCATTATGTAAAGACCAGAACAATTTTCTTTCAGTGTATCAATCGCTTCACCTGATTTCATTATTTTTAACATTCCTTCAAAATAAAGAGGTTCGACAGCCAAATAATACGTTAATTACCTAATTTGTAGTTTATTACAATATGTCACTTACCTAGGCATTGTCTCCCCCCCCCCCCACGCCGATAAAACACTCAAAAAGACCGAGAATCTCACCACCACCATTGTCTAGAACGTTTGAAGCTATGTAAATATGCGTGTGTCTCACTCATTATTGAACTTGTCCGAGATTTTGATGATACAAGCACATGTTCCATGTTTAGTTACAACTGGATCAGAAATATAGTTTCCAAAGTGGTAACATGCTTAGTCAACCTGATGTAAGATTAGATCATCCCATTAATATGCGTCGATCTTGATGATAACTATGTATTTCAAGTATGATCAAAATCAGATCAGATATATGGTCTCTAGAGTGGTAACAAGCAAGAGTTTTAGGACGGACGAAATAATGACGCATGTCAGATGCAGGATCGTACCATAAGCTCGCTAGACCTTAAGGCACGATGAACTAAACAATTTCCTCGAAGGGAAATGACTGCGAAATTAAATTATTGGATTTATAACGCACACACACAAAAAAGAACAAAATATAAACTAAAAAAAAAACAAAAACAAAAACAAAAAACCCCCAAAACATATAAGTCAACTAAAAAGACTTTGTAAAAATGTCTCTTGTAATGCAAACCCCTAAAATATGAATAGTTTTATTTTGTTTAAGTACATGTCATTATTATGGAAAAAAGAAAATGCTCAATAGATTGAGCAAAAACTTTGCCATCAATATCAATACAATTTTTCCAGTCAACTATAGAAGTAGCAATTATGTAATAACACAGAAAGCAAACCCTTTGGTGTAAATTCCGTTGCATTTATCTTGAAATCAATTTTTTTACTCGGGAGTTATTTTGATGGTTTGTAAATAAGAAGATATATATATATATATATATATATATATATATATATATATATATATATATATATATATATATGTATGTATGTATGTAGAACAAAACCACTCCAGAACAGTTATTTAAAATTACTTAGAAACATATATGCGTTAAGTCATGTCGGCTACAAATTGCCCAGTAAAAAAGCCTATTAAAAATGCAATGTGTATAAATGGATTAATTTATACCATGACAAATAGTAAATATTTTAATATATTAATACGAGAAATAAACAATATATTGTTTTCAGTCTTAAATTAATAGATCTTGTCACCCTGCACTCGACAGTTTTGGTAGGTTCAATTTGATTGCGCTTATTGATCACCGAGTAAATATGGCCAAATCTTCTTATTTCAATGATAAGAAAAGAAAGATAAACAAACACTGCAACCAATTTTGACAGCTGGTTGCATGTACTTATCGATTTGACAGTTGTCTGCGTGTACTTATTGATTTTACTTCGCTTTCTAGATAGCAGTTGACAAAACTTCAACTAGGCAATTTGTTACGCAGTTTACTTCCTCCTCCAGTACCCAGTTAGCCAGTGGAAAGTGCCTTGGAATTCTTAGGAATTAAATTATCTTTTTCTGTAAACGTCCTTGTACGTGTCCATATTGAAAAGGCCCTGATGTGAATACTGAGGGTAGATTTCCTACAGTCACATGACAGACTTGTTCAATGAGACTGGTTTTTTTATTGTTGAACTTGAGGTCACAATCTTACTGCATTGTGTGTAATATTTCATATCATTTAACGTTTTTAAACACGATCAATCCATACAAATCATATTTATTATCAGTCCTTTAATTTTGTTAATATATTTCTTATTAAAAGCTTGCAAAGTGTAGATACTTATAAAAAAATATAATTAATTTTTTTTCAACTAAACTTTTTGTGCATCTCAGCCAATAATTTGTAAAAAAGTGTGTGAAATATTACAGAACATAATAAGTTATATATACTATGGGGGCGACAATACCCTAGCCCACCGAGACCAGAAAACTAAAATTACTGTTGGGCAAGTGAAAACCATCTGGAACGTCAAAATTTGTGTTGTTCGCCCTCTGCTATTAGATGTTTTCTGGAAGCCGGTCTCATGAGAGAGAGAGAGAGAGAGAGAGAGAGAGAGAGAGAGAGAGAGCAAACAAGATGCGAAGAAGGCCACCCAGTACCAGTAGACACGTTTAGTTTACTCGATCTGTGCAACTGATCATTTATTCAAGATAAATCAAAGCGGTAAAAGGTGTCATTCCATGTAAAGAAATTGATTTTTCTAACTTAAGCAATTTTTTGTATGAGTGTCTACCGCTGTGAACGTTAGTTGTTTAAACTGGTGGCAAATTTCATGAACATGTCGTGTGATAATGGATCCTTGATTCATTGGAAGAAAACTGAATTTATCTTGCCAATTGAATTTGCTAATAAATCAGTTAGATACAAGTATAGAGATATCTATGGCTGTCATTGCTCTGAAGCTGTCAGTTTGTTCAGTTGTTATTGGTCGGTCTATATTAAATAAAGCAAGTAAATAAAGCGCACTGACTTGCGTGTTTGTTTCTAAATCCTTCTCTCAGTCATATTATTAATATCTGATCTATACTGACAAAACATATCCATACTTATCACAAGCTAGGGTTTGAAATATACAGTAGCAAGCAGCAAATTTGCTACCTGTTGTATGGTTAAGCTTCCTGGTGAACATCCGGTAGAACATTTTTGTTACCAAGAATATCGAAAAGAAAAAACTATCTGACACAAGGTATGAATATTTCTGACAAAAAGCAGTATTGACGAAGATAAACGTTGTTGTTGTTATGGATTTAACGCCATTTTTCAGCACATGATAGGCTATACATGGCGGCCAGTATATCTGGTGGATACACCCGAGAAAATCCCGGGAAGAACCACAGACCCACGGGAAACTACTGGCAAGCTTTCTCACATACCCACGTTGGCCGAGCCCTAGACTCGAACCCACGCGGACAGAGATGAGACCCCGGGAAGAACAACAGACCCACGGGAAACTACTGGCAAGCTTTCTCACATACCCACGTTGGCCGAGCCCTAGACTCGAACCCACGCGGACAGAGATGAGATGTCAGTGATCTATAAAGGCGAGCTCCTTGGACCACTCGGCCACCCAGGGCCCCAAAGAGAAATGTAAAATTGCAGTTGTTTACATGAGAATGGATATCAATCTATATATTTGATTTAATTTGCTGCAATTAATTAGCAAACACTTTCACAATGACGATGAAGGTGACCATATTGCTACTCTTACTTTTTTTGTGTTTTGTAACCCTGATTTTCAACTATGGGGGTAATTAATGATGCATTCGGTAACATGATTGCATGCAAGGCCAAGAGGTGACAGTTCTGATTCCATAACAGACATTTAGTAATCGCCTTTCAAGTAAGTTTTAATAATGTCCCAAATCCTGATGTGTGTAATTCGTTGTTTTTTTTTAATTGTCTAAAGAATATAAAGTTATAAAAAATGATTTTCTTGTAGTACAAACACAGATCAACATTCCTAAACTCCCAGTTTAGGATTTAGATATGGCAATTTATTACCGTATATTTTCTTGTTATGAATAAAACATGAAAACCAAGCAACATTTATCCCTTTTACACTGAAAAGCAAACCACATTCCAAGACTAGTACTTTTACTAAACAAAATGTATTCCATAATATGTTCTATTGCAAGTACAGACTCTCTCTCTCTCTCTCTCTCTCTCTCTATCTCTCTCTCTCTCTCTCTCTCTCTCTCTCTCACACACGGACACAAACACACACACACTGTTGAGTATCACTGTAAAAGTAACTAATTACAATTCATTCGGCCCTTTGTTTGTGATTGAAGGTGTTCTAGAAAAAAATATATATTGGAAGTCATCAACATATTTGAGGATAAAATAATAAAATTTGCTCTATAAATTAATAACACGTGTGCTTCACATATAAGGCCTCCAGCACATGAATTTTTCATTAAATGGATTAACTCTTATACTATTAAACAAATCCGCATGCATTGTTCATTTTATGGATTAACTCTTTTAATATTAAACAAATCTGCATGCATTGTTCATTTAAATTCAATTACATTTTTTATACTTATGCCGTCTTTAAAAACATTTTCAAGGAAACAAAAAAAAGTTTTAAATAAAAATTAGTCTAGCCCATCAGTGTATTGAGAGCACAGCGCATGCAACAGTTTGGATATGAAATTAGTTTCAAGAGTATCCACTTCAAGTAGATTGCTATGTAAACTAACACTACAGATACAAACATCTGGTGAACAAAATCTAACATGTGTGAAGCATTTACATAATGTGTTTTCATACCTGGCCCAACCACAGCCAAACTGCGGTCACGTTGTCAATGTTGTAGCCCCTAGTCCCTAGCTCTTGTTGCAATTTATATTGTCAATTACTGTATTAATAAAAGTGTCCAAATCCTTAAGATCCTTCAAAAATGAAAACAGTTGTAAGCAAGATGTTCCACTACGTAGGTCTATGATTTCCACTTCCTTCTTGGGAGTTCTATCTACATAAGATTCGCATAGCTTTAGCCAGCTTGGTTGCCAAGCAAGACGTCCTCGTCATATCAATCAGTGATTAATGCATTTAGTGTCTTAAAAATGTTATCCAATCTTGTATCAAGAGTTCTGCGCTGTTCTTAAGTCTATTTCAGGTCAGGTATAGACAGAGTTTTATTCATTATATATTCAAAGGTGGACCTCACGCAGCAGACACACTAGAAAAGAGCTATTTGACATACACGCCTGAGAAAGATTTATTCCTCTACAGAGATTGCAGCTTCACAATGAAATCCATGGTTGTAAATAAGACTTAATTTCCAGAACATGGAGATGAATTCACAGACAAACCTTGATTCTGCACGGACTGTAACTTCAGTGTAAATATAATCCAACAATATGTTTGGCTTAAAATCGAATCTGTCTTAACTTGACCAATCAAATGTATGCCTAGATTTTAAATTTAGACAAGTGGGTGAAGTTGTTGTTGTTGTTGTGTTTAACGTCGTTTTTCAGCACATAGACTATACAAGGCGGCCAGTATATTTGGTGAAGGAATAACCCGGAAAGACCCCGGGAAGAACCACGGACCCACGGGAAGCTTTCTCACATACCCGCTTTGACGGTTGATAGATAGATCGTGAAATCTGTTTGTAGGGGCCATAAAACTTTACAACGTACAGTGCAGACAGTGCATAACTATTGTCAACCCTATCAAGGGCGTCTTCGGATCGTAATCATCCCATAAAACCGCACACACTAAAAAAAAAAAAAAAAAAAAAAAAAAGATTTTCACCCGTAGCGTGCAAGTGCAAGGATGATTCAGAGAGAGAGCGAGAGAGGTAGTGATGTAGGACGATATGGCGACTAATGGGAATTAATCCTACGCCGTAGGTTTACATTGTGGGACCCAATGGAGGCTGTAAGTTGACATATATGCTGTCGAGAGCACACTGTATACATTGTTACATTGTTAGAAGGTGTAGACCTCACATGGAACACTACGGCCTCTAACGATAATTTAACACTGACGCTACCTTGTTAAATTGTTAAAAGTTGTTGATCTTAGATGGGAGTAGCAATATGAAGCGATTGAGCCCTATACGGGAATTAACATTACGCTGTAGGTTTACACTGAGCGCTGTTATAGCCCTCTACTAGAATTTAACATTACGCCTCCATGTATGAGTTTGGACTGACGGACATGTGAATAGCGATCTTGTATCCAATACTTAGTGGTCTACTATCCAACATATAGTAATCTACTATCCAAAACCTAGCTATCTACTAATAACGACCTATTTATTCACTATCCAATACCCCACACATAATATCCAAGGAAAAGGCTAGGATGTAAATGAAGGGGGGTGAAATCACATAAACATACTATTTCAGACAAGAATGATAGGAATGTTTATACACACACTATACTTACATACACACAGACTTACTAGCACACCACGCCAGAGCAAAGGATTGTAACGTTTGTATAGACTCTATACCCACAAACATCGTCTCACTCAAAAGAAGGGGTATAAGGGGTTTCTAAGTTCTGTTTGGTTGTGAAGAGACATAGACATAGACAAACGTACGAACATAAAACACATAGAGTGTGAATGATTTTGAGTAGTATCTCTCTTTTTGAAGAGATGTGAGTAGCCCTGAAAGGGGCCGTTGGGTTTTGTCCTGGATCATGGGTGTTTATCTATATTCAGGACAACTACACTTCCCGAGACGGGCTCTACAACAAGGGCACATCTCGTCGAAGTAAACCGTTGTTTTCCGGACGGAGACAGTAAGCCTAAAAGCTATTTGTCTTTGATATCATCTATGTATTTGACATGGAAATTGGTAAGATAAATTGAAATAAATCTGAATCTGATAAAATGTTAGTTGTAAGATGACTTGCAACAATAAAAAACGTTTAATCATTGAAGATGGCTAACGTCATCATTGAATAAATCTTGAAGAATATTGAACAAGTTACTTTCCAGGTTAGACTTCATTCATAGTAGAAAAAAAGACTTCGGTAATGATAACTGCTGTAACAAGTGTGGTTAAGTGAACAAATCCATTAACAACAAAACAACAGGTGCCCATTGTCTTTCAGAGGCGAGACGCTATTATTTTTCAATAGGTTTTTCAACATTGTGCCTTGAGACACATTCTGCGATGTATGCACTTAGCATCTGGCAGTTTTCGACGCCGTAGACGATGTGTCCAGGATGACAATGACATGTCTTTTTTCATAACTGTTAGGTCATTTTAAATCTATATGCTTCAAATTATGAAACGAACACTCAATGCAGATAGAGCCAAACCTAGCTTAAATGACAAATATACAGTGAAGCATCTAATTCTAGTTGTCGATTGGAATAATTTCGCTGAATATTGGAAAATTTATCAGCGCTCTCATTTACAAAGATATCATTTTCTTAATTTGTTTCGCTTTCATGTTTTTCCAACCCTTTTAAAGTCAAGAATTATGGGTTATCTCTTTGGATGTTCCATTTGCAATAGATTTGTTTAATTTCCTTATTGTGCTCTTCCCTATCTGAAAATAGAGTTATTTTTATTTTTGTTCTCGACAAATCCTAATTTGTTTTGTAGATATGAGATGTCCATTTCTTCAGTATTTTATTAATAATAAAGGACCGAGGATGGTGAAGAGTTTTAAATGAGGGAGTGTGATAGTCCTGATGACTTCACCAGAGATGACTATGCATATAATATATCATTCGAAAATATTAAACATATTTTGATAAACCCAACCTATCAACAAAAGGTTTTACAACTCCCCTACAAAATATATTTCATCAAATAATAAATGATTTTTCCATTTTTGGCAACTACAATGTTAGTGATGAATTTATCGACAAATATCGGAAAAACTGCATTCAGACGTACAGATGCTGAAATGTATATATTATCCAAAGGAAGGTATGGATAAGTACATGCTCATCACAATGAGAAGGATAAGGGAGACTTTAAAAGCCAAATCAATGATAAGGGAGACTTTAAAAGCCAAATCAATGATAAGGGAGACTTTAAAAGCCAAATCAATGTTAAGGGAGATTTTAAAAGCCAAATCAATGTTAAAAAGACCTGGAGCTTAAAGTATTGTGCAAGAATTAAGTATAGAAGATTTTAAAAATCTATGTGTAAAAAGTCAATTATTTCTTAACCCTGAATATGAACGTGTTTCTGTCTCACAAGAAGAACAAGTAACACAAGCTCAATTTCGTAGAATCTCTGAAAAAGAATACCCTGTAGAGCCTGATATTACTGATGAAGCTTTTGATCAGCAGGTAATAGGAACAGACTATAATAGATGATTACTAGGAAAACATATATATATATATATATATATATATATATATATATATATATATATATATATATATATATATATATATATACATACATATATATATGTATCTGTGAATGTGTGCCTGTGTGTGTATGTCTTTTGTATGTATGTATATATGCATGATTATAACAAAATAGTCCCCTATCCCTTATTTGTTTGTATGTAAGGATATGTGTTTCTTTGTTTTTCGTTAACAAAAACGTGTTTTGTTTGTTTATTTGTTTGTTAAAAAGTGAGGGTTTGTTTGTTTATAAGTTGGTGTGAGTGAACCTCCCCTATCCTCTATTTCGTTTGTATGTGTGGGTGTTTGTCTTTAGGAATGTGTGTTAATGCCCATTTTATATCCCCTATTTACCCTCATCAGTCTGTTTGCGTGTGTAGATGTTGGATTCTAAAAATAAGCAACTGTCTGTAATTACATGTGGTCTTTTCCGTCTCTCCATTCTATTTGTCCGTCCGTATTAAAATTTCCATTCTCTGCGTTTGTATTTATATGTGTCTGTATGAAATTAATGCGTATGAAAAAACGAAAAAAACAAAATACACCCTAGTCCTTCCCTTTACATATTTGATGGTATGCTGAAATGTAAATATAAGTATATGTCTTACTATCCATTGTACCATCAATAATACGACTGAGTTAAGATCATCCACTGTACCATCAATAATACGACTGAGTTAAGATCATCCAATGTACCACCAATACTACGACTGAGTTAAGATCGTCCATCAGTGAAAGAATACTTCATTGCCAAATCAAAACAAGACAAAACAAAAAGAAGAAATTGTATATGCATGTATATATGTTTGTATTTATTAAACAAAAAAATATTCATACATAGTCACGATTTAAGAAAGTAGGAAGGAAACATGAGATATATATATATATATATATATATATATATATATATATATATATATATATATATATATATATATATATATATACTGCATATAGGGTATGGTAAGGGAAACAAATTAAAAACTTTGTATATAAAGAGAGCCTCCAAATAGCATAGAAAAAAAAAAAACAGCAAGAAAAAAAACAGCAAGGGCTCAGGCAGACTTTTTAAAGACTAAATTTTCACAAGACCTTGGCAAAAATATTAACAATTACTTATTTATTTGTTCGCCTGTAAGCTTGTCACGAAATAATTTCTTACGTAGATAAATAATGAACCTGTTCTGTTAAAAGTACTATGTTAGAACATGTAATTCTACTTTAGATACATACATGTATATACGAGGGGCATTTGAAAAGTTCTGAATATTTTTCTATAACTATTTTGGTTATTTTAACTTGCGAATAAATTCAATGCCGATCGATAGTCAAAATAACGTTCTATAAAACGATCTGCATTTACAGCGCACCGGACACCTACAGATATATGCGTCTGATGTAACATAGGTAAATAACAGTGACGTAAACATGTCGGACGCGGAGGAATAATTCCGCTAATAACAAACGTGCACACTGTAAAATCCTGACGCTTTTAGGGTACTCTCTGACTGATATTAAGATGGACTTGAACAAAGTTTACGAATGTAATTGTCCGTCATATCCTACAATTTTGAGGTGGTTTCATTGACCTACGTTATGGAAGACTTTTTTTGCGATTGGTGAGCGCGAAGTTGCTGCTGCTAAGGGACCAATTGATGAAGACACTCGATGCACAGTGGACAATATTTCTATTATTACGGACATGAATTCTTCAGCTGTTTTCAATATATGAAAGAATCATTTCAAGCTTTGATATTTGTATGCAAGATGGATCTCGCATTTGTTGACGGCTGATAAAAAACAGACTCGAGTTGAAATTAAACAAATACTCGCCAAATATGAAAAAAGTGACCAGAGATGTTTGGATGACATTGCCATCCGTGATGAAATATGGATTTACTTTTTTGAACCCGAATCAAGAGAAAATAATACAGTCTGGATCGGAGAAAACGAGCAGAGATCACAAATCGCTCCACGTAGTCTGACTTATGAAAATAATTTTATACACATTATTTTGAGATGCAAAAGACCCGGTCATCTACGTACCTCTGCGTGACTCTACTAGAGTCACTGGATATTTGTATGCCTCCAAAGTGTTACCAAAAATTGTGGAACATTACTGAACCACCTTTCCGCACACCGGCACTCGAGGAATCAATCAACTCGATGACAACGCACCGGCGCATAAATCAGCCGTCATGACACATACTTCCAGGAGCACAGCATCCAAACTTTTCCATATCCTCCATATAGCTCTGATTTAGCTACAAGTGATTCGTAACCATCTTTAAAACGATGAAACTAACTCAGTTGTATGATACTAACTCAGCTGTAGAATATGACAAAGAATTACATCCATAAACTATACCCAAGTCAGCCGGGATATCAGGGGGAGAGTACCCTAAGAGCGCCTGGATTTTACAGTATGCTATTGTGCTCAGTAGCAGAATTATTCTCCTTCTCCAACATTTTTACGTTACTATCATTTACCTGTTTTATGTCACACGCATATATATATATATATATATATATATATATATATATATATATATATATATATATATATATATATATATATATATATATATATATATATGTAGGTGTCCGGTGTGCCACACGTGCAGCTGCAGATAATTTTAAAGAAGGTTATTTTGTCTATCGATTTGTGTTAAATTTATTGACAGGTTCAAAGAAACAAAAAAGTTATTAAAAGAAATATTCCGAATTTTTCAAATACCCCTCGTATAATTAGTAATTGGCTTACTTTATCCATATTAAAAAAGAAACGATTTAAGTTCTGCGGCAGAATAACTGCTATTCGCATTAAATGCCAGCGGATTTCCTATGTCGTCTCCACGCGACACCATCACGCGGCACCACCACTGAATTATCTGGAAGTAGACTAAGCAACATCGTCACTTCGAACTCGCTAAGGTCTCACTAGACAGTTTTTGAGTGAATTTTCATCGGACTATGACAGATTACTGAAAAATGAGAACAATTCTACATTAAAGATACCCCCAACCCTCACTAACCAATAATTTTTGCAGAAAGCATGCTCGCCAAAATATTAATTAGGATATTCAGGTTAATTTCCTGTACAACTGATAGTTTTTACACTGAACTAACACTACCCCCAACTTCTCTTTTTTACGTTCATTTTTGACAGTAAAGAGCTAGTTTGAATATTTTCCTGTGACAAGGTGGCTCAGACAATCAGTATGGGCCTTATGCATGATTAAAGTTCACTGGTATTATAACAAATAATATCATCATCCGTTAACCATTTTGATTTTTAGATATTTACCTTTGTAGCAGACACACATAAACCAAGAC
The DNA here is from genome assembly GCA_029931535.1 of Margaritifera margaritifera. NCBI lineage: Eukaryota > Metazoa > Mollusca > Bivalvia > Unionida > Margaritiferidae > Margaritifera > Margaritifera margaritifera. The sequence goes on from JAQPZY010001547.1 coordinate 4,085,261, forward strand.
GGTTGTTTTGTTGCAGCCCCAAGTTACGCATTTGATCTCCAATGCCAGTCTAACTGTGACAGGCAGTCATTAAACAAGCCAACCCATTTTCAAGCCTAAATCAAAGTAAATGTAAACTAAATTGCAGATTTAGTTTCTGTGTGAATTTATAAACACAAAGCTTATGCTTATTAGGCTTATGCCTTCGACCTTAAAAATTAGGGGTATCAAACTACGAAACTATCGATTGAGACCTAAGGACGATAATAAAGGCCTATAGCCTGCTTACGTTCTTGATTGTGTTGACACGTTATCCATTGTGCCGGCAATGAAGGTATTATGATGCAAAAACAACCACGGGCTTGAAGGCAGTTTAAATGTCAATTATTTAAATCTAATGTTTTTTCTCTGTTCTAGTATGCGATGGAAAATGGGAAGGACATTCCGATTAATATATAATCTACAAGCTCTTCACAGCACATGGTCTTTCAGAATATATCTCTGCCGAAAGGATGGGTCATCTAAACATTGGTACATTGTCTTTGCGGATTAATACACTGTCACTTTGACTGGATCCTACCTTATATCAATCATGACAGATTGAAATCCAACAAAATTAAGGTAAAAAGAACCACTGTTTGGAGGTTAAGAGGTTCTTCATTATAACGTCATCGGTATATTGTGAGGCTTCCCGCATGTTACCTTTTAACATCATCAGTCTTGTGCTACATCACTGCATGAAGAAATTCCTTACTTTCTCCTCCTAACCACTAGGCAAAATCTTCCCATACTGCACTAAAACCATTATAGAGAAAAAGATCGCAGTAAATGCAATCTAAATTAAGTGCGATGCAGTTATCAAAGTGAACGGTTTTCTCCAGTTGTCATTTTGCCACTAAATTTACGTCGTTGTAGCAGTGGTGTTATCTTAACCAAAGGAGGTAACCTACTGTGAGTAGTATGTATAACCTCATTGCAGACGCCAATTTGAATGTAACCTAGTCACATGTACTTTCCATGTTAAGTATATGGGCACCCAAGCTCCAATATATCATCAATGTAGTAATGATGTGTGTTGGATTGTAATTTAGTGTGTCCGATTCCCATAGTGACACCCACTATTAAATTCTCATACACCCCAATACAGACCCACAATGGTAATCCTATGGATGTTTTAACATTAAATTCCAACAACCACCATAGTGCCATGTTTTCAAAATTGTAACCTAGCGTTAAATTCGCATAACCACCATATCAGCCATCCCATGTTAAATTCTCATAATAACCATACCAGCCCAATCGTAATATTGAATTCCCATTATCAGGATAACATCATACAATGCTACATTCCCATAAAAGTCATTGTGCCCCTTAATATTAAACTTATGAACATTTTTAATGTTAATTTCTAGAACTGCCATAATGCCATTTTTACCGCCCTACCCCGTCCCACTCCCCAAATAATGATATAAAGGAAAAGGGGAAATTCCTACTTTACAGTACAGAAGAAACAGAATGGACATGATCAAAGTGTAGACAATCGTGAATGCTGTTGATAATTTGTGCATTCTTCCATAAAATTACGTGCTCGGCATTGTTGGGCAAGGCGTATGAATGTGGCCGTATCCATATATCAACATCAGATTTGACGCAACAGTGATGCCATGTCGCGTTGTTATGCTTATCTTTCATCCTAGCCACACGCAAAAACAAAAGGCATTTATTCCGCATCGTGTGAAATTTGGTTAAAAGCCCTGTTTTAAAGACTTTTCTACTAAAATTATACTTTGTACCATAAAATCTTATTTTTTTACCTTATTTTTCAACCTTATTAACTGATGTTTTTTAAAAATGTGACATAAAACGCATCTTAAAGTATTTTCACCCAACTATTAACTTTTTTGAAGAAAAAAACTAAACAACGCCCACCCTATGCTCCAATCTTCATAATTTTCAACTTCAAAGTTTGCCCTCTAAATTTCAATATCCCTTAGCTTAACCTAATTTATTAAATTACTCAAAGCAAAAACCAAGGAGGAAAAAGCCAGCAAAGCGCCTACCCTCTCCGACCCGGGGCGAAGCGACGGGAAAGAGGGAGCCTTATATCCTCAATTTATTATTTTCAAATTCTGTAAATTCAAACAAAAATAAACCTTTTGGTGCAATTCCAAAGAGCAAGCTAATTAATGCAAGAATTAACAAAATGGCATTAGCAGCTATTAAAGAAATAGGTTGTCAGGCTAATGCTAAAAACCAGCTTCTGCTTCTGCTGCTTATTTAGCTCACTTAAACTAATAGCCGGTAATAGTTTTCATACCTTTTTAAAATTTATCAGTGAACAAATCTGTGGAACTACCGCTGCCGCTGCTACTTCCTCTTATTGGTAATTGTTTTACAACATTTGCTTTAAGCTTTTTGTTTGAACGGTCGTTTTAACCTTTCACCTAATGGTAACTTTTCTTTCACTTTGAGAGTAACTTTGTCGATATTGAAGTTATCTTCTCTATATATATTACATTGGCAACTATTTGAGCTCGTTTGATTACATTGTTTTTTTTTTTTTTTTGTTTTTTTTTTAAATTTTTAAAAAAAGTACTTGCAATTAGCTTTTATACTTGAATCTTTTTCTTTAGCTATGTTTTTGATATATATATATATATATATATATATATATATATATATATATATATATATATATATATATATATATATATATTCTATCTTTCTGTCATACAAATCAAGGTATTTTTCATTTATATTATGTTTGAATTTATTACAGCACTCAGACGACCTCTTAGTTCTCTTTCTTCTTGCAACGCAAACAATCTTTTAGATGGATCACTGACAAGTCTTTTATGGTACACATCTCTTAAAGTCTCTTTTTCTCTAAGTTGCTAGCTCAGTATTTGCTTTGTGTCAATTTCTGTAATTTCTATTAGTTCGGGAGTTATTGTCGTTTGCCTGTCTGAAGCTGTTGTTTCTAGAGACTGTTGTAATACTGTAGGATTATAATTTGATGAATGCCACATTTTTTCTTTTTTTCTTTTTTCCAGTCTAATGAATACAACAAATCGCTTCCATCTTTTTGCGTAGCTTTAGAGTTAGGTGAATGGATTATTTTTACAAGAAATTTGAATATATTCTTTACAAATTGCTGCGTAACACAGTGTTTGCTTCCTAAAACTTTAAATTATGTGTATTTGCTTTATATTGTTTTTGATGTGTCCCTAATTTATGTATACTAATTTCTTAGTATTCATCAAAATATAATTGTTGAACTGGTTGTTGAAGAGTGTAAAATCCCTCGTTTCATAAATTTAATCAGCACTATAATTTCCATTAAATTGATTTAGAATTTCATCTTCATCAAAAGTTTCTTATTTATAAGCAGGATTTTTAAACTCTTGATCAGAACCCTCTTCTGCTATTGTACACTATTTAAATGGATCGAAATCAATTCGAAAAAAAAAAAAATAGAAAAAAAAAAATCAGGTTCCTTAAAAAGTAAAAGAAAAGAGGGTAAACCGTATTTAAATTAAAACGGAAAAAGCAAAACCTACTAAACATTAGTGTAGTAAATGAAACATACAAGAAAATAACTGGTAAACACTTTCCGGTAACTGATAAATAGTCGGATAAAACAAATTTAAAGCAAATCCAGAAAACATGATATTTTTTTTAAATGCTAGATCAGCTAAAATATCAAAGTCATTATCAGATGCAATAATACTAGGAATAGCATCTTTGATTAGTAAATTTATTCGAACTGATAACTTAAATGTCATTAAAGAAAGAACTGAACAACAAACGGAATAAGATTCTTTAGTGGGTTTGGATTACCAATTTCAGCATCAAATGATAGCCTGATAACTTTAACAAGGTAATTTTATAAAGGAAGATCAATACCAGGAGATACTTTATAGCAATAACGTTACAATATTAATGCCAGAGGCTCCAAAGAATCATACAAGCGGGACTCTAAAACGTTAGTACTATTCATATCAAGTATTTGTAAGCTGATAAAAACGTTACTTGAAACAGGACGTCAGGACTCTTTAACAAGAATTGCAAATAACTTGAATAACTTTTGAAAAAAACTGTAATTTGGATGCAACATAAAAAAAGGTTGTGAAAGTGAAACTGGAGACAATTCAAAGGTTCTAAAATCACTAAAAAAGGTAACTTCACCACAAAAAATAAATAAATAAAAAAATAAAAAATTAAAAGATTCACGTAGATTTAAACTTGAAAACAACTTTCAAAAAAATATTTGTAAGAATTTGTAAAGCCAACGCAGAAAATTAAAAAAATAGAGCGAAGAATTTTGTCTGAGAGATCTGACGTTAGCAAAACTTACATGATATGTAAAGCTCAAACAACATTTATTGCTCTGTAGATGGTGCAGTTGATGCTGTATGATAGGTGTTATATATTCAGAGCAAGGTATTGTAAGAAATGAAACACCTTTTAAATAATCATGGAGCATAATTTCAGAACTATAAATAAAGCAAACCAATTTCCAGAAATATTGTAGCATAACAAGCAGATCAACGACTAGCAAGAAAGAAAAAAAAGATGCTAGAAACCCAGGTTTGTAGAATTATATCCCGTGTCGTAATTAACCACCTCAACTCCTATTGAGCTTGAAATTAAAGATCAAACCGAAGATTTCATCGATCTAAAAAACAGTTACTTGTACCTTAAAGTCAAAGTTCTCAAAACGGAAAACATCAATCTAGGCGTCGAAATCAGAGTGGCTCCGGTCAACAATTATATGCATTTGTTGCTCAGCAAAGTGAACTTGTACTTGAACTTGAACGACAAACTGGTCAGCAACAACATAGACACTTACTCTTAACAAGCTTACCCTGAGATTCTGCGGACTTACTGAAAAGAAACGAAAAACGCACACCTCAAGGCACCAGTGGTGTGAAAACCTAGGGTGCTTTCAATAACACAGAGTTTACAGAAGATTGCAATCCTCACAGTGTAGGTTTTAGCGATGGCCAAAAGAAAACCAAGCAAGGACGTAGTTTAGAAATTATAGATGGCTTACACTTGTACATGTGGTTGCAAGACAGATATTTGTTGAATGGTGGACTAAATCAAAGTAGTACCGTGTTCCATTTGATGGCTGATGTTAACGAGTACAAAACCAACATCAAAGAAGCAAGACTCAACGTGTGACGTATAAATCTTACCCAAAGTGGGAGACGACAACGGTTAATGTCTGACTAGCACCACAGGAAAGTATCCCACACGACGAGTGGAAGTGAAAACCTTCTACCATTGCCTCTGGACTCCGATCCAGGATTAAAGATCATGTTCTCCAGTTTACTGCCTAAATGTTTGTTCATTGTCAGGAATGCTGCCCTCAATGGTATTATTGATCAGAACACTTTCCAGTTCCAACACTTCAACATGTAATAGATAGAAGCGACCCGAGACGGCCAAACTTTGCGTACCAGACCTTTTGAACCGAACGTTGCCCAGAAAAATTATTTGAGATTTTACCTAACACTGTGAAGCCACATAACCACGGCATTTTGTACGACGATTATACAGAAGGATATTGTTTGTGGGGATCTGATTTTAGCCCGGAACAAGGCAGCGACGAGGGACATTTGCACCCTATAAAATCAGGACAACTCCGTGTGGAACTTCCGTTTACAGTTGCCTTCGTGAACACAGTGAACTTGACCTTGTATGTAGCTTTTGTTCTATATTTTTCATAGTACTCTTGAAATCAGCAGTCTGAGAGAAGTGATTGTAGAGTATTAAAAACGGAACACGAAGCTATGGACATCGATGAGGATGACGTTTTCCATCTTGAAAAGGAACTACAGTAATCACACACCCCACTTCCAAGTGGAGAAGAAGAGAAAGAAACAGTAATTATGTCACGATGACCCAGGGCCGGTTTAACCGCTAGGCAAACAAGACGGTCGCTAAAATTTGGGGGCAGCAAAAATCCGAATGAATAATAAAAGATATACAAATACCATAAAGTAGAAGATAATAAGCTTCTAAAAATAGAAAGAGAAAAACAGAAGGAAAGAATAAATGTGTTCAATATTCATTTTTGAAAGTTAATTCGGGGGAGGGAGGGTGGCAAATCTGAAGGTTCTCTGATGGTTCGCCTAGAGCGCCAAATACCCTTGCGCCGGCCCGGCGATGACCAGAACAAGAACAACGCTTAATGTCCTGTTTTGCTCGCCACTTGGCTAAATAAATTACACTCTTGACCAGAGAGTATTGTTAAGGTTGTCAAATCGGTCATACTAGTCAAAACAACACGAGCAATGTTTGATGATGAGTCAAGAAGAAAAGTTGGAAGAGTGTCTGGAAGAAGCATAGACACTCATCCAGAAGTGACGATCTTGAAAAAGTGGTATAAAGACTTGAGTAGCCATTTCATACCTCCATTGACTTCATTGGAGATGAAAAGCATTGAAACTCTATTGCAAGAGACTAATGAAACTAACCTTTCTTCGACTTACTTGACAGATCTTTTTAAATAAAATATCAAGTGGGAAATTATTACGTATCATTACCTGTGAAGAAAACAAAACAATGAATACCTGGGATCTTCCATACCATCTGACCCACAGTTCATATACAGCTCTCTGGAATCCAGTTGTGTGTGCTAAAGATGAACTTCCTCTTCGAAAACCTAAAGACGTTCGAGCTTATATCATCAACAATGAATGCCACGGAATTGTATAAATCCCTTATATTAGCAATACATGTACTCGGGTTTCGTTTTTCAGTATAACAACGATGCTCGAGAGTGAGTTATGTATATTGTACAATATTTCGAAACAGTGAGTTCGGTTCACCCCATGCCGCACGTGCGAAGTGCTTTCGATGGGGAAAACCGAATGCACCAAGCGTACGGACGATGTAGAGCTGCATCGTCCGTGTATAAATGCCTCACCGTAAGACTAAATCTTTACATTACGGAACGTCTTGTCAGTGAGCAGTCTACTTAAGAACTTGCACGTCTTCAGCTGTAGAGCTGTAGAGATCAGAGTCGACGAGGTCCCAGCTATAGAGGGGACAATAGAAGTTGACTATAGCAGCTGTAAAGCTGACCATAGCAGCCATGGAGCTGAATAAACAGTGTGTTGCTTGGATACCAGGTGATCGGGCGTTGTTGACCCATTGGTGGGCGTGGATCGCTTGATTGGCCAGTGCGACTAGCAGCCAAGTATGCTAGTGACGGAGTGTTTGTGAGTCGCTCCATATATGTAATCTTTTAGCCGTGGGCTAATTTCGGGTTTTTGTGACACCCAGTGGTTTGGGAATGTAAGATATATCGCATGATATCTATCCCATTTCGTTTGCACCACATTTTATTATTTGAAATAAAGTGCCTCATGTTTCATTATTTGAGGGTAGACATTTTTGCTATATGAGTAAAACACATCATTCCTTTCATCGTGTGAGATAAATCATTAGCCTTTATCATTGCACTGTGTATTTATTTATTTGTGTTCATATTTGGGTTACCGTATTAGGTTCGTGCGGATTATGTTAATTAGTCCAATATTTGGACCCTACACACGCACGTATTAATCATAACCTTTTTTCCCATTGCATTTTTATCACCATCAACAGTGTTCTGTTATAAATCCGAAATCCAACCCGGTTATCTTGTTACAATGAAGACAGTCATCGTTCAGGAACCCCTTGGGTAGTAGTCTACTTTCCCAACGACCACAGCGATATCATAGACTTTATTAGAAGAAATATTATATCTACTCATTTCAATAATGTAAGATTACAAGGATCGGATTCTATGGTGTGCGGACTTTTTTGTGTGTACTTTCTTCATCAAACCAGTCTTGGATTCCCATTAGAACATTTTCCGACTTGTTTTGAACGTGATTTCTAGAGAAACGATGCACAATAAATATGTGTCTTGTGGGATCATTATGGCTATGTGTTTTCTTTAGGTCAGAAACTGCTCTAGATCACTGGTGGTCAAGACTTACTCCTCAACGTTGCCTCCTTTGTACATACGTGCATGTTTAACACCGTTTGTTATTTGTCCTTCTACATGAAGAGGAGGTATTGCCCTGACCTTTCTTCTTTATTTTTTGTTCTTGGATCATGGTTGAGCTAACGGAGTTTATTAAGAAAAGATGTTGATTTTAAAAAAAATGGTGTTGATTGTCGTTTGCTTGTTGTTGTTTGTTTATTGCGGGTTTTTTAATTTTTTTCTAAAAAAAGGGGCGGGCCATGCGTGGTGTCTTCTTCACCATTGGACGAGAACTGTGGAACCCGAAATTCACCCGGATCGTCAAATGGACGCCACAAGATACATATGTTTCATTTTTGAATCAATATTATTTAATTTCCCTATATGAGTGAAATCAACAGTTCAGTATCGCTATATGAGTGAAAATCAATAATACACGCATCTTTCTCGTGGATGAAACATACATTATTCATATTTTTGTATAAATCCTATACTTTGATCACCCTTGGTTTTATAATCATACATTCTCATATTTATATATAAATTCTATACATTGATCATCCATGGTGATAGATCCAAATATCAATCATATTTGTTTATAAGTTCTATACGTTGATTCTCGTTTGATTACTCCTTGAAGTTATATAGTCTGATTAGTTCCATCCTTATATCGGTTGTTGAACTCGGTGCGCATCATTCTCTAAAATCAATTTTTGTACTTTATGCGCACGAGTATGGTGTCAGATTCAATCATCGTTCAATTACACTATAAACAAACATTAAATTCACGAAAATGTTTTCAGTATCTTCGCTAAATCCAATCCCAACCCGGCTTCATCTTTTTACATGGAGTACAGGGATAGTGGGGCTAACCAGCCTCGCTTTTCCCTCTCCGTGTCCATTAACCCTTAGAGTAGGGATATATTGAGTCGGATATGTGTGGCAACGGTGAGCCAGGCCGGGGAGGTGCAGTTGTCCTTTATATCAATAGAATCTTTGATCCTGAAAAAAAAAAAAAAAAAAAGTACGGCCCTTTTAGGGACCACCCGGTTATTTCGGAAACAGAGATACTACTCCAATATTGCCCAAACTCTGTGTGTCATATTTGTTTGTGTTTTTTGGTGTGTTTTGTATATATTTTGTCTATTGTCTTCCAGAACTAAAGCTGAAGCCCTAACCCCTTCTGTCGTGTGTAATAGTATATAAGTGTGAATGATGATATATTTGTGTCACTGTATCACAACACTCCTTTTCAACAATGGCCTTGTTTGATTTGTCATTTTAACAAATTCTTTGACATCCTCTTCCATTCTCTCTGTGTTGTAGATTTTTCTTTGAGTTTCTAAGGAGGATAGTTTTTGTTTTTTTAGTCCGCGTGATTCCTCCTGACCTGTATTGTATCTTCTCTGTGTACTACACAAACAGATGTTTTTCTTAACGTCTGCGTCTGTAGCATATAAAGTGATGCATTCGCCAGTCTGGCCATCCATCGTCGACACAACAAGAGTGAGAGAACATTGTGAAATTGGTAAACTGTGTGAATCCATAGCCTTACTGGAGAAAACCGAACACCTCTTGGACCAGATGAAGGACTACTATCCTTATTCTTGCCAAACGCAGAGAGAGATATGGGCTCCTTTAGATCAGCTAACGGCCTTATCAGAGAAGTCAGAGATGAAGAGTCCACCATGATAAAGAGGTCAATGGGAAGGAAAGACGAGAGCAGAAGCACCAGAAAAGGGAGTGGCAACAAAAACACCTGAACCAATTGTGGATAATAGTTCAACAGTTGCTTCGTAAGAGGGAAGAAGAACCAGAAGAAATAGATCATTGGAGCCACTCGATATGGGGAAGTAGATGTACGTAGAGCACAGTTCCAGACGTGTAACCAGTGAGAGTGCCAGAAAACCTACGGCCCCTTTCATGGCCTCCCAGCTCTCAGAAAAAGAAATACTGCTCAATCATTGACAAAATATGTTTGTTTGATGTGTGTTTGTATGTGTATCTTTATCTTTCACAACTAAAACTTAAACCCCACACCCTTCATAGTATATCAGTGTCTGTGTGTGTGTATGTTTGTGCGTGTGTGTGTGAACAGTCCTTCTTTTCAAGGGGGGGATAGTATGCGCTCCTACCCTTTGTGCGAGTTAGTGTTGGTGTTGGTCAGTAGGTATGGGTGTTGGCCAGTCAGATGGCGTGTTGTTTAGTACGTGTAAGTGTGGGTGTTTGTCAGTAGATGTAGGTACTGGTCAGTCCATGTGTATGCATGATATTTTGAACATTACATTTCCCCTTGTCCATATAAATGTTTCAACATTTAGGCGTCATTATAATTCTCCCTTTTCTGTGTATAGACCCATCATGCTAATCCTATGAACATTTTTGACATTACATTTCCCCTTGTACGTATAATGGTCCATAATCTTAATCCTATTGGCTAATGCTAAAATTCCATTGTCTGTATAACGGTCCATTTTAAAATGGAGGCCTTAATGTTAATTCACCTTGCGTATATAACATCCCTTCTGTAGTTATATTAACCCCAATACTACTATAAAGTTCTACTATTCATAAACGTTTCAGAACTTTCCACAAAGGTGATCCATAGAAAACGAGAAATAAACGAGGGTTAGTTGTTTGTTTCATGTAGAAATGAGGACAAAACAGTGGAAAAATGATAAAACATCGAATCCTTACCCTGGCCGTCACAGACACCAGATCTCAGCATTATTGAGAATATATGGGGAACAATTAAATCCAAGCTTAAAAAAGACTACATGAAATCAAATCTAAGTTTGATGACATTCGTGTTGCTCTTGACATTGGGTAATCTCTCAATCAGTCTTTAGCCAGAGGAATTTATGACTCCATATCCATAGCTTGCCATGGCTATTATACGAGCCAAGGAATCAGACACCAAGCATTCAACGTGTAAGTGTAATTTTTTTTCATATTTTGTCAGACGATTTTAGAACCAGCAATGACTTTAATGTTCCTCTCATGACGTCAACGTACAAGTGGCTACTCACTTTTGACCCTGGTACTGGATTTTCACAATTATGCGTCTTGATTTCTTTGCATTTATATAGTATGTGACGTGGTTTGAACTGTACTTGCGATATGTGACGCAGATTTTCTTTTCTAAACTTATCTTCAGCTTCTGAAAGCTTAGTGTAGTTTTTACATCCAGGGATTTTATGTATTTAATATTTATTATATTTATTTTTTGTCAAGTTGCAGTCGATGCAAATAAATTTCTCTTTTTTCAGTCGTGTATTGACTACAGATTTGACTACTAATTCATGTTGTTTTTTCTAGCGTATCTGTTGCACTGTGTCCATCTTTAAAATATGGCATGAATAACTCGGACTTCACCTATGTGATCGCCTTGATATATACTTTAGGACAGCCAGTGGCGTACTAAAGGTAAATGGCGCCCGTGGCGACGATGATAGCCCAAAGAACCAGATTACGAGGCCCGAATTTGTATCAGCTGTTTTGGCGCCGCAAGACCTTTGGCGCCCGGGGCAACCGCACCGTCCGTCCCCCCCCCCCCCTCCCCTCCATAGTACGCTACAGATGACAGCGCATAACTCTTGATATAACATTAGACATAATTTTGGAAGGCACCAAATCCAATGCTCACCGGTTTATACGAAGCGGCAGTTTTGCTTGACGACCTACCTAGCTGGGAATTTGCCAATGATCTGAATAGATCCCCGAAAAAGGAAGTAAAAATCAAATAACCACGCAATTGTAAATCTTGGCTGCCATTAATTCACGTTTGAAGGACATTAAGGATTTTGCAACTTTTAGATAGCTATTAATCGACAATATCTATTGGAATCAGAGCTACTGTAGTGTTACAAGCTTGACATGACCGCAGGAGTTGGTCCAGGTATGAAAACACAGTATGTAATTAGTTTCCTCTGACTTTGACCACCCCGTTATAGATATTTGGACAGACACCCCAACATACATTTCTAAATATTTAAAACGGGATTGGAAACGTCAGAGGAAACTCAGACTACAGAGTAAGTAAATTCTTCAATTTTTTTTTTTTTTTGTCGTGCGAGAGTTTGTACGTGTGCGGCAGATGCTGCTGCTGATTCGTGCCAAATTACGGGCAGATTCGGACCATGCGAAATGGGTTGCTAGAAACACCTAAATACACTCCAGAACCGAAATACACATTTTTTTTTTAACCAAAATACTAATGGAGACAAACGTATTATGATTTGTATTTGTTTGAATAATATTAAAAAGGAAAATAAACTTTTGTTTAAGTAATTTTTATATGAAATATTTACTTTATAGCACAATTCATGTAATGACGTCACTCCGTCGTTCTTGATTGGGCACTATTGGCATATATTTAGAACGCTTTTAAATACAAATTAAATTAAATGCTATTTTAAAAAAATTATTTGTCAAAAACTATATCATTTAAAGTTAAAGTAAATATATAATATAATGTCGGTGAATACATTTGGTACTTTGATACTTTTCACTTTTATTCTGTGAATGTATTACCACTTATCTTAAGTGTCCAATCAAGTACAACCGAGGGATGTCATTACACAATTGAGGTATAAATAGGAAAAAAAGTTAATAATTCATATCAAAATCACTTAAATCAAAGTTTATTTTACCTTTTTATATTATTAAACAAATAGAAATCATAATACATTCATCTTTATGAGTATTTTGGTAAAAAAAAATATGTGTATTTCGATGTGTATTTTGTTTTTTTAAGTGTATTTCGATCTTTCTTGTGACTTTGCAAAATATTATAAAATAAATAAAAACAATGGAACACACATACCTGTTGCTTTTAATAGTTATTCCAGGGATTTACAAATTCGATAAAAGTCATCTTGCCCAGGGCAAGCTGACTGGAAAATTAAACTTGCCAATGGGAAATCTGAGCTTGCCACAAATATTATATCCCAGCATGAGTAAAAAAAAAAAAGATAAAATAAAATATGGGATATTTTAATGAAATCGCGTCATATTTATTTTAACTTTTGTTTTATTTTTATCTTTGTTGGCACCTTAAAACCATATGCCGATAATTAAAGTTATCACAAAATATATATATATGTAAATAATACATGTAGATATGTACTTGAGAAAGGGTTAGAATGCAGATATAGTTAGGAGAGCAAAAACAGATGTGCATATATATAGACAGATAAGATAGCACTCATCTCATCAACTACATCAACAATAATGAAAGCTAGATTATTTGTAATGAATTATTTATACTCACAACTGTAGGATTTGTGAACACTTATTTTTATCCATTTAACAATTATCATTTAGTAATATTGCAATCGATGACATGCATGAAAATATTTGACAAGCTGACTTTTGAGATTGAGAATACTAATTTTATCGATTTAATTGTTTGCCAAATGGTAATTATGTATCGGTCTCCTGTAATTATCACATAAACAACATATCACAAAAACTGCTTGTGGGTGCTACATTTCGGTACATTAATCATGCTTTGAACAAAATCGTCCAGGTGGTTAATCATTAGAGATGAGTGCCTTTTATTTCCAAACACACCTGTCAAAAAAATCTCATGAATTATGTTATTAACAATTAATACCTACTTACCTTAAAATTGGTGACATATATCAAAACAATCTTTGAAAAGCCAATTGTTTGGAGTTGGCAAGCTCACAAACTGCTAGAGGCTAGGTTAGGACACTAAAAATGGTGATTCCTGGATATATACTGATATTATAATTTAAATTGTAACTGATGAGTTAAAATATAATACTTATTCCTTATTTGTCAAAACTTGCTTTAAATAGTAAATATTCACATTTTCACGTATGCATTAACAATCTTTACTATATATATATGTGTGTGTGTTTGTGTTGTAGTATACTTGCAAGGACCAGAATTGTGTTGCACACCAACATTGCAAGGATTTAACTACATTTCGAGGACTTACATGTACACACCAGTCCTCAAAAAGTTTGTTTGGAAACTGATTCAGAGCGATCATTAGAGATGGCCCAGGTGTTATTGTGAAAGTCCTCTCAAAGTCGGTAAAGTATGATACACAGAGTGTGGATAGTACACACAATTTGTGGTTTTACCTTGATGTGACTAGACTGGGTGTGTAAACGTCAGCCAGTCAGAGGAGAGGGCGTGTGACTTCTTATCGCCTGTCGGCCAATCAGAACTTTGCTTCTTTACAGTGTCTCTGTAATATGCATTAATAGTCATAAAAATAATCATGTCTGTGTGCTACTATTTAAGTGGTAATTCTTATTTTTTTGAAAAAGATAATGCCATACTATTAATGGCAGAAGATATTGGGCTGTGTTAGGCTTAGGGAGACTGTTACAATTTTGGGTGGTTTTCTTTGAATTCTTTTGTGTACACGGACTTGATTGCTTCAGGAGAAAACCTATGGAAGATCATGAAGATGACATCTACATCTACGTCAAAGCCAAGACATTCAGGATCATCGTGGTAAGAAACAAGAAGGGTCTTTCTAAGTTGTTTTTTATATTTGTCCAAAACAGCCGATCATAGTAAATCATTTGTTAACCACTCATGTGACAACTTGACTTTATCCATTTTCCTAACAAGCTTATCAAAGCATATCTGTTCTTATTTTGGACCTTGATTTCACATGAACCAAGCACACTACAGTTGCAGTATTGAAGCATGTGCAGAGAAAATGTGAGCAATGATTTCAATAACAACTTTTGAGAATCTTCTACTGTAGAATAAAATACCCTCCATCATGGGCATCTGCAGGAATTTGTGTGTGTGTGTGGGGGGGGGCGTAACCCAGGGGTGGGGGTGGGGGCAAAGCCAAAATCAACTGCCGTTTTTAAAATCTACCGCTTTTGAAAATTAACAGAATTTTTAAAATGTTGTAATCAAATATCCAAACATGGTATTTTTACATATTCTGTCAACACATTAGAGAAACCAGCCAAAACCAGTTTACTGGGGACCAGAAATGTTCCACCAGCGATGATGCATTGCAGAGTAATAGGATTAGAATTGTTAAAGAACAGCTGTCATGTGTACACAGCAAGCTGCTAACTGATTACCTTTTTGTTGGAATTTGAGGAGGTTAAGACCAAATGCGGGATGTTTTTTGAGGTGTTATAAGTAATAAAGGGATGAAAGGTTGTCCATGATGTCTTCTGAGCCTTTGATGAAAATTGGCCGACACTAGGCGGAGGGGAGATAAAATGAAGAGACCAACCATAAAAAATTATTTCAGCAGACGCACCAGAGTAAGTATTTTGATTTTTGCCCTGTTTAATTTTTATTGTATTGTTCAAGATGTTTTAAGAGGGCAGCTCTTATATTGTTTGTTCAGTTCTAAATGTGTGCTTTCTCCCAACTCTAAGAAACCACTGGCTAAGAAATAGTACAAGTTCAACAGTGCTTGGATATCAGAGTTTAAGTTTGTACAAGTGAGCAGCAAAGGTCCAGAGTTTGCAAGAGGAAAACTGAAGTTAGAACTTCTTTGCAGGCTGAGCGTGGTTGTCCTGTCATTACAATATTCTAATGTTGATACGGAGAAAAAATTCTTCATTCGTCGCATAATACAAAGTGATTCAAGGGGAAATCTGGACCAGAGAACTATTGAGAGCCTGTTAAGTGTGAAGCTTAATAATCACAATGAATGTCATTAGTGATCACTAGACAGTGATCTTGTGAAGGAAACTAAAAATGCTATTGGATTTTATAAAAACAAAAATATTTGGAGTGAACTATCAGATAAACAACTCTTCCTGTTTTGTTATTTGACCGTATATTGACTCATAATAAGTAATTATTATTGTAACATTTTCCATCAGAATCTGAATCGGATTCATGTTAAAACTTGCTATTTTATTATAATATGAAGAGAATACATATTATAGCACAAGAAAGCACTTGTTTTGTTTTCCATCCCCTTGAAATGTAAAATTTATGGAGATACAAAATCTACTGGTTTAGAGGCCAATCTACTGATCAAAATTTGTAAATCTACTTGTTTGAAAGCCTAGTTCTGTCACATGTGTGGTAGTATATGCAGTTCTTTTTTTTTTTTTGGACCCCTCTCGCTATGTTGAGCTAAGAGGCCTTTGAGGTGTCCCTTTTTTGTACTGAAAAGTTTAAAAGGATTTTACATCTGTGTGTTTCCTGCAGTTCTTATTCCATATACAATGTTTAATGTATTATTTTGACCAGCTTTATTTAAATCTGACATTTATACAGTGTCATATAGTGCTTCTAGTCACTGAAGTATTTCTGTTCATCTTCTTAAATATTGTAGATGCCCCATTTATTGGTAAAAAAAAAATTGAATTGAATTATAGGGCACAGGTTACCTCAATGTTTGATTTGTACATAATAAAATAAATGATTAAATCATGAATTTTTACCTAGTAATACAGAGACAAGGTTTCTAACAGAGCAACATGACACTGGTACCTTAGTCACAGATTCCCCACTTCACGTGAAGCAACATGAAAACATTCTGATTGCTAAGACCCATTTATTCACATTATGATTTCTCTTAAGTCATGCCACAATCGCTTCCTCATGAGTTATCGCCATATATCTTTTCTGGCAGCTGAGGTCTGGGGAAAAGTCAGTGCCTTTGCAACCTCCATTCTATCTTTATGCTTTTGTTTACAGTTTTGAGTAGAGTTGGTATATATTTTTTCAAGAATGTTTTTGCAAGTATGACGAGTTGTATTTTGAAGTGATTCAATGTTAAAAGCTGTACAAAGTACGAAAATAAAATAAAAATATCTTAAATACATTAAGTAGCCAAAAAATGTTCTTACACCTGATATTGCCCCTAATTAGATTTTTTTTTTTCAATGCTACTAGCTTCAGGTTACTTGACAAAAAGGATAGTGAACAATTTGTTGGTACAGTCAAAGACTGATTATCATGACTAATTGGAGACACCAATTTAGTCTTAATAAATTATCATCTAGATAAATGAAAATGATATAAAGAAGCAATTTTTTTGTATAGAGGACATTAAGCTAAATACAAGTCCATAAAATTGGACTATGTATAATCAATGTTATACTGTAGTATATTACAAAATGATACTGCTTAAGACTGTTTAATATTACTGTAGTATATTACAAAATGATACTGCTTAAGACTGTTTAATATTACTGTAGTATATTACAAAATGATGCTGCTTAAGACTGTTTAATATTACTGTAGTATATTACAAAATGATACTGCTTAAGACTGTTTAATATTACTGTAGTATATTACAAAATGATACTGCTTAAGACTGTTTGATATTACTGTAGTATATTACAAAATGATACTGCTTAAGACTTTAATATTACTGTAGAATATTACAAAATGATACTGCTTAAGACTGTTTAATATTACTGTAGTATATTACAAAATGATACTGCTTAAGACTTTAATATTACTGTAGTATATTACAAAATGATACTGCTTAAGGCTGTTTAATATTACTGTAGTATATTACAAAATGATACTGCTTAAGGCTGTTTAATATTACTGTAGTATATTACAAAATGATACTGCTTAAGACTGTTTAATATTACTGTAGTATATTACAAAATGATACTGCTTAAGACTTTAATATTACTGTAGAATATTACAAAATGATACTGCTTAAGACTGTTTAATATTACTGTAGTATATTACAAAATGATACTGCTTAAGACTTTAATATTACTGTAGTATATTAGAAAATGATACTGCTTAAGACTGTTTAATATTACTGTAGTATATTAGAAAATGATACTGCTTAAGACTGTTTAATATTACTGTAGTATATTAGAAAATGATACTGCTTAAGACTGTTTAATATTACTGTAGTATATTACAAAATGATACTGCTTAAGACTGTTTAATATTACTGTAGTATATTACAAAATGATACTGCTTAAGACTGTTTAATATTACTGTAGAATATTACAAAATGATACTGCTTAAGACTGTTTAATATTACTGCAGTATATTAGAAAATGATACTGCTTAAGACTGTCTAATATTACTGTAGTATATTAGAAAATGATACTGCTTAAGACTGTTTAATATTACTGACTACACTTTGCACACCAATAATTTTTTGTGAAAAGAAACGTATGCTTTTTTAAAAATTTTTCTTAAAAATAGTCAGAAGGACGAAATTTGTGTACACCATCTGAAGTCTGGCATATTCTGTAGCATTACCGATTCATGTGTTTGTCCTTTTGCTGATATTTTACCCAGGTATACATCATGGCTAGACTGTGTGTCATGTGCCATAGTCATGCCATCTACCTCAGCAGTCAAGGTCACTGCAAGGAAAGATGTAAAATTGCAATTGTTTCTGTGTGTGATGTTTTATCTTAGTCTGATCTGTAGTTTTTGAACAACATAATATATGATGATGAAACTTTATACTTTACCTTATAACTAGAAAGTGTGTCACATACTTCATTGTCAGCTTTCAAGTTTAAAGGTCAAATCATTGTCAAGTTGTTGTTAGACTTCTACCAGGTTTGGTACCCATGTCATAACTGGTTTGAATAATGAAAAAAGTTGCCAGGTATCCAGTTTTTATATTTTATTTATTATATAGATGTTATTGAAGACCTTCATAATGTTGGTTCAGAACAAAAAGAAGAAGAAAGGGATGAGAAAAGTGATGACCATAATTCAGAAGGTAATTTATTACATTTGATGACCCTGAAGCTTAGAACAGAAATGAATTGAAGTGCTATGCTTCAAAAACCTACCAGACACGATCTCTCAAAATCATCCACTGATGTGAATTTACTAGTTTTGGGGTTTCTGTAGATCACAAATTTAGAGACTCCACTGAAATGATGATCCATCTTGAGGAAAGAAGAAGGACCTTTGTTTTGGTCCACAAATGAACTGTGTTCACTTTTGTAAAATCAACACTTATGACACAGCTTGAAATGACATGGTCATGATGTCAGTTGTTACCAAAAAGTGTAGCATGATAGTAGTATGAACTCATGGAGAGATTTGGACATAAATTGATGTCACTTCTTACCAACGTGCATCATAGTGCTATTATCTCAGGAAGGGATTGGACATAAATTCACGTCACTTGTTACCTAAGTGTATTTTAGTGCTATGAACTCAGAGAGATTGGATATAAATTGATGTCACTTCACACCAGTGTTTATTGTAGTGCTATGAAGTCAGGGAGGGATTGGACATACATTCACATCACTTGTTACCTAAGTTTATAACAGTGATGTGAACTCAGGAAGAAATTTGACATAAATTGATGACATGTTACTTAAGTTTATAACAGTGATAAGAACTCAGGAAGAAATTTGACATAAATTGATGACATATGTTACTTAAGTTTATAACAGTGATGTGAACTCAGGAAGAAATTTGACATAAATTGATGACATATGTTACTTAAGTTTATAACAGTGATGTGAACTCAGGAAGAAATTTGACATAAATTGATACATATGTTACTTAAGTTTATAACAGTGATGTGAACTCAGGAAGAAATTTGACATAAATTGATGACATATGTTACTTAAGTTTATAACAGTGATGTGAACTCAGGAAGAAATTTGACATAAATTGATGACATATTTTACTTAAGTTTATAACAGTGATGTGAACTCAGGAAGAAATTTGACATAAATTGATGACATATGTTACTTAAGTTTATAACAGTGATGTGAACTCAGGGAGAGACTGGACATAAATTTATGTCACTTGTTAACTAAATATATTGTAGTGCTACAAATCCAGTGAGAGATAAGATGTAAATTGACATCACTTGTTACCTAAGTGTACCATAGTGATATGAACCCTTGGAGAGATTGGACATAAATTAACATCACTTGTTACCTAAGTGTACCATATTTAGCTGTGTATAACGTGCACTTTTTTCACCTAATTTTCTTATTTTCAGTTTGGGGTGCGCATTTTATAGAACTTAAAAAAACAAAGTTTTTTTCCAGGTCGATCTGACAAAAGGATAAAGGCACTATAGCTGCCTACATTTGTCACATTCACATTACATAATGGCTGGTAACTTGTTGTTCTAAAGCTGTGGAAAGTACTGCATTGCAGCAGAACAAATAAGATAATTACCGTACCTGTACGATAAATGTTCAGTATTCTATAACGTTGGATCTAATACCTTTTTTCTTCATTTATTCTTGGTTGATTTGAAATATAATATTTAGAATTCAAGTAGTGTTAATGTTCTCATTAGAGGTACCTTTAGTGAACATATTTTTTGCGACAACAGTTTGTCTGTTACGGTAACACTGACACATCATGAAACAAAATAATTAATGTATGAAGTCAGAAAACATTCTTTTTCTTCTTTGGAAAAAAACTTGGTTCTTAGTTTTATTTCTTGTCTTAAATCATAGTATTTTATGTATCTTTGCAACTATAGAGTGATCAATGCTTCATTGACTCAGTGTGGTCTTTTCATGTTAATCAGCACCGGCTAAGTTTTGATGTACTAAACATAGTTACAATGCTTTGTTTAGGTAAATTTGCAATTTATTTACTTTTCATTGGAAAATAAGCTTGGTTCTTTGTCTTATTTCTCATCTTAAACCACAGTATTTGATTCTTCTTTCTTAAATAGAGTGAGCAATATTTAATTGACTCAGCATGGTGTTTTTAAATGTAATCAGCACTGGCTAAAGTTTTGATGTGCCAAACGTAATTATGAAGTATTGTCTTGGTAAATTCTATCTAAGACACCGAGATATCTTTTAGAAGTGTCATGATAGTCTAAATAAGTATAAATATAAGACCTGACCTTTCTCATAGCATCTTGTGTTCGATCTTGAAATGCAAGGAATGAAGACAGGCGAGGACATACAGCAACTTTTCAAGAGTGATGACGATGAAGAGGAATTTGAAAGATTTGATGCAATAGACTGAACTCCTTCAACATGGTGAACCTTAAAATGACCTGTTTAAGGGTCAACCATAAAACCGGAAAGATATACTTTCAAGTTTGCCAATTTTTCATTCTTTCTTTTATGATATCAGTAAAAACAAAGTATTGGTCATAATCTGCTGCCGTGTACTGACAGGAAAGACCAGAGAAACAGTCTTGCACTGGTTTATTGTAAAGAATTAAAACATCATGTAACAAATGATGCTCAGTGCACTATCCAAAATGGCCAACTGTTGTTGCACTATGAAACACAATGAAATTATCAAGATTTTAAAATGTATTATATCACATTTGTGTTATATGGCAGAACTATCTGTTTTCCCTCATTCTGGGTCGAAAATTGGGTGCGCGTTATACACACCAAAATATGGTAACCATGGTGCTCTGAACTCGGCGAGAGACTGGACATAAATTGACATTGCTTGTTACCTAAGTGTAATCATAGTGCTATGAGAAATGTTTATTTTGCAACACAATTTTTGAGAAATTAACTTGAATTTCGAAATCGTCACGTTCTGTAGAGAATACCTAGGTGTATATTATGCATGTTTAAGTATGGATGACACCCACATGTAGCTATTTTACAGAAACTGCTTTTAGAGCAGATTAGAGATTATGTTATAATAATAATAAATCTCAGAGTGAACTTACGATCCTAATTTTAATGTTCCCTATTACAAAAATTTGGTCTTTTTACATTGCTTACACGGTCAGTGGTTTAAGAGTTCATATTTAGAAGTTGTATTCATATGTAGTGAGTGTGACACCTCAAATTAAAAAGGAATATTTCTTCTAGGTAAAAGCAGTAAGTCGGCATCCAGTGTGAAAGTAAACAAGAGGATGTTGAAAGACAGCTTGGAAAGTTTCTGAGAACAGTGTCACTTCCAGGGAAAGCAACAGGTGGAAAGGCCAAGAGGATGTTGAAAGACAGCTTGGAGAGATTCTGAGAAAAGCGTCACTTCCAGGGAAAGCAACAGGTGGAAAGGCCAAGAGGATGTTGAAAGACAGCTTGGAAAGATTCTGAGAACAGTGTCACTTCCAGGGAAAGCAACAGGTGGAAAGGCCAAGAGGATGTTGAAAGACAGCTTGGAAAGTTTCTGAGAAAAGCGTCACTTCCAGGGAAAACAACAGGTGGAAAGGCCAAGAGGAAAGAGCCTATTCAGGCAAAACACCTATGGAACCAAATTAAATTCTACATCAAAAATTCAAAATCAAAACAGACATTAAAACTTAAAAAATAGAGCCTTAAACATTGAGAAGTCATAATAAATAATCAGTGTTGAGATCTGACTGTGTCTTCATGAGGTGAAATAGCTTTTGTTTACATAATGCCTGCATAATAATATTTTTGAAAGACATGTATGTTTTGCATTGGTTTCAAAAGTATGAATTTGGATGTTTCCATTTTTGAAAATATTTTAATATTGTCTCAGAAGCCATGATTGCTTAATTATAATTATTAATTGCTATTTCTCAACATGCTGTTTACATTTTGCTTCTTCGTTAAGATGTATGCTATTCCAGAAAGTATTTTTCACACTGGCTTTAAGAAAATTTGATTTATGAATAATTTATATAGACATACTACATCATGTACTTGATACATATATGATTTGGTAAGAAATATATAGAGGATATTTTGTTATTTAAAATTAATACCTGGTATATTTCACATTGTGTGATTGAATTAAATGTTATTTTTTGTGCCACAAGATGAAATAAATCTGGTATTTATGCAGATAAAGAAAATTTTCTTTTTATTATGTACCACACTTGCTTCTGAATCAAAGCTTTGAAGATTAAATTCACTCGGTAGCACATCCCCAACCCCCTTTTTTGTAAGTTCACCTCTCAAATTCAGTCACATTTATTGGCTGATCATGATAAAAAATATCAGCGATTTGAGAGAACAGTAGGTTAGAAATGACCTAATCTGTTGCAGTAAATTAAATTTTGTACATTTTGTAAACTATCAAAAGCAAGTTCAGTTGAGTGATGCAGCACACCAAATTTTTCACATCGTTGCCAAGTTTGTAATGGGACATAACTTCGTAAAGAAGCATATGGTGGTGAGTTAAATATGTATGGCAACAAATATATTCCATGTCGGAAAATTAATGCAATTTCTATTTACTGCTAAAGACCACAAAATGCTCATTTTTTTGCTGCAGGTATAACTTGTATAGGCACACACAATCAAGTGTCACATGGCATGATGGGAAATATTGTATTTTCACATGTTAAACTGTAAAGATAATTTTTCACGTGTGAAAATATAGGAATTATAAAAATATGAAAAAATATTTCACCAGTAATTTTCCAAATTTCACACTTAAGTATATAATAAACAGCAGTTTTGAAAGTGGAAATTTCCATGGGGAAAATGAAATGATGGATGAAATATTCTTACACAGCCTGACACTAAGTTCATTCAGATTTCATGATTCCAACTTAAGTTTGCATTTTATGAAAGAAAAACTTACCATATTTTGGTGTGTATAACGCGCAGTTTTTTCACCTAATTTTATTATCTTAAGTCGGGGGTGCGCGTTTTATACAAGAACTAAAAAAAAATGGATTTGATGCAATAGATTGAACTCCATCAACTAGACGAACCTTTAAAATCGGAAAGATACAATTTCAATATTTCCACTTTTTCATTCACTATCCAAAATGACCGACTGTTGTTGCACTATGAAAACGGAGCGAAATACCGGTGGTCACGATTTTAAAATGTATTATATCACATGCGCGTTATATGGCAGAACTACGTTTTTTCCACTCATTTTGGGTCGAAACTCGGGGTGCGCATTATACATCGGTGCGTGTTATACACACCAAAATACGGTATTCAACTTCTTTCAAATGTAAGCTGTTTATACAGCTATTGGGTTTATCAGACATTAAAAATGTCTTTCAATGAGATAGGATCTGATTAATATTCTTTACTTGTATTTTTAGCATTTGTTTGTAATCTGAGTGAAGAATGTATGACATAGTTTATTCAGAAGACCGCTGCCAACTTCTCATTTTTTACAGTCTTTTGGACTCTTAGGACTTTCAAATAATACAGGTACATCCGATTAAATTTTGAAGGTTTGTTTCTCTGCACATGTACACATCCTGATGAGTTTTCACACAATGAAATAGTTTTCAGGTTTTTCATCATTTCTTTGCACTTTGAAAACTTTTTGGATAAAGTCATTTGAATTATTCAAATATGTTTATACTAGGCAAATGAAATTTTTTAGGCTTCTTGATCTTCCTTAAAAAGAAAAGACAATTTGACTTTATATCCAATTTGTAAGGAACTGCCTTGTCTGCTTATAATGCAGATTATTTCATGCATAAAATTAAAGATATTGAGATACCGGTAGGTCATTTTGATGTATTCATGTAACAGTGCAATAGTATTGCACATTTTTTAATGTGATGTCATTTTGGTTGAGCCCCTTTTGATGAAAGCTTGCCATAGTGATCACTTTAGCGCAGTGTGCATGTCCTTCCGTACATCCATCCACACCCTAGATTACCTTCAGCAGTAAAGTTTTTTCTTCCTTTCATTTCAATACCATTTTATTCCACCTTCTTTAGATATGGAATATAACTTAAGGGCAAGATCAAGATATATGCCATGGCCAGCTCTTGTATTTATTCAACAATGATTTCAAATCCTCCGAAGGGACATGTGAATATCTGAATGGATTGATTAACATAGAATGCAATTGAAATGTTTAATTTTTTAACTTTGTTTTCTACTTTTTTCTTACTTTCAATACTTTGGAATCAAACATTCTTGGACTTGCCGATGGATACATTTGTATTTCATATCATTGCATAGGTGTGTTGCAAATTGATACCTAGTTCATTTCTTAGGCTCTGTTTATAATTGAGTCATAAAAACTATGATGGAATGTTTATTTAAGGAGTACTCCATCATTTTTCAAAGTTCAGGTCACTGTGATGTAATTTATGGCACTGTGACTTTTCTTAACCTTAGATTAAGTTCAGTTACCAGGTGATGCTTGTTGTGAAGTTGGTAATTTTTTGTGAGGTTGCTGTA
Organism: Margaritifera margaritifera; assembly: GCA_029931535.1. NCBI lineage: Eukaryota > Metazoa > Mollusca > Bivalvia > Unionida > Margaritiferidae > Margaritifera > Margaritifera margaritifera. The sequence goes on from JAQPZY010001547.1 coordinate 4,110,239, forward strand.
TTATAGAATTGTATTAAGTTGCTTAGTTGGTTAGGACTTGCAATGAATTTCATGTTGAACTAAGTATGAGAAAACACTACTTTTTATTGAACCAGATATGATGGAACCTGATTTTTTTATTATGTAAACAAAATTGGAATGACTTTATAATTAGATAAGATCTTTCATTCTGAAGAGGGCTGTTGTTGATCATGTTAGGTACTGGTGATTGATACTTTATCCAGATTTGATGCATACAGAAACTGAGTGCCAGTGAAAATACAGCACCCTCATTTGAACTTTTTTCAAAGCATCTTCTGTTAGAAAGTAAGTTTGTTTGCTCTTTAGTATATTAAAATGTATAAACAAATCTATACTGATAAACCTGTAGAGCATATTCAACAAAAAGTACTAGAGCTGTGTTTATATGACTTCATGCTTGAACATTTGCGATGGTGGTGGCAGTGTGAACCTTTAAGTTTTTTAGTTAAAGTTTTGCATGTCAGAAATGGGGTGGGTGGATGTATCTTAATGTAAGTAATGTATGGAGGCAGGTGAAACACCAGCTTCTTTGGAACATTTGTTTAAGAGTTCACATTAAATTTAGCTTGAATACCTTTGTCACTTGTTACGGATGAGATAAAGCTTTACTAATATTCTGTACTCATGATAAATTAGAATAAAAGAAGTCTTTCTGGAAATTCATGTCTTGTCTTGTCTTGTTTTATATCTGTTTGCTTTATATTAGATAATGTTTATAATCATCAAAGGAAGAGATCTTATAGTTGTTTTGAAGGTAACTAATTCGAACAATTCTTTAGATCAGGGGTGTCAAACTCATTTGCTATAGCAGGCCAGTTTTGATATAAATAATAATAAACAATAATAATAAATAATGAGTATGGTGGACCGTATGTTTGACACCCCTGCTTTAGATTCTATAGGAAAACTGCATGTGAATTAGCTTGATGTATTATTATATAGTTTTTCTTGCCCATATTGCAGAGTAATTCCAGCTTATGAATTGATGATGCACTTGGAGTAAAATAAGAAGCCTTTTGATTTGGGCATCATAGATTGAGGTCACTGTGGCAGGGATAACTCAGATACATTACAACAACACATTGACAAGATGTCGGCACGTAAACCTGCACCATCAAGGTCAATATCAATCATCCGGGATGACGATGCTCAAACCCTTCTCAGAAGCCACCCAGAGTTGAAGACAGCTCTGGACTCCTTCGATCAGACCATATCCATTCTTAGTAAGCAGAAACAATGGACAGGAGATGATAATGGAAAGTACTTCAAAGAAGTACAAAATAATTTGAAGCTAAACTTACTGGAGAACTTTAAAACTTTCAGTCATGAAGAACAAAGGCTGGTTATGGGAAAACACCTTGTTGATAAAGGGTAAGTGAAGTATACATTAAACATTACAAATATTTTTTAAAATTAAAGTTGTAATTACTAAAGAGGATAGATTTAAAATTGATTAGAACTAAAATGTGACACTAAATTTAAGAAAACAAAATTTTATCCCATTTCATTGCCATGACCTTGGAAAATTTGTCATGGTCATCACACAGATTTTGTTATTGTACAAACCATTGTTTGAAATTTTTTACACTGTTGCATGATGTTGACAGATGAAATAAATGATTACTAACTCTTTATCTTTCACAGGTTTCTGCTTCACAAAGATCTCTACCCTTTTTATTCCTCCTGATTGTGATTATCCAGCTGGAGTATCACATGCCTGTTCTTAACCCTGACACAATTACACCAGCCATGCATATCTAGAGGCTGGGTATCAGCAGCCATTTTGTATCATAAATGTATCACGATTAGTGCTCTCGATACTAACTAAAAAATGTACAAGTTAGCACATGTTTGCAAAACAAGCCTCTCTTGCATCATTGCATAAATCAGTTGTAGAATATGGTAAAATTCCCAGAGCAAAAGAAAACTAAGAGTTTTAGAAATTTTCTTTTTATTTTGTGCTTTCTTTTAAATGTTCACTAAGCATTGATTAAATATACTAAAATAATTTTAAAACACATTATTGTTGTATTCTGTGGAATAGATGCACTCAGGGCATAACAATTAATGAGTGGGATGCCTCTACTCAAAACCCCAAATGTATCTAGTTTCTCTGAGCGCACTTTTAAATACACGTACTTCACAGTAATCAGTTGTTGATGTTTCAAAACACATGTCTAAGACTGTTCACGTGATTATGTAATACTGGGTAACATTGCTATAATAGTGTTTTTGTGAAAACCTGCTGCAAACTGAACATTTTCGCTTCCAACAGAATTGTATTTCCATTCAAAACTATAAACTTAAATCACCAATCAAAATGTTATATGCAGCCTCTTGTATAATGATGCAAAATCAGTAGAAAGTTTATAATGGACTATATTCGGTTTTACATCATGACATGACCACATGACCAGTCTTTGCCATGATCTCAAAATGTTGGCGGTACAGGTATAATTTTAACATTTCATTTTGGAATTAAACTGCTGAGAAAAGTAAATCAACATTGAAATTGAAAAGATGTTCAGAAATACTTGTTTAACATCCAACAATAACTTTAAAATTTGCAGATGTGGACTTTTGTAACAACATCTGTTATTTTATTATTTCAGATATTTACCCAGGTCAAATGGCGTACACATTTTTCCCGGAGCACCTTCTTTTGAACCTGTCAAAAGAATTTCAACAAGGAGTCGTGAACTTAATAAAACTGCTCCAGTAAAAATAATCTCAGAAGAAAAAAGAAAAGAAGAGAGAAAGGAAATTTAATGAAGGGGAATATTAATTAATTCACTGTAAGGGGCCCTGGGGACTTTGTTATTTACTTCATTCAATAGGATATAAAGTTTGACAAGAAAATATTTTTTCTTTTGGGGTTTGGGGTGGTAGTTCGGTAAGTTGGTATTGTATTACTCAATTACTTGTTTCATTGTTACTATCGCCCTGGTATCAATATGTTACAAGTCTGTAACTTGGATTACATTACTTGCACACCCTTCCGAGTTCGGTATATTGCATAATACATCAGTGCAATTGATGATATGAATCCCAGCTCTAAGCCATACCTTCCAGCAGGATCAGGAAAGAACACGATGTTGATTTTGTCATGTGAAAAAAAAAATGATAAACTGTGAGTGTTTTTACTTCCCAAAACCAACCAATATGGTCTATGGTTTATAAAAAATATGATTTTCAGTAATCCTGTTGTGATTTGAAAAACAAAATAGGGAAGGGTGGTAAACAAAAGTGATGAAAACCTATCCTGATTCCACATAATAACATGCCGCCATAAACCTGCCATATACTTAATGTTAAACCACTTCACCTAGCTATCTGTCAATGGACATTGAAAGACTTTATTCCCAATGCATCTTTGAAAAGGTCAGATTTATGGCAGTCAGTAGTTTCAGTTTTTGAGTATTGCACTTTTTAAAAAGTCTTTACTTTAATATATGATACCTGAAAAACCCATATTCATTGTTTATTGTTAAAATTTCTGTTGTATCATTTTGTGAAATAATTGCTTTGAATTTGAAAAAGTATTACGAAACTTATAAAAGTTAACACAAACTATTACCTGCCCCCTGATTACATATACAGAATAAGTGATGTATCACTTAGAACAAAAAGGAAACCAACAAAGAACTCAGTAACTTGGCAGATTTTTAGTCTTGGGAATAATTTTGAGGTAGGATTGATAGTGAAATGCTCGAATGCACCAATAATCCTGTGGGAATGTTAAGAAACTTGGAACAACTTAATGCATCAGTCTGCTGTAGTTAGTATGATCATTGATGAATAGAGAGAAAAAAAGGAAAACCAAATGCATGGACGCAATTATTGGGAAAGTAATTATGAAAATACTTTGCAATCAAAAGCAGGAACACATTGGCTTGCTGATCTAGTGTGCTAAACTTGCGACCACTAGAAGGTCAGAGGGTTTAGATGTTAGAATCCTAAACCTTAGGACTCAGTTCTAGGCTGGCTACCATGGTTTCTGTCGCAGGCCAAGGCACTTTGACTTCAATTGCTCTGGTCCTGTAATACCTTCTCTGTGCTTGCAGTGCTAGCGCGAAACAATCAAAATATAAAAAAAATTTTAAAAAAATAACAACAACCAAAACATGATCGTGGCCTATTGTCCAAATGTTTCATAATATGATAAGCTCACAGTCGAGACGTAGGCAAAAAAAAAAAAAAAAAAGAAAAAAGAATACATCATCTTTTCTTAATTTTATCATAATTAATTCTTCCAAAAGTAAACTACAGTTACTTTGAAAAGGTCGACCCAGCTCCTTTCATTGTAACACTTGTCTACTGACATTATATTTTGCCTTGTTCTGCCTCGATATTTGGATGCTCTTTAATTTCACCATATCCATAAATCTATCAAGCAAATAATGTTTTAATGAAGATATGTTTGCGATTTAAACATTTTCAGTTTACCTTTTTGAAACTGATATGACTTATTTTTCAGTCTTCTGTCTCTTTCTTCTTATTCTTTTCTCTATCTCTGATTTTTCCCCCGAGAATTGCGCTGTATGATGGATTTTTCCACGATGATTTCTTGAATAATATATGTCTAAAGCTATTTTATTAAAAAAATGTTTCGAAGGTATTCTGTGGATCGATGTCATTTTTGTTGTAATACATGTATGCATGAAAACTAAAATTTGATAACATGAGGGCAGTAGGGGCCCTCCTGAGAAAGGCTCCTCATAATATCTTTTCAGCATTCTTTCTTCTGTTTATAAGTTTTTAAAAAGCAGGAAAACAATAGCCCTTTTCTTCTTTTTTTATCACAGTTTGAGAGACCACCATACACTATAATTTGAAATGACCATTTAGTCAATATTTACTTCTATAGTATTGGATGCTCGGCTCCATTGTAAATATGAAATCATAATATCGGTTTGGTTGACACAATATACTGTATATACTCGGTAATTATTTACCGGCATACCAACTGCAAACTGGTGATAGACCCAGATCTGCCATCGCATAATTCACGGCAGATCTGGGATCTATGCAGTTTGTAAGGACATAATCAGTAGTGAACAATACAACATAGACCCTGATCTGCTGGCGCATTATGTGATGGCAGATTAGGGTCTATGTTGTTTGCATTTGGACCCGTGTTTGGGTTTATACTGCAAGTATATACAGAGTACTTCAGTACATCTTTTCTGCATCTTTCTTCATTTATAAATTATTTAGATAACGAGGAAAGCAACACCCCTTTCTCTTTTTTGTTTATCACAGTTTGAGGGACTGCATTAACACTGATATACCGTTTTAACATGTACTTTGAAATGACCATGCAGAGTGAAGACAGCTTATACATGTAGTGGCTGGTCAGTTCATTCTAGAATGATTTCACACCACGAATTACAGCGAAACAAAAATATAAACAAATTGTCAAAGGGAGAGTTCACTGCAGTCTTAATAAATTTTGGGACAGCTTAATTCTTCATTCATTTTGAGTGTCATATTTTGGAAATTCAGCTGAAGTAAAACTTTATGACAGAAATGTATTTTTGAATCAACGTATAATTACCATGTGTAATGCGCTAAGAAAAAAAAATAGTACCTTTTTAAAAACAAAATTCTCCTATAATTGGACCTTCCAAAGACAATGTCTTGGTTAGTTTAAAAAAATTCATTATTAGTCAAAACATATATTATTACTTTTGTAGCTTCTATAGGTTCACCAACAGATCATAGGACAAGAGGAGATGGATTGTTTTGTGTGTTTGATTTTGTGATTCGGCCTTTTGGTTATGTCGATATACATTCTGGTGTTGTCCATGGGCCACAAGTTTGTTTATTCCTGCCCCTAAATTTACTGAGAGGCTTGTGCCACAAAAAAAATTTACAGACGCATTCATGCACAGAGTTATAGTTGGTCCTAAATTAAAATGATGCCCTTTCAGACATTCCATTATGGCTGCCATGGCAATGATTTTGAACATCTTCGTGGTGGCTCATGTATTGCTACTACTCTTGAACAAGAAGGTCATGCTAATATGGGGTTTTCACTAGAAGACCTCTTATGATTTTCTTGTTACGTTCTATAATGATAAATGGTTTTGCCATTCTAGTATGGAATATGGCTGTTCACTTGTTGGTGGCCATCTGTGAAAATATCTTGTTATGGCTACTCTCTAAACAGTGGCCCGTAATTGACATGGGGGTTTTCAGAGAAAGACTTTGTATGAAGTCTACAGTCGAAAGTTGGTCCTAAATGAAAACCCATCCCATCAGACATCCTATATGGCCACCTTGATGAAAATCTTGTTATCGCTTGCTCCTTCTGAAAGGATAGTCATATGGAAATATAGCTTTCACTGAAAAGTTATTTTATGATCGTCTGAGTTGGTCCTAAATGACAATGGTGATAATCATGACATTTCAGTATGGCCATAACAGGAGCCATTCTTGATATCACTACTCCTCCTTGAATGGATGTTCATATTGACCTGGGGTTTTCACTTAAACAGAATCTTATTTTGAAGAGTTTTAGTGGGTTTTAAATGATAAATAGTGGCTTAATCCCGACAATCCCAATTATGGTTGTCCTTGTGGCCATCTTGGAAAAATTTTTTTATTGCTACTCTTCCTGAATAGGATGGTCATATTGACACAGGGTTTTTGCCTAAAAGGGACTTTTTATGACATCTTAGTTGGTCCTAAATGACCGATTGGTGCCAATCTGATACCATATGGTAGCCACGCTTGAAAATCTAGTTGTTATAGCTAACTCACTGATGGTCAAATTGACCATGGAGGGATTTTAACCTAAAAAGACTTCTTATGATCTCTAGTTGGTTCTAAATGAATAATTGGCTGTCCTCAGACCTTGATAATCTTATTACTCACTCCTCCTGAATAAATGGATGGTCCATATTGATATGCAGAATGCACTAAAAATGGCTTCTTATGATGTCTAAATGGCATCAGTTTGTTGCATCCACTATGGGTCCCGCAGTGTTGGCCATCTAGGTATCTTATAACTACTCCTTTTGAATGGGATGGTTCTTATTGGACATGGGGCTTGCACTAAAAGGCTTCTTTAGTTAGGATCTAAATGAAAATGGTGCCCCTCAGACATTCCTTTATGGCTGCAATGGAGACCTTCTTGAATATTCTTGTTGTGTGGCACTTCTACTGAACAGATAGTCATAGTGGACATGGGGTTGGCCACGTGCATATTGGATGTCAGATCAGCAGCACCCTACCCCGCTCTTATTTATTAACCAGCTAGACATAATCAGGATTGTGTGTCCCCCCGCATGATCATGTCTAGCTGGTTATAAATGAAAATGTTGCTGATCTGACATCCAATATGGCCACCAATGATGAAATACATCTTGAAAATCTTGTTATTGCTACTCCTCCCAAATGGATGGTCATATTGACATGGGGTTTTACCTAAAAGGTTTACGATGTATAGTGGTGTCCTAATATGAATATGGTTTGGTGTGAGTCATCTTTAAAAATTTTTTCCATATTTATACTGCAAATGCCAGTTGTATCAACATGTGGTTTTCATTAAAAAGATATCGTATGATGTCTTTTCTGATCCCAATGAAAATGATACTGATCTGACATCTACTATGGCTGTAATGGCAGCCATCTTGATGAAAGTTTTTTATTGCCACTTTTCCTGAACAGATGGTTTATATTGACGTGGGGTTTACACTTTAAGACTTTATATGATGTCTTGTTGATCCTGACTTAAAATGGTGCCCCTCAGATATCCAACAGGGGGCAACCCCTGTGTGGTCATCTTGAAAATCTAACATGGCTGCAAGTCTTGCTATTGCTTATTGGATAGCCATAGCTACATTAGGGTTTTCATCAAAAGACTTCTTATCATGTCTGGTTAGGTCCTAAAAAAAAATGATGTCAATTTAAATCATATAATATGGCTAACATGGTGGCCATCTTCGAAAATCTTGTTGTCGCTACTTGTCAAAAACAGATGGGAATTATGACACATAGCTCGCGCGCCCTGTACGCGCGCTCGCCGCGCTTCGCATTCCAATGAATAAATTGATGCTGATTACCTCTGCCATTCATTTTTACTGTCAGAGATCTTGGGTTTTTTTAGCTTGTATTGGCTTGTTAGCATGATAACACAAACATGTATGAATGGAATTTCTATAATTTAACCAAAGTATATGTTTTTATATATATATTATATATATATATATATATATATTTAGTATATATATATATTTAATATATATATACACCTGAACAAGAATCCCTTAAATTATATCACTTCATGGAACCTTTGTATTTGTCCCCCCCCCCCCCCCCCCGAATTACCTAAAGGACATTTCTTTCAGATTTAACCAAAGGTAGCAATGAGGTTATATTATGACATTTATCTTGAGACAAGTTCAATGAATTTCTCTTCTTTGTAGCATGTCCATAACAGGTGTTCGTGCCAAGGAATTTTGCACAGCACATCCAGATATCTTGTGAACTCAAAACAATTTGATAAGAAAATTAGTTTTGTTATCAGGTTTGGGTGGTGGGTGTTTCGCAAGACTATTTAGGAGATGGTTTCAATAGTCAAAAGTTACCAAGAAGACATAGACTTTTTTCTTGGATTCTTTTCAGTGACAGTAGAGTGTCAGTCCCTTCGTGTTGAAGAGGGATTCTTTATTTCTCTTATTGCTGTTAAGTAATGGATTGCTGTGACAACTGTAGGTATATTGATATCGGCATGTTCAATTGAGGAAGAACAAAATGATATTTCATTCTTTATATGCAAAGCTTTCCTTAAATCTTTCAGGTTTCCCAAACTGCTGTTTGAAATTTTACGTGTGTGTTTTTTGAAGCGGCAGATCTCAAAAAGCATTTGAACAATGAGTTGGCACAGGAGGCATTGGATGGAGATGAAGAGATTCTCATGTTGTTATCGTGACACTCAGAGAAATTTTCTGGAATTTCTCTGATGGCTGGCCCAGTCTTTAGTAAAGCAGTAGCAGAGACAGGACTTTTCACAGTATTTGATTAATGCTCTGGCAGCCATTAAGGAAGATGGCTTGGCAAATTGGGACGGGTAAGACAGGGTTTGCACGGATCTCGAAAATGCTTGAATTTTTAGTGGTTATATTAAACAGTGCTTTAGAATTTGAGGTCAGCTCCAAAGAGAGTACATGAAGAAGTATTTGAAAATGCTCAAGTTGTCCTTGAATAAGTGGTTGAGTTTCTTATAAACAAATGTATTTCTTTGGCAAACATGAAATTTACTGTTATAAATATGAAAGAAGAAAAATAAAAATAGAAGATCTTGGTTAAGAAAAAAGTCCAGAAACTCTTCCTGAAATTGTACTTCCATTTTGGGTTGTTGACATATTCAGTATGACTTCTGGTTGTGGGTCACTTGCATGCTTGTGAGTATTTCGCCTGGGTTAGGGATAGTAATTTAACAGTATGATGTTTAAATGATATGGAATGCTATGTTGACTGGGCTGTGAAAGGTGGAAAAAAACGCAGAGTTCAAGATAAGTTAAAAAATTAAACCAGCTATTTTAAAAAAATTTATGGTGTATTTGTGAGACACTGCAAAACACAAACTTGTGATACCTTAGTCATGAAGACATTAATCATCCCTTGTGTTTTTAGTTCAACGTTTGTCAGAGCACAGTACCCTCCTGATTTTGAACTCTTAATAAAATATGTCAAGTACTTTCTCTTAGGACGCATATTTTCAAATGATTATTGCTTGGACCAGCACTATTATAGTTGTCAAAGGGTCAAGTGGTAAACACAGTTCATATATATTGTTTTATAATGGTTGAAAGGAAATTCTTCTTGGATCCGTGGTGTGGAGAAGTGCTCGAAATGTCACGCAGTGGTTGACAACCGGTGTTGTCTGATTGATAATTTAGGCACTGAAAAGGTAGTACAATGTCAACAAACAGGAATGAATTTTATTTGAAATCAAGTTAGTTTGTGTTTGAACAGTGAAAATGAGGCGTGGTCAAGGAGGGGTCTGTATCGTAGAAAATTAAGACTGCAAACTCCCAAACTCATTTAGTTGAAATGACTTGCACTCCTCCACCTGATGAACTCCCACCCCCACTCCATGCCCCCAATTACCCTCGACGGTGTCTTCCCTATTTTTGGAAATTCTTAACTAAGATTGAAATGCTTAAATCTTAAAATGTGTGGACTCTACACACCATATTAACCTTTTTTCCTAAGTCTTGTGCTTGAAAATTATTTATTTTTCCTAGGAACCATTTAAGTGAATTTATATCCCCTTACTCGACTTTTTAGAAGGGGGGCAGGGAGGGATCACTGTGGTATAATCCATCCATCCGTCTAAAACTCAGTTTCGATAACAGCTGAGTGGAAATTCACCAAACCTGCTACACTTGTCATAGCAATTCTTGAGAGATGTGTATTTTTTAGGGCCCTCTCCTGGCGTCTTTGGGAGGAGGTCAGAGGTCAAATATATACAAGTTTCAGTTACAGAAATATGTTTTATTCTTTCATCCATGTGAAGAAACTTCATTAATGCAGTCCTCAATGGTAGATAAATAATATATGTTATGGATGTTAGCTTATGGCCCCTGGTATATTGTCCAGAAGGAATATGGTGGAGTTGGTGATATATGTAATAAACAGTATGAGGATTGGCCATGGAATGCAATGCAAGTTTGCTCTAATTTGTCACTAATTTCATTCATCCCTTGTTTAGGAAGTCTGTATTGAAAATTACAGTGATTCTGGGACTAATCCATTACTAAATGTGTACATGAAATAGAGACTCAAACTTCCAAGGAAAGCAGAGTAATAAAAGCATTAAGGACTACCTAAAAGAAAAAATCTGAAGATTTAGATGATAACAATCTTGTGTTTAAATATTTGAGGACGTTAATAGTATTTTTAATGGTACATATATTTCAAGCAGATATTTCATCATAAATGTCTTCAACTTGGCAAATCCATTCTTCATTACTTTGGAAAATTATTTTGAAAAATGACCGTGGTGTAATTCTTCTTGGCTGTACCACAGGGAAAGTCCTGTCAGTACAATGACATCAAAGTTTCCAACAGTGGATCTTACTGCTGCAAATACTGACAGCATTACAGTTGCAGATCTGTTAGAAATGGATTTTGAAACAGAACTAAAGAGTGTTTTGGGGATAGCCTCATGATTTCTCTAGATATGAAGACAAGAAAAAAAGAAATGGGCATAAATGCAGTAGAATCTGTTTATATTCCCTTTATGACCTCAGATAGGATTTGTTTGGTTAGAGTAAAATATGTATTGGAGGAGGCAATTTCACCACAACCAATATCGCTTTAGCAACATTAACATCAAATGACAAATCCATTATTCAGTGAACTGCACAGTGCATTATAGATTTCTTATTGTACCTGTAAGTAGGGTTAAACATGTACAAGACTCAATTCCCATGGCATTTTCTTCAGTATGGGATACAGGTTTCATGTGGCAAAATTTTTGAAGAAACCCAATGGGACAGCCTTACTTCTCTTTTTACCTTTATTGCTTCCCTAATATTCCAATCAACATGTTCATATTATGTTACCTCACTTCAGGGACGTATACTCCACATATTTTTCTATCATTTTCTCACTCCATTTTCATTTTTGACATATTTATCACCTCATTTGTTAACTTCGTCATGCAATACTTCATTCTCTACTGTCTTAATTGATTGCATGGTGGTCATAAATTTGTACAAGTCTATTCAATCTTTGAACTGTTTTTGTTACCTTGCCATAAATTAGCCCATTATTCATAATTTGTTACCTGTACAGTTCAGAAGATAATGATGTTTTATTAATTTTTCAGAAACTAATAATATGATGTTAGTGCCTCACTTTACAGGTAGTTTACACAATGCTTTTCTGATTTTCACCTATATCCATCTTTGTTTTGCTCTCGCCAATTACATGTGACATGTACACTGGGCAGAATTAAGCCTATTATTTGAAAGCTTTTCAAGCTGCAGAGGATAATCACCCCACTTGCTTTTATTTTACAGCATGCAATTCTGGACAGATATGCAACATTTATATACAATGGATGGAAGAAAGATGTGCAACCATTTCCAAGAAACAGCTTTTTTTAGGCCAATAAGAGGGCAAAGAAAGATCAATTAGAGACTTGGATGCCTTTAGAATCACCACTGTCACCATCTCTGTAGATAACAAAAGTTAAATAGTCCAGCACAATCATTTTACAAGCCTCTCAATGGCTCTACCCCACTGTTACCACCTCAGCACCAAAAGAAAACTGGTATCTCACAGCACAACCCTTGGAGCCAGTTTTGACATGATACAGAGGCACAACTGGACCAGAGATGAATCTTCCTGATACTGGCAACAGTAATCTTTCCTGGAAAAGCCAGTGCTAGACTTAGTCCTAGGATGT